>JABFEA020000130.1:17814891-17829620 GCA_019775915.2 Cyphomyrus plagiostoma | reverse complement strand
TTGTGTGGACTGCCTTTGGATATTTACGTTTGTGTGGACTGCCTTTGGATATTTACGTTTGTGTGGACTGCCTTTGGGTATTTCAATTTGTGTGGGCTGCCTTTGGATATTTACGTTTGTGTGGACTGCCTTTGGATATTTACGTTTGTGTGGACTGCCTTTGGATATTTCAGTTTGTGTGGGCTTCCTCTGGGTATTTCATTTCATGTGGGCTGCCTTTGGGTATTTCAGTTTCTGTTGGCTGCCTTTGGGTATTTACGTTTGTGTGGACTGCCTTTGGATATTTCAGTTCGTGTGGGCTTCCTCTGGGTATTTCATTTCGTGTGGGCTGCCTTTGGGTATTTCAGTTCGTGTGGGCTTCCTCTGGGTATTTCATTTCATTTGGGCTGCCTTTGGGTATTTCAGTTTCTGTTGGCTGCCTTTGGGTATTTACGTTTGTGTGGACTGCCTTTGGATATTTACGTTTGTGTGGACTGCCTTTGGATAGTTCAGTTTGTGTGGGCTGCCTTTGGGTATTTCATTTCATGTGGGCTGCCTTCGGGTATTTCAGTTCGTGTGGGCTGCCTTTGGGTATTTCAGTTTGTGTCTGCTTCCTCCAGTATTTCGGTTTGTGTGAGCTTCCTCCAGGTATTTCAGCTTACCCCCACAGTCCAAAAACGTGTTTAGAACAATAGGTGTCTTTAAATTGCCTTTAGTGTGAGCTCAGCATTGCCTTGAAAACTCAGACATTTTGAGCTATGTGTCAAGCACCAACCCTCCACAACTTCACATTATGCTCTTCCCCCTAAATCCTGCACTGCAGCCCAAATCTCCCCATTCTGCCTCTGTCCAAAGACATAAAGAAGACAATGTACCAGCCCCAGTACCAGTCCTGTCCAGACAGCACTAAAAGATATGCACTGATTGACTAAAGCACAAAGCTGGCATTTTATGAGGGCAAAATAACATCTCACAAAAGACCAGTGTGCCGAATCACTGAGATACTTGAAGAATTAAACGTCAAATTTGAAACACGGTGGAAATACATATATCTTACATACAATAGCCTGGGGTGACACAAAGATTTAGGCTAATGTATGACGGTTCCTCCCAAAAACAAATATACTCTACATAAAGACAAAACAGAAAAAAGTTCCTAAGACAAATAAGACTGAACAAGACAAGCATGGAGTCATTTTCTAAGCTTTTAATCCTGCTTTTCATAAATCTAGACCCTGAAGAAATCCATCATTTTTATGCATCCTGACACCTCTTATTCACATTTTGAGCCTTTGAGGACATAAAAGCCAGTGTTGCCAGACTTACCACAAGGGCCCAGCTGCATGATGGGAATGTAGGCCTTGCCCTGGCACTCAGCACGACGCCGTTCACAGTCGTTGGCATAGGTGTGGCCGTCCTTGCCGCAGAGTGGCTTGTACGACCCGTCACAGTGCATGGGCTCACAGGAGCAGCGAGGCCCGAGCTGGTCCAGGAGGCAGACCGCGTTGAACCGGCAATCCTCCTTGCATCTCTCTGTCACAAAATGCAGCGTACTTTGTATTAAATAGGTACTTAAATTAATTTAAAAAGAGACCGGCATGCAGTCTAGTCAAGTCCTAGGCACACTAACTGCTCTATCTAACAACTACAAATACCATATACCAGGGATGGTCAGTCTTATCCGCAAAGAGCCGCTGTATGTGTGGGTTTTCGCTGCAACTCCCTAATTAGAGTACAAATTAAAGAACTGATTGGCGGAAGAGTCCTCACACCTGGGTTTGAACAGCTGACCTAAAGGTTACCCCAAAAACCTGCACACACACCGGGCCTTTGCGGATAAGATTGGCCACACAGGCAGTATACCAAGGATGAGCAGGACAGAGACAGAAAACTGGACTCCATCAAACAGACAGAAGGTTATGCATTATATACGCACGTATAGTTACTTTTCCCTTGACATTCGAACAGTCCCTGAAAAATGGCACGAACAATGGATTGATTTCTTCTGCACATTCAGCCAAAAGCTACTTGAGATGAGACGGAATTAGATGAGGTGAGATGATGCACTGTGGTGCTAAAGTTCTGAAACTGGATTCAAGACCTAGAATGTTTTAGTTTCAGCCATCGCTGTCATAAGAGTCCTGAGCAAAGTAATACATTTTAAATAGCTATAGTTTTACCACCATCCATAAAAATAGCAAAATGGTCAGCTTAGCAAATGACTATTGATTCGTTAATTTTGGTACTGAACCACAACACATGGTTTCATTTATAGGTCTTCAAAGAGAGGCAGCGTAAGATCTATTCTTTTAGCAAGGCACATTGTGACATATACCTCCTATTAACTATTTTAGTCCATCCACTGAGAAAATGGAAGTTTTATTATCCAAGATTTACAATGATCGTTGAGTAACATTTATCATGAACGTGAGTACCAGACTATATATCACCCATCATTCACACTTAAAACAACCAAATTGATCACATATGCCATTATACCACACATGCTCTTTTTAATCTAATGGTTCATATTGAAAAACTTCGTTACTTTCCCCCAAAGCTGCACCTAGTTAACTAACACCTCCTCCCCCCCCCCCACAGACACTCCCACGACCTTGACCAGGAGCAGGCAGACAGATAAATGGATGGATTCTTCTTATTTTAATAACAAAGTCACTGGTGCAGAATGATGACCCAGAACAGCTGTTTACGCAGCAGCACATGAGCAAACACACCGTGCTCTCTGCATTCTCCATCATGGACCTTCTGCAGGAAGGCGCCTTTCAGCCGGCCTGTAAGCTGCATGCCGCATTCACTGTCGTACGTCTGCCCGTCGCTGGCGCACAGAGCAGTGGCGTCAGGGCGGCACGACTTGGGCAGGGTGAAAGTCTGAGCCTGGCGCGTCCGTGGTTTCACCCAGCACCCAGAGCTCTCACTGGTCTGGTTGTTCTTGCAGGGATCTGGAGTGGGCAGGAATGCAGAGGAAACCCACTGATGAAATTAAAACCCACATGTTATACAAGGTTCTGCATGATGCTCTCCTGTCACATACAAGGGTCAACACGACGATGAATTCTGTACATGGTATTTACCAACATTTCCCACATAATTTTCTTTGTCTTTTCCATGGACAAAGACACGTCTCACAATAGACATGTTTATCCATATAGGGACATGACTCCAGGATACCCAGATACCTACAGAACCTTGGGTGAAATAAGCAAATAGGACACATTTCCAAGACTATCATGCAATTTGATGAAGCCTGTAGCCTTTAGGGTGATAACAAAAGAGAGGGTGACAATACAGATATTCTGGGGGCAGCCAAGCGAGTATCACTCAATCCACAGGGACCAAAACACACGCATGCTACCAATGGTGAAAGGGCTTCTCGGGTCCGACGTAGACTGTGTTTGCTCAAACACGGAAACAAAGTACCGAACCAGCACAAACTAGTCCTTCTACAAATAAGAACAGTTGATCTTAACAAGCAATCGCATACACAAAAATGATCCCTGATTTTGCTTTCATTGCTATATGCAACATGGCATGGTACACTAGTTTACTGGTAAATTCAAATTGCGAGTTGTGTTACAAGTAACTCAGTCTGTATTTCCGCTTGCATTTTTATTGGTACACTGAAAGCAATTTATTCTCCACATAAACAAAAATAATTGCAGCAATTAAAACGGAATAGAATACCTTTATCGTAATTGCACAAGTACAACTGTCACTGCACAGGTACAATCTCGTTAGGACAATCAGATTTCCTTTGTAACACTTTGAAATTCAGCCTTGAATACTGGCATCTAACACTACAGGAGGAGTGTCCCCTCAAACCACAATGAATGTCTTATTCGCTAGTGAAGGCCTTTGTCCATGTTGTAGCAATAATACCTGGACATGCTATACTGGCTTTATCTTTAGCCTCCTGTTCAGTCCTAGGACAAGGTGATGTGAAGGGTGTCCCAGTATATGTGGACAGCAGGGGAGACCCCCACCATGGCGCCAGTCCACCGCACTGCCCACACGAGACACATGACTAAGTCAGAGACACCAATCCACACAGGATGGAGATAATGTATTAGAATTACAGATAAGTGTGGTATTGGGAAATATCAGGATATAACAACACAATAATCACTATTTAACTTATGTCATTTATTTAGCTGCACCAAATTTAATGTCTCTAATAAATTTCCAACCAAAATGCAAGCAGTTAAAGCAGTCTTCAAGCAAGGAATTGGAATCACTTGTAAGAGGAACTGTCACTTGTCTTCGATGTGAAGCTAGGATGGAATGATCAGAGTAAAACTGGACATGGTGAAGTGGAAGTGACAGGGGCTTATCCAGACTGCACCCCCCCATCAAGACCTGGGTGGAGGCCGCTGGGTGGACACTGCAGCAGCTGTAAATCATCTTACTGTATGCTTCCTGAAGAACCTTCAGGACGCTGCCAACAGGGCCCACATTGCTCACTAAGATTTAGGGGCCATTTTTCCAGCGTCTGTCCCTCTCAGGGGAATCTTGCATAATGATTTCATTCTGTCTTATTGAATATATCACCAGTGTCACCTTGAGCAGGAGCATTCATCTTCAGGAGGCCTCTCCTGCTCCATGGCTTTTGGAGGAGAATGCTCTAAGTCAGTGTTTCCAAATCCAGTCCACGAGGACCCACAGCGGTCCGCGTTTTTGCTTCCACCAAACTCCCTTCCTAATAGTCCACATTTTTGCTCCCTGCCAACTCCTTACCGGGAGCAGGGAGGGAGCAAAAACATGGATTGTCTGCGGGTCCCCCAAGGACCAGATTGGAAAACACTGGTCTAAGTGAGATCCCACATGCAACAAGGGTCCCTGGAGGTGACCATTAGCTTTTTAGGATGAGCAGGGAAAATGTATTTATTTGTTTATTTATCTATTTGCTTGTTTATTTATTTAAAGGTCATTATTTATTTACCACCATTTAACCAGGGAGACCTTTTGAGATCAAGATCTCTTTTACAAAAGAACCATGGCTAGAATTACAGCAGGATAGCAGAAACCAAAATTATAAACACAAACAACAAAAATATTCATCAAAACAAAACAGTATTAAAAAAACAGTGAATGTAAAAACACATGAACCTAATTCAAGTTTTAAAACCCTTAACAACAAAAATGAGGTGAGCACAAGAATTTTGAATCAACAATTAGGGAATGGGCTGGTAAACATTCATAACTGAAGAGACGAAAGTGGGAAAAGGGCTTGAATGATATATCTGGTTTTGTTTTGCTAATCCTTGAGTTCAGGAGGGTTTGCAGAATAACCATAATCATCATCTATTATTATAAGTAGACCTGTCAAATAGTTCAAAATTTCTGCCTCTCACTAAGAAAGTCTAGCAAGTATCATGCCCAAAATAAAGAATACAGTGATAACATTTCAAAATTAACTAATTATAGAGAGAAGTCTGAAAGGTGTAAACACAGTAAAATATTCTTACCATAATTCATTACTGAACTGGGTACAGCAATTTATTTACAATCAAGAAATGAACTGAAACTAAATCTGATTTGCTGTGCGTTTTGCAAACTAGCCCACTCACTGTAGAGCTAAGGATGGATGCAATTACAATGTTTCTCAGAAAAGCTTAATCATTTTTAATTAAAACAGTCCTCTTGTCAGTCTCCAGTGTTGTTGCCATAACTAATTCTTTGAAATTTCACTACATTACAAGGAGACAGTGTGGTAACAGAACAAAAGCCTACTGTGTAAACAAATGTAAATTTTAGTATAGATTATGTAAAGGTGACACTGTGGCTCAGTGGGTTGCCCTGCAGCTCTGCACTTCCAGGGTTCGGGTGATTGGATCTCACCCCTGCTCTGTAGGAGCTGGGCATGCGTTCCACACCTTGCCGCATGCACCACCATTTCCTCCCGCTGTCCAAAACACGCCGTTTAGAACCAGCGTCTCTAAATTGCCTATAATGTATGATTGTGTGTTGGTTTGTGCCTGGTAATGAACACAATATCCTTTCTTCCGACTGTTTATCCACAAAGGGTGGTAGGAAGCCCAGACTCCATGCCAGGAAAAACTGGGTCCAATCCAGGGGCTGTCCTGGGTACGATGCCAGTCTCGGTCACACGGCATTTACTTTTATATCAGACAGAGAAACCAAAGAAAGCACAGAAACGCAGAGACCAGGTGAAATCAGCACACTCACAGATCACCCAGGTGAAATCAGCACACTCACAGATCACCCAGGTGAAATCAGCACACTCACAGATCACCCAGGTGAAATCCGCACACTCACACATCACCCAGGCGAAATCAGCACACTCACAGATCACCCAACACCTTGGGGGGGGGTGGGTTATTGTTGTATCCAAACAACTTCAGTTTGGATATACAGATTTAAAACAGTTTCTGAATATGTCTGATAAAATAAAACCTCTTGCATACTGATATAAAAACATAATGATGTAACTTGTAGTTTGGAAATTACTTCACAGTGCAATTTCACAGTGCAGGTCTTATAAAGCAGAACATATTTGGAGGTAAGCATTAGATGTTTTAGCAAGCAAGTTCACTCTTCCCTTTTTCCTATAATGTTAGGATGGCTGGGGTGAGGTGGGGGCTTCTTTCTATATTCTTTCTTTATCTGGCTTTCATTTCTTTGTTCTCCCCTTTCTGTATAGCTGATGCGGGAATGTATCATAACACACCCACGTAGGCAGCCTTGGGGGATGTGAAAGGCGCTATATAATAATAAATTGAATTTATTGCCCATATAGCATCTTGCTCGCTAATTTAAATGTACAGATAGCCATGATTAGCATAAAAGGAAGGTGAAACAGGGACTCACCGCAGGGCCCCTGGTGCTGTTTCCTGATGTTCCTCTGGGTGGCGCAGGCGTGCTTGTTGAGCATGCACTCATTGGGGTAATCCTTGCCATCACTGCCGCAGACAGTGTGCTCTGGATGCCCATCGCAGGACAACGGGCACATGCACTTTGCTGATTGGCCATCGGAGGACAGCACACATGTACTGCCGTAGCTGCAGGTCACCACACTGCAGGGATCCTTACGGCCTAAAAAGGATGCAAGACAGATTTTGAGAATCAAATGTAATACACAAAATTGCCCTTTAGGTCATGAAATCTGCTTGAAGCTTGAGATTATTTTGATGGCTGCAACCACACTGCATTTGTGCATGCGATGTAAACTTGTTTCTTTCAGTTGCATGGTAGAGCTACCCAAGATGCATTGAGGCAAGGCTTGTGTCCATCCATCCACCTCATAGCCACTTATCTTGGTCAGGGTTGTGTTGGGGGCCTTGAGACGATGCCATGCAGCACAGGGGGCAATACCAGGGTACACACAGGATGGGATGCCAGTCCATTGCCAGGCACATACACACAGATGCACATACACACTTATACCCTATTTAGAGATACCAGTTTGTCTAACTTTGAGCCTTTTGGTTGATTAGACAAAACCCCAGAGCCATGGAACCATGCAGGCCCAAGGATACCTTAAGTGTGCAAAAGTATTAGGCTGCAAGGTTTAAATGATCTTCATATTGGTGTAAATCAGATATTATGCTTGTTATAGCGTGACCAGATTAGCTTAACCTCTCCTGAAGTCAACCCAGTACTTGTGGCAACCATCTTGTACCAGGCATGCATCTCACGACTCGACTACTAGCACACCATATTTGGCTAGTCAACCCTTCATCAAATTATTTAAGTTACATAATTGAGCTGATGGAGAAATTTTACAATTACTTGGAATAGGTGGGATGCCCGTGAGGGAAGCTCTGGGGAAAAAGCCACCTTGGTCTCTCCATCCAGCTAGGAGATATCAGCTGCATTTTGTAGAGCAGAAACCAAAAAATAATCATGACATGTGTTACTGCTCTTTTGCACATATTGTAACGTTACATAATAACTTTAATGATTTTCTTTGAAATAATGTTTAGAACAGATACAGACCTGTGCAAAAGTCTTAGGCAGCCAAAGAAAATGATGCTTATATGATCTTGATGTTGGTATAAAACTTTGCTACTATATCTGTCAACGTATGTCAGCTTTGCCACTTCCAAGCCTCTGCTAAAGTCACCCCAGAGTTGTACAGCAACCGTCCAACACAACCATGTGATTTCTGTCTGGATCACTAGCACAGCTCGCGTAGCTAATCGATATCTCATTGACTTTAAATTAAATTATTTGATTAGTTAAGAAATTGGCTGGTGGTGAAATTTAAACACAGGGAATGGCTGAGGTGCCCCTGGGGAGAGGTTTGGGGACTGAAGCGGTGATCATCAAGCCATCCAAGAAGACATCAGAAACTCTTTGGAAAACAGAAAAAATTCCTGTTTGTTTAATTTTGCTCATAATTTGCATATGTTGGAATGTTTTTGTTCAGAGCAGATAAACGGCTTTGAACATTCCTTTTGACTGCCTAAGAGTATTGCACAGTATTGTATATGTAACAGAGACATCTGGTATTATTATGATGAACAACAGTAAGTATTAGAACAATTACCAAACACACAGGCCCACGCGTGAAGCTGCTGATCAGACTGAATATGCATGGAGTTGAAGTAATATATCCATCAACTGGATGATTAACTATGTTGAACAGCCAGCAGTACAAACAAGTGCTCAGTGCTGGTTGTGATAAAAAGACATTATACCGCTTAGCTTCTTGAAAACAGGCAGTTTCATTTACCAGACACCATAACATGATATGGGGATGACACAGCATTTCTCTCCTATCTACTGGAAGACGCCAAAACTTTCTGAAGGGTCGCCTGTTTACCTTCAGATGGGAAACTTAATTAGCTTTGCAACTCTTGGATGCGTCAGGAGACAGTCGGGGGGCACAGTTCCGCCGACGAGCTCTTTAAAAGGGGGGCGGCGTGACTTTCATTTGAACTCCACCATTCAAAAACAACTGCTGCTAATCTGTCTCAAAAGTCCCAGCAGACGCTGGCACCTCTCCCAGACCCAAGGCGGCGACCTGAACGCGCTGGCTTTTAGCTACTAAAGCTAAAGTTAAAGCTAAAGCTAGCTTTTAGCTACTAAAGCTAAAGTTAAAGCTAAAGCTTTTAGCTACTGCGTGAGACTGGCAACGTCCAGTGCTTCTGCTGAAACTCCATTTGTCCATCTTGACTGTCTGTACATCTCTGCTCTTTAAGCAAGGGCATTCCTCAGGAAGTCACTGGGAGCGCTTTAGACTGTCCCGTGTGCCCTTAAATGCAGCATTTAGCCAGGTACTGAATGATTAAGAAGGATCGATGCCCCAGTAACATAAATAAGATGCTGCAGCGAATGGCAGTGAGCATCAGTGCTTGTGGAGAGCGAAGCGCCTCTTCTTTGCTTCGCCGGTGCTCGGCCCCTCTGGAATTAATCCTGATAAGAAGCAGGAGGATATCAGATGGCTATAGGCAGCGCTCTGTCTGAAGAGGGCACCCGCCGGAGTGTTCATACAGAGAGGCGTCCATCCCGCACTCACTGCCCTGTCACACAGCTCAGCATGGGGCATTATCCCAGCCAGGCTCATCCCCCCCCCCACACAGCTACCTATCTATCCTATCACTCACCTCCTTATTTCAAATATATCTTTAAAGAACGTCCATCGAGGAGTGTGATTCAGGCAGCATTGCCGCACCCTGCAAATGACTATCCGAGTGTTCAGCAGGGAAGGCCACCTGAAATTTTGCATCCAGGGCTTTTTTTTAGCGCTTTTCATTTTCCACAGTGCAGTGCAATTTCTGTCACTATTCTGTTTTATCCAATGTGGTCTGCTTTACATCATTAAGCCCCTTCTGACGTCAGAATGATTCAGGATATACGGCTGTACAAATCAAACGTTATGTAAATGCTATATGACTACTGGAACGCATATGGAAAATGCTTTTTTTCCTGCTATTTTATTCTCAATAACTGCCACACAAACACATGTGCACAAAAACTAACACACACACACACACACGCATACACAGGTGTGTAATTACATATTTGTGGGGACTGTCTAATCATTTCTATGCGGAAAACTCAATGGGGACAACTTAACCCCTACCCAGCCCTAACCCTAACCATAAGTAACCAAACAAAATACGAAAGTTTTGCCATTTTTTGTTTTTTGATTGCAGTCACAGATTCATTTTAAACTAAGTTTCTCCTTGTTCGGAACAAAAAAATGGTCCGCGCAATATCAAAATAACAGGTTTTATCACATCGTGGGGACATTTGGTCCCCACGGTACAATATATACATAACCCAAATGCGTGCACACACGCACACACACACACACACACACACACACACACACACACACACACACACGCACAAATAGCCAAACAACATCACTCAAAATATTCTGTTTGACTGGACAAATTTAATTCTTTAGCCGTTCTGATAAGCAACTTTGTTCAACATGAACTAGCCAGAGATAGCAGAGTACAATGAACAAATGAACAAACACATTCAAAAGCTCAAAGAGGCAGCGGCCACAAACCCAGGAGAAATGCCCGTCTAAATATTAGCCCTCATAAATATGGCGCACAAACAGAGAAGATAAGCGGCTCCCCACATTATTCTGCCGTTATTGCACTGGCTTAGTGAGGCACTGGTAAGAAGTGGCATGAGAATCCTTTCTAAGATCATCACTCCTCCTATTGCTGAGCATCTCCTGGAAAAAAGACGACTCCCAGACTCAACACAAGGGCTCCAGCTTTTTGGAAACTCTCCAAAGACACCTTGCCCCAGCTGTCAGATTATGGAGGAGCGAAGCATCCTCCTGTGGCAGGGTTCAAACCCTGCCGAGGGGGGAACCAGGCTGCATGCGCACGCGATACCAGGAGGGGGCAATCAAATAGGTAGGAAGCAGGGAAGCAGAGGGACCTGGAGCAGAAGAAGGAGATAAGGCAGGTATGGCTGTGCTGTATAAAGATTAAACAAAAGACAAGGACGGCATGCAGAAATCACAACACATCATTAAAACATTTACTTTGATAATGTGAGACAAGAGTAAGATAAAACAAAAAAGAAAATCTGAATAGCTGACAAAAAATGCCGCTTTTACTGGAATTTAAATGAGATAAGGTTTCCTCTTCATACCCTCTTATAGATCATTAGTATGTCTTGTGCGTTGCATTCCAAGAAGCCTGATTCCAGTGATGCATAATTCAGGTAACGGGGAGTGTAAGCCAATGGGACATAGAAACAAACCATCAGGTGCCTTAACAGCCAGTGACCTGCACCCTGCAGCCATGTTTTTGTCAAAGTAGTACTTCCTCGTTTCCAAACCCTTATTCTTTTCGCACAGCCCTCTGCAGCCACCCATAATGCACTACATATTTATTATTTACATATTTATTATTTATTATCACACCTTTTACTGTTATTTTCTCTTCTGCAGCATTGCACTGCTGTTTGTCCAAAATCCCCATGCTTCTGTCCCGTCCCACCCCCAGCAACTACGGCATGAGAATTTCAAGTGACTCCTTGTCAGATATTCAAAGCCTTGTCTTTACGCTGGTGATGCAGGGAACATAGAGTCAGGGTTGGCTTTTCCTGCTTTGGAAGCCATTCTGTCAGGTGAATAATAAATTTCACCGTCACAGTAGGGAGTCTTTATTTAACAATTCAAATTATTCACACTTGTTTCTCAAACTGCGCCTCTCGCTACATGTCAGAGACAAAAATAAATGTTGGGGCATTCAGACAGTAAATTACTATCATTTGTGTTTTTGTAGCATACAAAACAATAAGCGAGAAAGCCGGGAATGATGCCACTGTTGTAAAATCATGAAAGAGGAGATAAAAAGGCACATGGCATGGAAAGAGATGGTAGCCTGTGCCTATCAGGCAGCCCAAAGCAGCACAGCCCAAGGTACAAAAAGAGATGTTAGCCTGTGCCTATCAGGCAGCCAAAAAGCAGCACAGAACAGATGTTGGCCTGTGTCCAGCCCAAGGTGCAGATAAGAGGCTATTTTAAAACCACATACAATCACAAATGAAAAGTCCTTAAAATGTGTGTGGAGTCACTATGTTATTGACCAGCACCATATGGCATCAAATATTCTGCTATGGAGAAGCAACAATTCTTATCAGAATAACTTATTATTACTACGCCACACCTAAGCGGGCACGTATTTATTAATCAATATCAGCTCAAAGTAAGAAGCTGCTGGAAACCGTAGCGAGGAGCAATGAGTCACTGTGGATGAAGAAAACCCAGCATCACCCAGGATCTTCAGATGTACGGACAACGCAGCACATTCGGGAGAACTTGCATGCAGAGAAAACCGCATACAGTCGCCTTCCTCTTGACTAAGGAGCCCATTCAACAGGCTTACAGCTTAAAGGTAACCAAATGAGGCAAATGTGACCCTGATGACATCAACGACTGTGTGAGAGGCCAAGCTATATGTCTGGGTAGGTCCACAGCTCCTAGAAGGATGGATTTATTAATGTAGATAATAATATGCTCCAGGTTACACACTGCAGGTGCAAAGACACGTTTGGTCTCTGCAGCATGTATATTTAGAATCCTGCAGGTTCCAAAGTAGATAACAGTGATGTTGGTGGAGAGGGGGTTGGTGTTTGTGTGTGTGGTGGGGAGGAACAGTAGGAGGCAACCATGACAACATCGCTCAACCGTAAAAAGCTATAGGCAGGAACCACTCACTGACAGGATCTGTGAGAGGTAAAAAAAATAAAAATATTAAGGGCAGGGAAGACGTACAATATACTGAAATACTGAACATTATTCAAAACATAAAAGCTGAATTTTTAAAATATTAATTAATCTTTTAACCAGAGCTATAGTTTATCACTGTCAAAATATATTTCTCAACTGTCATTTAAAGGCATTTCCAAAATGCAAGAAAAACCTTCAACTCACCACTGAATTTGAAGGAATACGCAATTCCATACAAGTACCTCAAGTTTTAACGAGTAATTCTTGTTCCTATTATGCTTGATTTGTTCATATATTTATCAGAGATTGTTGTATAAAGTGATCTAAAGGTGGTTACCTCATATCAACAAAATAAGGACAAGGTTGTCCCCATATTGGAACAGAGGTAGCTTTATATTTTGCTGTGGTGGAAGAGAATTAATTACTTTTCTTTTTGCTTTTATATTTACAAATCACCACTACATATTACGCTACTCCGACTTATCAGCTGCTAAACATAGAAATGTCCCATCACTCTGGTAGCTTGGCCTTGATTCTAGGTCGGCTTTATATCTGTGTCCCCAGCTTTGACTCTGAATAAGTACACAAAATGCACAACGGGGACACATCAAATCATTCTGTATCAAATTTTGGAGACACTTCAGGTTCCCTAGAAAAATCCACACGCCCCAGTCATGGAACACGGGGCTCGGCTGTGAAACCCATCTCAACTCTCCTCATTCTTCCTTCATCGCTGATTTCCTCTTAGCTCCTAGAGTCCATCTAGAAACTTTTTGACACACAGACACTGGGAATGTTTTTTTACTGACATTGGTAGAATATTCAGTAGTGTTCAATCAACTGCTTTTGCAAAATAAAGACAACTTTAAATTCCCCCACTTTAAATTTGATATCTTTTATCTGAAAGTTTCTCACCCAGCTTGAGTTAGGCATTCAGAAAGCAATTAAGGAGCATGGGGTATGGAAAATAAATGCGTTCTCTCAATTCCAATCAGGCACCGTAAATTACACTGCAGTTACCCACTGGTGAGCGAAGGCCAAAAAGTAACAAAGAACAACTGAAAAAGCCTTTTTCTTCTCTTGATGTGTGATCAGGCTGGTTTGTGCAGCATTGAAATGCCAGTCAGTAATTGGGCAGAAGGGCACAGCCCATGGGTCATAACTGCACAGGGCACTGGGGCTGTAATGTTGAGCTTAAATGACTAGAATTCAGGAGCCTCAGCATCAACCCTGTCAGCCCCACATCGCCCCCCTACCACCCACAGTGTGACTGAGACAAGGCCTGGATTGAGAATTCTCCCCCCCAATCCATAATGATGACTCATTTAGCTTCAAGCACAACATGATGTGGGTCTGCTGACTGTTACCCATTGTCGTTCTGTCACGTCTCCAGCTCAGTTCACCCACTGAACTGCTAAACCTGAGCAAGTGCTGCAAGTCTTTTTTGTTTAATTATTTCCAACAACTGGGGTCACTCAGAAAACAATCCCTGAATGACAATGACATTTGTGTTTTGTTTATGTCCATAAAACATAGTGTGTAAGACACAAGTTCCTAAGATATAAGCAAAAAATAAATCACTGTAATTTATTTAACTCGAATTAAGCTTCTCACAATATCAGACTTAAAACACAAAGTCAGCTCAGTGTTTCTGGACTCGTAGATTAGGTGAGCGGCCTGGCTGAAGCCCATTTTAAACACGAGCAACACAATCGCTGTAATGAAAGCAGTAATTAAGGCTTGTTAACGATGCAGCAAGATGTTCACCTGCACGGATCATGCTGGGCTGGAGGAACAGGATTCGGAGTGTGATTGGTAACGCCGCACCTAAGCGGGCACCATGGAAGAACAGGATTCGGAGTGTGATTGGTAACGCCGCACCTAAGCGGGCACCATGGAGGAACAGGATTCAGAGTGTGATTGGTAACGCCAAACCTAAGCGGGCACCATGGAAGAACAGGATTCGCAGTGTGATTGGTAACGCCGCACCTAAGCGGGCACCATGGAGGAACAGGATTCAGAGTGTGATTGGTAACGCCGCACCTAAGCGGGCACCATG
>JABFEA020000130.1:17798906-17810925 GCA_019775915.2 Cyphomyrus plagiostoma | reverse complement strand
CGCTACTGATGAGGAGAGCCTAACGTATGCAGGAAGTGCGTTCCATAGTTTAGGGCCTGCTACCGAGAACGCCCTGTTCCGTCTCGACTTCAGCCCAGTTTCGGGAGCCAAGAGCAGCAACAAGTTTTCTGAGCGGAGCATCCGAACAGGGACATATGGCTGCAACAACTAAGTCAAATAGGCCGGAGCCAACCCATATTCTGGACTGTGGGAGGAAGCATGCGAACTCCACACATATGGAGCCACCACGGAGACTCGAACCCTGGTCCCAAAAAGGTGAAGCAACAGCTCTAACCACAGTGCCACCGCATCAGAACACCCATTCCCATATTTTCCAATCCTGCTGATCCATTACAAAGTCGCCATGGACTTGGAAAATCGGAAGTTTGCATGAGCTTGTAGGCTGGGAAATAAAAGGCAGGGGACATCATACAGAAGGTGCTGGTCCATCACATGGCTCAGGCTACACTATGGGCAATTCAGAGACATTTAACCAAAAGTCTATGGCCATGAAAGGAAACGGAATTAGTCAAAGAAAATGCAAAGACAGGCAGAACAGGGTGGGGACGGGACACCTTCTCATCACATATCTAATCTCTTCTGATGTTAAAAGGACAAAACAGAGAAGCAGATATGCCTCTTAGTCTCCCTGTCATTGCTTAGCAAACAGCCAATAAGTTTAATATTAACCTAAACCTTGCGCTCAGACAGACGACAGAAATTCCAACCCATTTAAAATGTTGGCTATTTGGCAAAAGTGTAAAAATCATGCTTGGGTCACACCAGCAACCAAAGCTTTTTTAATACCATGAAATCAGAGCACAGCCGACAGCAACTAAACAAGCGCGGCTTAAATGTTTAACCTGCTATTTGAGCAGAAAGCTCCAGTCATTGTCCTGCCGATACCAGAGCCCCTGTTCCACATCTGCTTCCCCGCAATCGTCTCACCGAAAAAAACACAGACACACACACGTGCATCCACACCAAGGATTGGAGCCTCTCCCCTGTGAGGTACAGCTCTGCCCACCTCACCGGGCCGATCAATACATCCAGCTGCCTGGATCAATAGCATCATAAATCACTTCATTTTCTTCTTTTCTCTTCTCCTGCGGCCATGCTGGGCGGAGAAGGTGTTTCTCAAAATAAAACCCATTAAAGCCCATTGAGTAATTCAACACGAGAGCTCTGTTGGCTGCTGTTGGATAATGCGTTTTGCTTCTTCGTTCCCCACAGTACTCCTCAGTGGCGAATGCACCGTATCACTCTGAGTGGCGTTTTCCCCCCCCCAGGTGCGGCCAAACTGTCTCTCCGTTACATCCAAAAGGCTCCTGGTGATGACAGAAGTGCTAGTACTTCCCGTGTGGCACGGTTCCATTCGAGGGACTTCACAGATGGACATAGCTTATAAACATAAAATACATCCTTAAACATGCTGCTTTGTCAGGGCATCTGTCACTCGGGGATAATATTTGACCAAAGTAAAGGACATTTCATCTCAGCTTTTGACCGATGCATCAGAGCTGAAGATGATGAAAAAGACACTCTGACTAGAACACTACAGCGGCAACCATCTTAACTTTGTAGGTTTGGTAATACTTTATGTAGGGGCACAAATAACTTAGTTACTCAGTTACTACTTAAGAAGAAGTCATGAACTAACATGAACTAATGCATGAAATACACAAACTCATTATTGGTTAATGATGAACGAACATGTGATCAGTATGTAACTAGCAATTAGTTAAAGGTTCATTAATGCATTAAAGTGTTACTGTAATTTTTTACAGTAACTGCACAGTACTGTAATTTTGACTAAAAAGAGAGAGAAATCCATCCTTGATCACTGAGGAATCCTATTTACCTGAAGTGTATTAATTAAGCAGAGTGCACTGAAGATTTTTTGTTAGGTAGTATTTAATAATGCAATGATAATTGTATAATGCAAAAGATGATTTTTTTTTTGTGCAAAAAGAATCAGGCTTTACTAAGGTAATGATTACATGTAAAGGCACACACGAACTGCTAAAGATATTTAAATAAAAGAAATAAGCAAATGGACTACTGGTTTGAGTCTGGTCTCACCCTCTGTGTGTGTGTGTGTGTGTGTGTGTGTGTGTGGATGCATTATGTTTATATTACATTACGGGAACCCAAGCTGCTATTTTGATGCTAAGGGGGCCATTGTTCAGGTCCCCACAAAGATCTGTGAATGCATTCAAAAAGCTAAAAATGCCTAAAGTCTCATATTTAATTTAGTTACTTATGGTTAAGGTTAGGGCTGTCATGTTGGGATTAGCGTTTTCCCCATAGAAATGACACAAAGATATAATTATAAAACCTGTTTGTGTCCGTGTGTGTGTGTGTATGCGTGTGTGTATGCATGTGTGTGTGTGTTTGTGTGTATGCATGTGTGTGTTTGTGTGTGTGTGAATGCATGTGTGTGTGTTTGTGTCTGTATGTATGTGTGTGTGAATGCATATGTGTGTGTTTGTGTCTGTATGCATATGTGTGTGTATGCATGTGTGTGTGAATGCATGTGTGTGTATGCATGTGTGTGTGAATGCATGTGTGTGTGTTTGTGTCTGTAGGCATGTGTGTATATGCATATGCGTGTGAATGCATATGTGTGTGTTTGTGTCTGTATGCATGTGTGTGTGTGAATGCATATATGTGTGTTTGTCTCTGTATGCATGTGTGTATGCATGTGTGTGTGAATGCATATGTGTGTTTGTCTCTGTATGCATGTGTGTGTGTATGCATGTGTGTGTGAATGCATATGACATATGTGTGTTTGTCTCTGTATGCATGTGTGTGTGTGTATATGCATGTGTGTGTGAATACATATGTGTGCGTTTATGTCTGTATGTATGTGTATGCATGTGTGTGGCTGGACTGTAGACCCAATGGTTCTGGGGTTTCCTCTGTCTCTTACAGTTCCTCCCACAATACAGAGATATGTGGTTTGGATGGACTTGCGTCTAATTTGCGGTACGTGCACCCTGCCAAAGTCCACGACTGCTACAACCCCATACTGAAGAAGTACATGGATACACGAAGAATGACAGAAGCTGTGTAAGCAACAGAAAAGGCCACTAAAACACAAGTGATAAACTCAACTAATACAATAACAAGCATATCATCTGAAGGCCACGTGAAGCTTTTTCCACATTTTCACAAACAAAATCTTTTCGCTTTGGTTCTGGATGACAGGCGATATTAGTCTGAGCACAATGTCACAGCACAATGAAACATAATTCATTCCACAGCCCACACATCAACACAAAAGTATAAATGACTTAAATCCACATCTGGCAGTGTTACCTGCACATTATTAAATGTGTTGCTGGTGCTCATTGATCTTAAACCCTTGTAATCCAAATTAGCTTTATTAACAATCGTATACTTGTTTTATAAGCATCCTGTTACAAAATAGATACAAAAGAAATGTAAAAAAAAGATACAAACGTGAAAATGTTAAGCTACTTGTAAGTGTGTACAGAAAACAGGACTTTGTACGCGTCGCCATTAATGGAGACTCGAAAGGGCCCACTGTGTGTGTGTCATGTATAGATTACATTGTGGGGACCAAACATCCCCACAATGTGGTAAAAACCTTTGAGGAAATTCAATTTCATAAATAGATTTCATAAATTTGTGACTGCAATGAAATAACGAAAAATGAGTAAATGAATTTTGCTGTGTTACTTATGGTAAAAGTTAAGCCTGGGTAGCGGTTAAGGTCGTCAGGATGGGATTAGGGTTATGCCCACAGGTCCCCACAAAGCGTGTGTGTGTGTACATAGCCTGCGATATATTGGCCGGATTTTTGTGGGTTGCCTGTTCCTTGCAGTTTGTGCTACGATATAAATTTGAGAGACACCCATTCATAGAGACCATGCCTTTGGACTGAAGGAGAGACCAGAGCAACACAGCAAACCCAGTCCCCACTGGGGGAGCATGTAAACCACAGACCCCAACATGGTTTTCATTTGTGCTACCCAATAGAAAAAAGCACCATTATAGTCTGTTCCAAGCAACAAGATGCGAAAGGCGTGACTAGATTGGCAGCAGCATCCAGTGTGATCCTGCCAACCAACCACTACATCTACGCTTAAAACAGCTGACAGGTGACAGCTGTCAGTGGGTGATAAAATCCACTACAGTTACACATCCTTCACCCAATTAGTCATGTGCAAAATAAAATTACTGACAGTCCAACACCCAGAAACTCTGATGCTTAAGCTGCTCATTATTTTGTGTGCCTTCTCTGAGCTGCCCCCATTCATGCAGCATACTGGCAACTACAGTGGTACCTCGGTTCTCGAACTCACTAGAACTCGAATTTCTTGAATGTCAAACAAACCAGTTTGACCTAGATCTCAATCTGAATATTATAAGTCGAACCGTGAACGCTGACCTAATATAAATTGTACGCGCCAGGAAATAAGTCGTACTACAATGCAATACTTACTTGAATGCCTTCTTCACAGACTGGACGATTAACCAAATAAAGCAGCGCAGCATTACAATAACTAACAATAAATAAAGCACTAACTTACGTGTACTATTAGAGCATTTATGTAATTTTTTAAAAATTATTTTAACAAGTAAATTAACTGAAAGCCAGTTCTCACTGCTTTACGCGATATTCAGAAGAAATAGCAGATTACGCATGGGAACTGCCTGGGATACAAACGTCATGCGTGTAACTAAACTCTTCAGCAAAGATGTGGTGTCACAAAGGCGGTTCCAGTTTGTGCAGCCGGGTGAGAGATCGCAATGCATCTAACCGTAATGTGTTGCGTCAGGATCAGAATATGTTGCTTTAAGCCAGCGCTGTAAGCAAGTCAAATGCACCCAATGACCGGACTGGGAAACAAACTGAAATGCGGACTTAATGCAGAGGACTAATGACAACAACCAGAAACAGCTGATCAAATGGGGATCCCACAAGAGGTTAACGAGGGGGCGTGGCACACGGAAGGAGCGGACGATTGGGGTGAGACAGGGGTAATGTTGGGATAAGATCTTCATCGTTTTGGAAGCCATTAAGAAAAAAAAAATGCTCTTCTTGTTTCATCCTGTTCATTTTGTGTTTAAATGCTTAAAAAAAACATATTTGGCTGTATTTTTGGGGGGCCGGGAACCAATTAATTGGTTTTTCCATTATTTCTTATGGGAAAAATTCGATTAGAACTCGAACTTTTTAGGATTCGGATCCGGAGTCCGGAACGGATTAAGTTCAAGAACCGAGGTACCGCTGTATTTCAGATTTTGGAAAACAAAACACACGTTGACAGTTGTTATCCCATCAACAACCATTGCTTAGTTTCACCAGAACATGTAACTTTTTACGTAGCTCCGTACTTTGCCTGACCAAACGACTAACTCCATGCTTACTATTAACGAGGAACTGCCTAAAACGGAGGCATCTGGGATTTTGGATAATAGGACTGTTGTACATTAAGACATTAATTAGAGTTCTAAGCTGGGTTATATGAAGGAGACAGTCAAACAGACATGATTAGGCCTATCTCAATGTGCTCCGGGCTACTAAATGTAAATGATGTTTAAAAGAAAGCACTGAGATTGAGTCAAGGCAATAGTGTGCTGGGTATTCATGTTTTTTGACCCATAAAACAGAATTCAAGATTTATTCATAGGTTTTTGTATTACTACTGGGGTTTTTGACCTGCTGAGAACAGATTTTAATGTGCTGCTCGCCCACTGGCTCCCCTGTCCAATACAGTAGCATCTGTAGGAGCTGCCATTATGAGGAGTGCAATCAGTGCATTGCAGGGAAATGTAAAGTCAACCCATCCATCCATCCACCCATCCATCCACCCACCCACCCATCCATCCATCCATCCACCCATCCACCCATCTACCCATCCAGAACTGCAGCCTACCCAGGAAACTCAGAGCACACGGTAGTAGAGGACTTAAGCACATAGGGGCAATTTAAAGAGGCCAATCCAATAACAAATTTTTTACATTTTTTTAATTGGGCGGGGTGGGGGGGTGGCAGAATTCCCGTAGAAAGGCACAAAACACAGGGAAAACATGCAATTTTGGTACATGAGAACTATAACTTACAATTGTGTGCAAACAGAGATGAAAAAAGATCTTAGCTGAGGCACATATATATAAATCTAAAATGAGAACCACTCATCTAACACTGTATAAATCAAAAGCATAAAAAGAAAATGTACAAGGTCATAGCATCTTGATAACAAAACACTTAACATTCAGCAAAATATAATACCAAAGAATGCATCCATCTATCTCTGCATCCCATAAACGGTTATTCAGTACAGGATGGTGGGGGGCTGGAGCATATCCCATCGGGCACAGGACACGAGGCCGTGGATTTCCTGGACACGACACCAGTGCTTTGCAGGACACATGCACAGATTGACACGCTAGGGACGCCGTTTTGCTAAACCACATGTGGGACCATAGGATTGAGTTCGTACAGCACGAGGAAAACACGCAAAACTCCGCACACGTCTCGAGGGCAAGACTCAAAACCTAACCCTGCCAGTTTAATGCCAGAATGCCGCCCAAAGAACACACATCCGTGGCATGTAGGTGTAAATGGGTAGTAGAGAGACGGGCAAGGTTGCACGGCGCCTGGTTATGTGCCGTTGCTGTGTGAAGAGGAACAGCTGTAGTGCTGTGCTACCCTTTCCCCAGGCAAGCTTACCCCACACAAGGAGCAGATGGATGGTCCCAGCACTCCAGTCACAGTGCCATTTGACTCCCTACACACTGAAGCACCACTATACTCCCAGCACTCCCAGCACTGCCACGGAAGGCCTCCATCCCCAAAGCCCAGATTTTCATCATGTAAGCTTTTAAAGTCAAAGTCTGCTTTGCAGCCAATAGCGCGAGGCACTGGCTCCTATTAGGCAGCCTGAAAGAGGAAGTACTCAGGCGCTAATTAGCAGATACGCTCCTTGGCTATCGCTCACACCCGTGGACGAGGAGCAAAAGGGGCCGCTTCCGTTTGCACCCCCCGGCGGGGACCCGTTTGCTGGAAACACACCACAGGGCGGTGATGAAACAGAGGGCAATCAGAAGCAACTGGGGACACCTGTGCGTTACACAACCAGGCTTTCATCAGATCTATTCCGTGGGAAGTCCTTCAATCTCTCGATAAAATGGAAAAAAAAAGATAAAATCTATCTCCTGTATAATTTTGTCTTCTCTGTTTTTTTTCTTCTGAGAAATTCAAGTCTCAATTAAAATGGTTTCGGGTAATTTGGGTAATTTATGGCAATGGAATGGATGTAACATTAGCATATGCAGAACACTAGTAATTATAAACTAAGTGCTGACCGCTTTGGTCACTGAGCATAAGACCAAGTCTCTTCCCAATGCTGCCCCTCATCACATGGCAATGCCACCCTCCACCGACTGGCAAACAGCGCTACAGTGAATATGGATTTGATCTGTTTATATAAGAAATCTGAAATTAGTAAAAAAAAAATTAAAAAATAATCGTATGTCTGACGTCAAGGCAACATAATATGCAAAATAAAAACACAAGACGGGAATAAATTAGTATGATGTAGAAAGTTACAAGCCCGTCAGTAAGCTGTGATGTGGACATAACCAACAGGAAGTGTGCGGCAGCCTGAGGGGGGTACAGAGATGGCTCATCCCCAGAAAAGGGGCCATCGCCAATTAGGCTCTCGCCTCCCCCATTCTGCTCTGTCTGCTGTCTACCCCCACCCAACCCCAATGATTATGGAAGGCATTAACCCTCATAAATATTTCATGGTACATGTTTCTACAACACAACTGCCCCTCCTTCTTCAGAAGGTGGGGAGGCACATACAGTCGGGCTGAGGGAGGCTGCCGACTCAGAGCCAGGGCCCGGCCACACTTCCAGAGGGCCTCGTCAGAGAGGGAAAGGTCAGCATGAATTGTGCATGAGGTCTGGGGTGGACGTTTCCATGGAGATGGAGTAAGGGTCTAGCCTGGCCCCAGCCGGGCCTCTTTCCGACGGTGCGAATCGGTTATGGAATTGGTGGAACTGGCTCACATTTACCAGGAAATAAGCTGCTCATTTCCTCACACCAATTTTTTTTCCCTGCAATTTCTCCTAAAAAACACTATCAATTTGATAGCTGGTTAGGAAGAAAAACAGAAAAGCACTTGTCACAAGCGGAGAGCTGAACAACGGAAATATGGAGACACAACACTCAAGCACAATGGAGCTTCGCTGCAGCAAGAAAAATGTAAAAGGTTGCGATCTCACCAGCCACTTTTCAGCCATCTGACCAGTCAAATGGATGAGCAATGGGTACCAGAATATTAATCACATTAAAGTTTTTCATGAATTTCTAAAAAGCACTTATAAAAAAATAGTCGATCAGTTTTTGTAAATGCCCAAGTAGATTTAGGAGCTGACAATGGTAAAGTGCGGGCAGTGTGTGGCTCAGTGGATTACAGCTCCGCAAGGTCATAGGTTCAAATCCTGTAGTGGGCAGAGGTTTTACGGTTGGGCCTTTGAGCAAGGCCCTTAACCCCAACTGCTCTAAGGATTGTCTGACCTTGCTTTCTAAAAATCTATGTCACTTTGGATAAAAGCATGTGCTAACTGAATAGATGTCGAGTTAAGTTTAAAATTTAATCTCATTAGGGAAGGTTAAGTAAATGCAGATGGAAATGCACAAGAGTAGCTACAAATTCACCTGACGCATATGTCAAAAACCTTATGTCTTATGTCCGCTCCATAAGCTTAACTACAAAACATACATTGAATAAAGTTTCTTCCAGAAGAACTTTTTTTAAACTTTGGTCAGCTTTACTCATGTCACTGGAAAATCCTACAATAAAAAATATCGGCTATCTTTCAAAGCATTACTTGTGCCTCGTCTGATCTGACAAATAGGTCCCATCACACCAGGACAATAACAGACAGATAGAGAGCGCGGGAAATTGGAAGCCTTCAAAAACAAGAAGACGATGAATCAGATATAGAGCATATGGACTCAGCAGCACTGATAAAACCTGCCATTTTCAGCAATTTTGCCATCTTATTCCAATCTCTGGCTGAACTAAAACAATGAACAGCCTGAAAAAGCACTGCGCGTTTTTAGCTCAATATAGCTAGCAGATCTTGTGCTGTAGACTCAGGGAGGTTTGTTACATGTGGTAAACCTAATAAAGATTCCAAGATAATAATGGAGTGATACATTCTGTACTCAGTGCACAATAATAGCCAATTAATGAAAAAATGCAAAGTAAAATGCTGAATCCTACAGAATTGCTGAAATGCCTCGTGTCTGAATGGCAGAGGATAAATACGCCCAGTGTCTATAACTTTTCTATTTCTACTCTATTACGAGGCCATTATTTTTGAAGCAACCTATATCTTTCACCTCGGCCAGGCCAGCAATTCATTTTAGAAAATATCTGCAGTTATAAAATACACTGGACTCACACTGGTGAACTGTAATCAGAAAGAGTTTCTGTAAACGCACTGTAGTGTAACTTCAAACCTAACTGCAGTCCAATTACACAGCCGTCAGACTCACAACGCCCCCAAAGTCGGGGGAACAGCGGGTGTATTGCGTTGTTTCGCATCAGCTTCCATACACCCTACAGCTGATGTTTCCAAAGTAACCATTATATAGACTGAACCCCAGAGTTATCATATACTTTCATGCCCTGGGAAATACAATGAGCACAGAAAGGATCAAAGACAACCTTATGTAAAAGAAGCAGAAATCATCATTTGTCTGAGCCAAAAGAAATTGTGCATAGATTCACTTTGGACACTGGAAATTAGTTTAAGGCTCCTCTCCAAATAATATCCCACAATGGAGAGGAAATCACTGTTCGCTTTTACCAGGGAGATGACAGCTCTTCAGATTGGATTCATCACAATTTGGGCTCTTTCCTTTGCAGCTTCATCAGATGCACTTGTTCTCAGAGCATCCAGCTTGTTACTTATTCATCGCAAAGCTGAGCTGCTCGGGGCTGAACTGGGCTCCCGATCTCCGAAGCGTAAATAATATATTTATTTGTCCTGTTTCTGGAACGCAGACCAGTGAAACCCAATCAGCAGCATGTATTCTCTGCATATATGTTCTGTTTTTTTTATAATTGGGTATTGAAAGTGGATGAATGGATAGACTGTGTAAATCCTAGTACCAAGATGTGAGTTTGCGTGTGTGTATGTGTGTGTGTGTGTGTGTGTGTGTGTTGGGGCGAGGGGCTTGGGGGGGGAGTTACAGGTCAAAACTTTATTATTTCATACATTCATCCTCAGCTGCGTCTTAGAAAAATCCTTGGTGCAAATTAACAAGCAGTAAAAGTAACATTTTATGTTTTGTTTCATGACTAATTTCCACTTTTGGATTCCAAAGTGCATTTCTGTCCTCACACTCACCAGTCTTTATCTTTTCGTTGCACTAATTAGAAACTAGAAAGTGTCAGAACCTTATTTTTTAATATAAGTATCTGTAATGTCATGCCTAAATTATTATGCTGCCAGTCAAAGAGGAATATGTGATGTTTGTACGCACGTGAGGGTGTTCGCAACAGGGTTAGAAGTACACTGATAGTTTGCTGAGCTTATCGAATTCCGCTTTTTACCAACCAATAAAATTCAGAGCCACAAGTCAAAAGGCATATTTTCTTTTCAAATTCAGAGTTGAAAATGCGCAAGACGTTTTTGGATATGAAAGACTTTGCCTATAAAAATATGAGTCACGTATGCGGTCTGCGTGGAATTCACATTAAAAAAATATTCATGTAGACTCAGCTGGAAAGCCAGCGTTGATGTCAGCGATGTGAAATGCCGAATTCTCCCGTCCCTGTTAGAGATTCTTTGTGTCTGTGAGCGTGGTTCTCCAGAACAGCCACGAGCTGGTGGCAGCAGAAGGCCACAGCTCTGTGCCTCTTGTGGAGATGCTTCCTGTCCCACCTGGGGCTGGGGAACATATGGCGTGACTGAAACAGACGGGTGCTTCTGCAGGAAGAAGTCACACCCCTTTCACTGCCTGACAAACTCAAAAAGCAGATCATGCATACATGGAAAGTGACCTCACAGGCTCCTTTATAATGATCCATAAATAAAATCTTGCCACTGTAATAAGGATGAATTAGAAGCAGGGGAAAATATCGTCAGCGATTTGTTTTAAATATTGCAGAAAATGGGGCCAGTTTGCATTGTCTGGTGGGACTCTGCTGATGCACAGATGCATCAGTGTGGCTGTTAGCTGTGTGGTATGTGGGCAGCCTGCTGAGAGGAAGCCCATCGACCTCTGACCCCTCATCTAGCACAATCCGGAGAAAACACCGGCCCCATCAGTGTAACAGTCCAGTCCAGAAAACAGGACTGTTAATGTTTAGGGGGGCTGCATACAGTAGGAAGCTCCTGACAGTTTGTACCACAAAAAACATACTTCTTTGTTATGAAGCTCATATCAATTTGATCTCAAATGTAAAAAGCAGGACATCTGCAAGACCCTGACCAGCATATGTGGTTGGAAGGTGAAACATGACATACAGCCATTAAGTACATAACTTTAACTGTGCTAAGCGGAAAATATTTTTAAAGTTTCACAACTATTTGTCATGCATACGAGAAATACAGCCAAATGCTGTGATTAATTAAGCCACCCTCAAACGGATGCGCTCGGGAATGGGGAGATCTACACAAGCACATCAGAGATTTAGAATTATCCAAATTTCATCCTGAAAGACAAATGAATATAATTTTACAATTGCAAAAGTGAGCTTTGCACCTGACAAAGCAAACTCATAGCTTGAGGGCACGAGTATCTCCTTGTACTCTGGTTACCAGACTACAAAACCCTGTTCCTCGCATAACTGTCATTGAGGAAGATGTGCAATTATTTAAAGACCATATCAGTTTTTTATGGTAGCTTGGCAAAAAGTACAAAACTGCGGTGAATAAGGCTAACAGAAAACAAATGACAAGCTTGGGGTGTAGAAGACTAACAGAAAACAAATGACAAGCTTGGGGTGTAGAAGACTA
>JABFEA020000130.1:17773257-17790099 GCA_019775915.2 Cyphomyrus plagiostoma | reverse complement strand
GACTGTGGGGCACTCCTGTCCTAAGGACACCTTCCCATTCAGACAGTACCATGACTGTGGGGCACTCCTGTCCTAAGGACACCTTCCCATTCAGACAGTACCAGTGTGAGCAGACACTCACACACAAAAAGGGCCTCAAACGGGCTCCACATCAAAAGCAACATGAAACAGGATTTGCTGCCTTACGGATGTGTAGCGTGTTAGAAACTCAAAACTGCAAGACAGTAAAAAAGGTAGCACTGTGACCTCACTCCACCAGAGAAACAGGTCCGATTACTGACATTACCATCTGTGTGTCAAATAACTGAGTGATGGATTTGCGCGCACACACTGTGTAGTGTACTGCCCTGAGGTAGGGATCACTTCACCCTGCATCACATCATGGACAACTGGTAACTGAAGGTATGTAGACAGTACATCAGAAATACCTCTTGCATGATGTATTTACTGCAATAATGACTTAACATTTCTTAAATAACTGATGAAATTTACCATTTTCAAAAGTATCCAAAGGACACTGCATAAAGAATTCATTTAAAACAAAAAAGAATGTATTCAAATTAAAATGTTACCATGCAATTTTGAAATATGTTATAAATCCACATGTGGATCAGAAGAACTGGAAATAGTTTAACCAAGAACCAGAAATAAGAATCATTATTTGAGAAGTGGAGTGAAAATGGCCTTTGGTGGGAGTTGCACGCAGGAATTTAATAGGAACTGATTCGGAGAATTTTATGGTAGCTCATTTTAATGTGGCAGACAAATACAGCGGCCATAAATTTCCCTACCGCAGGTTGCCTGCTAATTAGCTGCCATTGGCGTTGCGTTTACGGTGCCCTTACACAGCTCTGACAGCCTCTCAGAACGACAGCGGCTTCGCCACCCGCCTCAGCATTACGCTCCAGTAAACTCCCTTTCATGTGCTGCCTCATCAATATTCATAAGAGCCTATGAAACCAGCTGTTTTCCCCAATTAAAAAGTGTGGGGATCCACCATTTGGCAATAAATTGTTTTGTTTGTCCAATTACTCTTGCAGCTCAACAGCTTAAATTACCCCACTAACTGAGGAGATTAATACTGGGGAGCCTGGTGAGAGTGTGGGCCAAAGCAGACATGACAGGACTGGTGGTAGGGAGATGCAGCCAGCTTCAGGGAAATACCGCAGTACATGTGTATTTAAGGATGCCTGGAATTGCCAGAGGCCTTCACTGCTAACTATGCCGCAACCGCACTGCAAACAGATGAAGCTGTCAGAAAGTGTGCATCAAAGCTGAGAACTCCTTGTGCCTTTTGAATGCTAAATCCTTGTCAGGACCATGGGCCATTCTGCCCCCACTGCAGAAAAAAAGAGTGGGGGGTAGCTAATAGAAGAGAAACCACACAGGACTCACCATCAGGGGGCGACGCTCCAGTGAAGTGGACGGGTTTATCTGAAACAGTCCAACAGGAAACAGTTAGCTTCAACAGGAAGTTACACGCTCCCATAGCACACGGCAGGTACATTCATTGATGTAAGCAAAAATATGGCGGAAGTAGCATGCGCCCAAGTCAGCAGCTGACTTTGCGTTTACTCAACCTGTAAGATATTCACGTCTCACTTGGATGCAAAAACTGGACGTAAAATGAAATCAAAATAAAATATTGGCAACAATTATGTATGACACATCCCTATGAAGCAGTAATGCTGGCAAGAAAGCGGCACTCTCATTTATCCTTCGCCGTCCAAAAAGAAGGAGCGGTGTCCTTACATGCTTAGCAGTGGGACGCGAAGCAATAAGATTACGCCTGCAGTGGGGTCACGGAGGTCAAGTGGGAAAATGAAAATGGAACGTTTTATCGTGAGTGTCTCACTATCCCCGATAAAAGGCAAACAAAGAACAAGGTGTTTGTTTTTCAGATAAAACCCAGATGGATGGAGGTGGGGTAAATCTAACCCCACACCTCAAGTTCCATTTTCACTTCTCTGCAGCCATGGAGAGCAGAGGGCCGACGCATTGCACCTGGATACTTCTGTAGCGAAGCTTTTTGTCGAAAAGGCTGCACTGTCAATTGCAGCCTAGACAACAATAACGAACATAACTGCATGAAAGCAAAATATTGCTTGTGCTGGTGAGAGATTTTGCATTTTTTCGATATAGGAAAAAAGTATATATCTGGGATCTGTGCCCATATACAGTGTGTGCGCGTGTGCGTGCATGTGCGCGCGTGTGTGCATGCATCTGTGCGTGTGTCTGTGCATGCGTGTGTGCATGAGTGTGTGCATGCGTGTGTGCATGCGTGCGTGTGCCCAGTTCCATATCCATAGTAAATATAGGTTTGGACGTCAAAAACTTATGACAAACAAACACAGCTACTGCACACAGGTACTCTTCAAAGAGCTTGCAGTAGACTTCCTTACATTTATAAGCTATATCATATAAAGGTTTTTCCCTGTGTGAAATTAACTCAGTTTGTAGTTACATTTAATGGCAAACCCCTTGATTAGATCAGCCTATAATACTTTCCTTAGATAAATAAAACTTATTCACGAATGAATGGAAAAAGATGCATTTTAGTGCTTTAAATCCAGATGAAATACTGGCTCCTCACCCCACTGGGAAAACAACATAAGTAATTGAAAACCCTTAGGATGCTAATGGGTTCTGTTATGCTACCCGCAGCGCTGAAATACCTCCCTCACTACCTTTGACAAACGACAGGAGGGACAGGCAGTTGGGGGCCTCCCGTCACAGAGGGGTGCCCGAGGAGAAGCCTGCCCACAAAGCAGACACACCCAGTCCAGCTTGCCCACAAGTGTTAATCTTATTGATTCTTTTACCAGGCATTTACATGTAAATCTCACAATGCGTTTACTATCCATTTACACAATGTGCTATTCCTTCAAACTATTTAATACGATGTATTTAATGCTACAGAGCTTACTGCTGGAATCTCACTTCAAGACTACAGTATTAATCATAAATGCACATTTTTGGTTGTATGTGATAAAAAAAAAACACTGCAGAAATGACAAATAAAGATGGCAAAAGTCAAATGGGAGATGCAAACACACCCTGCTGGGAACCATTATTATTACGCCTCGCAGCCATAAAATAAATTCTTCCCACATTCATTGGGGAGTTAATCAGCATCGGCAGAACTTAAGAGCTAAACATCAATTCATTATGACAATAACGGAATTTGATGTTGAAGACTCGTTTGAAGTCTTGCTACTTAGTAATTGTGATATAGTCTCAGGTTTTGTCCTGTTGCTACAGAAAAGAAAAAGCACAAAGCAAATCTAATATTTCCATTTAAATCCTTAGAGAATGGTCATTTCTGAACCGGCATGCAAAACGTGACACAACAAAAATTTGCTGTGGATTTAAAAAATAGTTCAAATGATGAACTTGGCTAATAGCTCAACTAGACCTTCAGAAAAGAAAAATAAATCAAAAGAGAGCATTAAAGTGCTATAAGAAGTACAGTTCAACAGCTTGGATGGACCAGGCTGGTCATTAAAGTTCAGTAATGTGTCATTTCCACTCCCTGTAAAATATGAATTCTCCGATGCCCTTGCATATTTTTGCTTTCATGTACCTTTTTTGATCATGTGCCCTCATCTTTCGCCAAAATTTACAGCTGAATCCTGAAGTCCGAACACCCAGGAAAACACACCATTAAACGACCACAGCAAAGATATGTTCAAAATATTCTGATGAATGAAACAACCCACCATGCACAAAATATCATTATAATGAAGAATCAAAATTATTCAGAAAAAAAAATCCTAAAATTAAAAAATAAAAATGCAATTACTTTAGTTGTGAATTTTTGCTGTATCTCTCTTACTAAAACTCAGAGTGACCATTTATGACAAAATGCGACAGAATCTCTCCATAACAGTGACTGAAAAGCTGCATCACTTTATGGAGCTGGACGTAAATTTCGTGTAGTGCCAGAACATTCTGTGTCACCATCATCAGTCGCAATCTCCAAATGAAGATGGGGGCAGAATTAAAACTTTTCCCAGAAAGCCTTCGTGCCATATGGCCAAGGAGGAAGACAACCTGCACGCTGAGTATTGGGCGTCACGCTGGCAGTCATAATCACGCACACACACATGCATGCACACACACGCAGGTATGCACGCACACACACATGTATGCATGCACACACACACACACATGCACACACACACACAAAACGCATGCACACACACGCAGGCACGCACACACACGCAGGCATGCACACATACACAGGCACGCACACACACACAGGCACGCACGCACAGCGAGACACCTACAGTTGTTGAGGAAGAGGAGCACAGCAAAGCCAAGTGTGGAGGTGGCCAGCAGGATTAGGCAGATGTTGCAGGGGATCATGAAGTAGCGAACCACCAGCGAGACTTTGTGTTGGTACATCCTGTCTCGCTCCGGGGAAGCAATAGGGTACTGACAGCTGGTCATGCTCCACTCCACACCCCCCGGCCAGGGAGTGGGCGGATGGGGGGGCCCCAGGATAAGGAAGGAGAGAAGGAACAAGAGAGAGAGAAAAAAAAAAACAAAGCGTCCAATTTCAGCCCAAACTCCAGTGGTTTCCCAAGCAGGAAACTTCCTTAATACTCCTTCCAGCAGCCTCTCCAAGATGCTTCCACGGCGTTCCAGACAGCGCAGGTTAATCCACAGCCGCTTCCAGCTCCCAAAGGCGGCTCAGCCAGCCGCTGCTGCCACATTCCCACGTCCTCAGAGTAACGGGACTCCCAGAGAGGAGCATGGGGCAGGAGTGACAAAGCAGCACTCAGCCGGCTTCCCCAGTCAGTGCTGTCACGCACAGCTGTAAAGTCAGACGGCCACTGTAAAGTCAGACTGCCACTGTAAAGTCAGACTGCCACTGTAAAGTCAGACTGCCACTGTAAAGTCACACTGCCACTGGGAACCCACACTATGACTTGCCCTCCTTAAATCCTCTCTAAGACAAGGAGTAAATCTACAGCTCCATATCTCACACAATGGGGAAAGCAGAGTGAAAAGAGTGAAGTGTTCTGGTGTGAGTGGCCCGGTGTCTGACCCCTTTACTCGTACCGCATACCCCCACTTAGCCCAGCGACCCGGCCCTCCCCTTCAGCCCGGGGTGAGTGCAGTGATTGTCAAGACCTCAGAGCTGAACAGTGATGCATCGCGTAGCTCCTGCCGGTCACCGGGGCAGAGGTTGTGGGGTCGAGAAGCTCCCGCCCCTTGACTGTGGTGGCACAGCTGGGGGAGAAGCTCTCTTTGTCTGCTTGCACGTCTCTGGGGGGGGTCACACGTAAGGCCCCCACTCCGATCACTCACATAAATAGCAGCCTCCCTACTGGCTCATCTGCACATTAATCAGAACACAGATAGCGACCGGCTTCACTGCACTTCCCCAGCCATATGGCCTGAAGCTCAAACCGAAGCTGCCCTCCACAGTCAAACCCTTTATTTTTTAACACCCCCCCCCCCTTTCTGGTATTAAGTTCAACTAATAGCCTGAATCTCCTCTTCACCTCACAGTGGCACCAAGTCGGAGTTAAATCCCAGAGCTCAAGTCTGAGGGAGAGTTCAGATCTCCACACGAGGGCCGATGTGGGAAGCCCTTCAGCACTTCACTGGGCCACTTCTCTCAATCAGATAAAATATCTGTATGCACTTCGATCAAGAAACAAGTAAGAAGGAAATGTGCATAGAAAAAAAAAAATGTTTCTATTGAGCTCGGCTTTTCCCCAGTTCGCTAAACAATTCCCTCACCAAAAGTGTCTTTTCTTCCTCGCAACAAGAGAGTTGTTTATCCTTTCAGAGGAAAGAAGCTCATTCAGAGCCTCAGCTTTTCACCGGCTTAGCCGACCCCCCGCCCCCCACCTTGCCAGTCGCGTGTCTGCTGTCTCTACTCCTGGTCTCCGCTCAAGTTGGTCCAGAGAGCCGCCAAGCGGAACGTCAACTTCTTCACTGCGAAGCCCCCGCCAAACGCCGCTCCAATCGCGGCTGGCAAGTCCGCGCGGCGCACTCAGAGAGCAGACCCGGGGCGCGCCGAAGACGAGAGGCAGGACGGCAGGGAGAAGGAGGAGTAGAAGCCAAAGGTGGGAAAACGGCAAAAGGCAAGAGGGTAACGCTGGGAGCTGCCGCTCAGCCTCTGAGGGAAAGCGGGCGGCTGGCGTGGCAGTGAGCTCGGCGCTGGTTCTCCACACAGCCTTCTGCCGCTTCCACCGGCAGAGAGGGTGAGGAGAGGCAGAGCAAGAGGAGGAGAGAGAGCGGGGAGTGGAGGCGAGGCTGTCTAACAAAGAGAGAGAGTCAGTGGGGGAGGGAGAGAGAGAGGGAGGAGGAGGGAGGAAAGGAGGGAGCAAGGAGTAACCAAAAGCGTTTGAGAATGACGGCGCTTGAGTGTGGAGAAGGTGAGTAAGTGGCAGCATGGAGACGAACGATAGATCAGATGAATAAATGTCACAAGTCCCTCAGCATGCGGTTGTTTTTTTGGAGGAAACAATCTGCTGGAGCTGAGGGGCCCATTGACTCCCGATTCGCAAATGTCAGATTCTGTTAAGGCGTAGAGATGCAGAGGCAGCAAGGAAACACGCACCCCCTCCATTCATTACAGGCGTGTCAGGTCCGATAGGCCACCTTGAATGTGGTGATTAGAAGCTGAAAGGGTCAGAATGTTAAATGTCAAGCTGAACATCTGCTTGGACGGTATCTTCATTTAGGATGCGGGTGACTATTCAAATTACTGCCCAGAAAGGCGCAGAACATTCGGAAATTGAATATTGTATGCATGTCAGTCCATTCCTTTATACCATGTGCGCATATAGGATGCTTGCCTTTGACATATTCCTCTGCTTGTGTGATATGGGCTCATGAACTCCTGAAAACTCCGTGAAGGGGGTGATGTTACTTCATCTTCATTTGCTACTTTCATTTTGATCTCATCTGGGCTTGGCTGTGTGCTGCCCTGTCGCTAATACCATACTGTTAAAATCACTGTCCATGAGTGAGTTGGAAGGTGATTGGTGTGAGAAAGGGGGGGGGGAGGTACTGAAGACTGACAGCACCAAGCATGGGATTTTTATTTTTTATTGACCTACACAGAATTATGAGAAGAAAAGTAGCACATATACTACTTAGTTCCGCATTTCTTTAGAATATAGATCCAGGTAAAAAACACACATAAACACACACACACACACACACACACACTTCAGCAAACATACGGCCACCATGTGTGATGAGGCTGTACTGCCCAGGATGATGAATATCTCAACGTTCTCCTACCTCCCATCATAGGCTATTAATCTCTTCGGGCAGAGAGTTCTGTCTACAGGTCTGACCTCGTGGAATTACGTCCATTTGCAGCTGCATGAAGGTGTCATTAGGGGCTCGGTCAGCTCAGTATGTGGGGAAGCCTACAACCGGGACGCAGAGACCACACACAGCTGAATGGCAGGGCCATTAATTTACATCAAGCTGGCAAGAAGCGCAGGACACAGCAACCCGTCGTAATTGCATCTAGCCTCGAGGTCACAGGGACCAAACTGAAGCACACAGCCATACTGCCATGACTCCATGTTAGAGGTGAAGGACGGGGAGCCGCCATCTTGGGACTTCATCCCCGTCTGCCCAGACTGTCTTGTCCGGAGTAAGGAAAACCATCTCTATGCCTCTCAAGGTGATGAGCCTGCTGAAATCGCTAACGAGCTAAGGACTTGTGAAAGGATCTGACCACACAGTTAAAAAACATTAAAATATATAACACCAAGTGAAATTAGAATTAAAAAAATTGTTATCACCCAGATTTGGGTCGTTTGCGAATATCCAAAAGCAATACAACAAAAAAAAGACATCAACACAAAATTTACAAAATGCAAAAAAGATGGTTTCCTTGCACAACAAACTCTGCACGGAATAACACTCTGGTCCCAGAACCTTACAAACAGTAATAATAACAACAAACTGTACAAACAGCAACCAGAAATGGTAACCAGCAATTACATCAATCAGAAACAGAGCACAGATATTGCACCTCGAGGTCACATCAATCATCCTCAAAAAAACAATCACCAGGCCACATGGAGACAACAGACATCGGCGCAACTAATACAATCAAAGGTCATAACAAATAAGATCAAGTCACACACCATTGTCACAGACCAAACCTCACCAACAGAATCCTCCACGAAAGTATTTATTTTAAGGTCAGTTTGTTGCAGAGGCGTCAGACGAAGGTGATACACATCAGACTTCCTTTTTTCATCAGACAAGCCTTGTAAACATGGTACCAAAAAATCCCTGTGGTGTTCTAAGACGTGGGTGATTATATATGCATTAATTTGGCATGCAGATATATTGAAAGATAACTCCAGATATGGGACACACTCCAGAACAGTCAGACTATCGTGAAAGGATATGTCTGTCACACATACGATCACACCTGTGCAGCCCACAAAGTCAGCCGTGCCAAATAAATGTGTGCAAACTGACACAAAATGACTCACCCCAAGGCAATGCATGAAAGATTTCTTGCTTGTTTACCCTGTAGGGCTTCCATGCACTGTGGATAAGTGATCAGCAGAATTTTATTGGCCAATAACATTCTTACAATTAGGATATGGCGATACTCTTGCTAAATTGATGTAGGAGTAACAAGCTTTTTGTTTCACATTTCCAAAAGGGTAATAGCTCTGTCTTATCAGATCTGTTTTCCTGTTTTATTTCTCCAAGTAAATAACCAAAGCATCAAATAGAAAATGGTCGTAAAGCGAGCGGTGGACAGATTTAAGGGCATCTCTTTACAAGCATCATAAAGTAGCAAGTGAGCTTGCATTTCTGTAGATTTTTCCCTGCAAGCTAAATAGTTTCAAGCTTTTCACTGCAAATACTTCTGCGTCACCTCCGGCCAATCACAGTGCACATCCGTGAGGAAGACACGGTGTGTTTGTGCCCTTCATCATCAGACAGATCAAAAAGAAAACAGTTTGGTGCTGTGCAGAGATTAAAGGGCAAAGTTAAAAAGATGGATCTCAGTTGATAATAAAGCCAGGTCTTTGAACTTGGAAAGCACCAGGAAAAAAATTAACATTTAATTTATCTGGCTGCTTGGAAGACAGGTAGCACAGAAAGAAGAAAAGCCTTGAATATGAGGATGACGTCACACAGTAGTATGGCGTGAACCAAAAGCCACGATCTATTGCCCTAACCCCAATATAGCAATTAACAGGGCTAGGCTAACCATCCTTTTTTACGGTTCACCATCAAAACAAGCAAAATCGACAAACCTTACAGGCAATTACTATGTGAGGAAGCAGAGCAAGAAGAGAGCTTCACACAGCTCTGAATACCACTGCTGGATACCATCATTACTGTTTGGGAAAATTAAAATACACGAAAGATACTTCTCCTGTATTTTCCTCCAAACACAGCAGTCTGAATCTGTACAAAGATCATGCAAGCTGTAGGTAGATCTCTGACAGGCCGGACAGTGACACACAGGTGTGACTGGCTGGAGGGGACCTTATCCCCTGGAGACAGTCAGCACAAGGTGTGATTCACGAGATGGACAGCTTGCCTGGCGTCCTAAGCCGGGACCCAGCTCAAGGTGAACGATCCCCACGTCTACATTAACTGGCAGAGCACCAGTCCGCACCCCCCCAACCCCCCCACCTGACAGGACAGATTCTTCATCAAACATTCACCGTCACCCCTGTACGTCTCCAGCCACCGTCCTGTCTGGCATCGCAGAAACGGTGTCAGTTTCCCCAGGGGTATAATGCACACTGGGTTTCTCCCCTTCAGCGCTGAAACAGGTCCAGCCTTCAGGTTCTGCTATAGTGAAGGAGTCAGCAAATCAATTAATTAATATATTACAGAACCCCTGACAAATATATAGGAATCCAAGCAGTGTAACAAAGGAGGGTGAGATATCTGGAAGCAGTAATGGGACTGGGGAGTGGAGATGATGGGCTGGAGAACCGTGTAGCCGTGGAGCAGGAGATCATTACGGCTCCAACCCACACACACACACACACACACACACACACACACACACACCCTAATTAATAAATAAAATCTGCAATTGTATTTCTGGCACAACATAACAACTCTGTCTGGCGACTAACCAAAGAGCCTCATTACCAACATTACTCCATATTACTCTACATTACTCCACAGACCCAATTCTTCAAAAGAGAAGGATGCTCATTAGAACACTCGAGACTTAAGCACCACCTGCTTTCCATGATAAGTATTTTGGACAGATACAGTACATCCCCAAGAGTCCTACTTGGAAACCCACAGTACATCCAAACTAAGCACTTTCAACAGCTATTAAATACTCATCTATTGTACTCTTAATTTTTAGCAGAGTATGGCAAGGTAACGACACATGCAGACTCTTACAAAATTGGACACAGAAAATATAAACGCCCTTTTACCAAAGTTTTGGACACATTTATGTGAAACTAGTTCACTTATTAAGGCCGAAAGCGACATGTTATTAGATACAACATTCTATTCATTTGCATTTGCGCTAATGAGCTTGGTCGCTGTCTCTATGCTCTCCTCCCTGTCAGGGCTGATCTCAGATGGAGGAAACAACAGGGAATATTAATTGCCACACAGTGGTTGCCATTTAACAGTCTTCTGAAAGTCAAGGATTTCAATAATTCATGTCAGCGATCATAGGCCTCCTGCAAGCTCTCTTTTCACTACTGCTTTGGTTCCTTTATCTAAGCACCTTAATTTCCTAAGAAAAGAACAGCTTCAGAGCTCCTGCCAAAGATGACAGACACACTGCTATTCTGAAAAAGAAAAAGAAAAAGCACGACGACCAAGGTTCTGGAGATGAACCAAGTTCTCGTAATAATTCTCAAGCAGTGGTAATGTCAATCAAAGCAAAAGCAGCAGTTCCACATCTTATATTGTTCCAGAGTTAAAGTTGGGAAATGTCAAGAATGAACTGTCACAAGTGCACACACATACACACAAAGAAAAGTTTGCTAGACTTACACACTCACCTTAGCATTTCAAAGCACTTAAAGTTTCCAGGGGCCTTTCATGCACTCCAAAGGAAGCCTTTCAAAGGTCACGCACCTCAAGTCACTGCCATTAATGGCTCAAAAACACGGTGATTCCTTCAAGATAAAATAGCTATAGCCTCCTCACAACATAAAGAGGGAAATGTATTGCATACAGAGACTAATAGTGATGTCAATAATATTGACAAACTATCTGGATTTCACTACAACAGAAAGTCTCATTGAAAAGTAACACTTAAATTAAACTGATTCTGTGGATTACTCTCAGAATCACAAAATGTCAATAACTCTATTTCAGTATGTATATAATCAAGGTAAAGCTATACAATTTGATTCTTCATATATGGTTTGCATTCTTCGTTTTTTCAGCTATGGACTTCTGCTCTTCAGACATCTCATGATGAAATGTGCTGCCATTGAGTCATACTTCTTCTGTCACCAGAAGCCTCTTGCTATTGGATGATGCTCCACAATAACAAGGATGTCATTTAGACATGACAGTGACAACGTCCATCAAACTGGCATGACTCAATCCATGAATGAAACAAACGATTATGAATTGTTTCAACATAAACGACAGTGACGAATTACAGAGACTGTTAGGAGGAAGGACGGATCCAGTCATCCTCATGCATTGGCACCCATCCTAAAAGGCAAAGCAGGGAAAGCGAAATGGAAATGAACTCCGCTGGGCCGTGAAGTCACTGACTGCCCAGATGACACTGGCATGAGGAGAGTCTATTAATAGAGCTGGACACCAAAAGCAGAGGAGTACCAGCACTGACCAGGCAGAAGAGTCACCGCAGCCTTTATGACCCCCTCCTGACCTTGAATGTGCTCTTTAACTGAGCCACCAGGGGGCATCTGCAAAGCAGACATCTCAATGAGTCACACTGGCTAAGATTTCGATCTATGGGCTTGGCAGCTATTGATCCTAGACATCATAGGGGGTGAGAGGTAGATTTCAGTAGCAGTGCGATAAGCATCATGTTGTAGTTAAGCACTCTACCCTACCCATCTCCACTTACAAGCTGTATTATTTCATGATATCATTATTATTATTTATGAATTTGTTTGTTTGTTTGTTTTCAATCATTCATTGTATTGTATTCATTCATTCTATACCGCTTGTCCCAGGCAGGGGGTCTGAAGTCTATCAGGGAAATAATGGCTGTGAGATTGGGAATAAACCGAGATGGGGCAGCAACCCAATACAAGGTGCTCCCGTACACACACACACACACACACACACACACACACACACACATGCACGCACACTCGCACGTACACGCGCACACACACATGCACGCAGACAGACCCACACTCGTATCTTTGTAGGCATCATCCATTAATTTCTTTGGGCAAAACCCTAGTTCCAACAATGATGACCTTATCCTCTACCCAGGATAACCATAAGTAACCAAACAAAATACAGGACTTGTAGCTTTTTTAGTCATTTGACTGCAGTGACAGATTTTAATAAAATTCAGTTGCCCCTTGAGGGGATAAGTTAAGATAGGTTATTTTTTTATCACATTTAGTCCCCACAATACAATATATACATAACCTTCGAACACACAAGCATGCACGCGCGCGAGTAATGCTAGAAGTAGTAGGAGTACCAGGAGTAGCATTACGTAGTATTATGATTCCTGTTTTTTTTTATTTTATTTTAATTGCCTACACCGTATATTTCAATCCCTTATGCCATGTAATATATATTTGAATTGCACTGAATTTCTTAATTGAAATGAACTGAAATGGGAAAATAGAAAGAGAACAAAGCAACACAAATGCTGACTACAGTATCTTGAAGGACATGGAGACAGGACTGCAAAGAAGACAGAGATTCCTAGAAGGAGCAGAGGGAAAGCGAGAGGGAGATGGGTGAGGAGATGAAGACGAGCGCAGAGCCAAGCGAGAGGGGAAATAACTAGATGGAGGAAAAGAAGCGGGAAGGACTGAGAAAAACACAGCGGAAGAAGAGAGAGACGACAGTGAGTGAGTGTGCAGGAGGTGGTGGAGGACAGGCTGAAGGATGAGATGGAACGGAGAAAAGAGAGGGAGGGAGAGAGCAGAGAGATGTGAAAATGAGACAGAAGGTGAAGTGGGAGAGAAAAGACTTAATGAAAGGAGAGGGTGTACTGAGTGGGGGGGGGTCTCTGCCATCTAAGGACACCCCCACTCATCGCTGAAGAAATACAGCTGTGGAAAAAATGAAGAGACCGCAGCGACATTGCTCAGTTTATGGGTGCGTGTCTGTATAAAATATACATTTTTTTTGCAAACTCCAGCCTGGCTCTTCCCTCCTCCCCGTTAATGAAGCTCTTCTGCTTCCTGCTTTATGGGTCTTCAGTCCTGCTTCTAGCAGCCTGATACGAACTGTCCTAGCAGAGCACCTCGCACCTGCACTTAATGCTTCCCATTCCTTTCGAAGGTCACTTGAGGTCAATCTCCGATTTCTGAGGCACTGTCGGATATGTTGACAGTCATTAGAAAGTTGCTTCTGCCCTTTACCTGGCTGGTGTTTGGTCTTTGCCAGTGTCTCCTGCTTCACCTTGTTCTTGTGTCCTGCTGTCTTAGAAACCTTGAGCCTGGAAGCAGCCTGTCGCTCAGTGTAGCCTCTTCCAGCAGATCCAGGATTAAACCGGGTTATACAAAAGGAGGTTTTTAAAAAATATTGAGTGCTCTCAAGTTGTTCCAGAGGTGCATATATTTGGCCACTCACAAACACAGGAAACATATTTCCCAAGGTTGTATCTCAGCGTTTTAGTTTCAGAGAGACTCTACCTGGACCTCTGCATCTTCCAGCAATTTAAACAACAAACTGGCACTGCAAAGCATTTTAGCTGCAGCTAATCAACAAGCATGGAAATCAGCCTGAGATGCAGCAGTCTGAACTAGACCACTGCTGAATACTGAAAGCAATAAATGAACAAATTAATTCATAGCAAAAAATCATATTTTGTAGAAATTTTTACAGTTCAAAACAATCCACTTGCTATTCACCAGTCACTGAATCAGGTGGGCAGTAAGCTAAGGAAAATGGTTTTTTTCCCCTTGGATTCCTCTGCACTCTCTCTTTATTTTAAACATCACACTGAGGTGTTTGAGTACAAACAAATTACAAACTAGGTTTGGCTTCCAGCCCATGAGTTGACTTCTTCATTGTGTTACTTTCTAGCTTCTATTACATCACTTTTATTTATTTACCAGACTCTTTCATCCAAAGCAACATAGATTGTTTTTCCATTGCTACCAGGAACTATGCTGTACTGCTGAACTGACAGGTTTCCTTTGTAAATTATGTGAGCCATACTCAAGCTGTACTCAAGCCGTACCCGAAAATGACACGGCCGTACTAGTAGGGCCAAAAGTGTAAATTATCCGAGCTGGTTGTGTCAGCACCTTTCGACTGGTCAAAATGCAAGATATCTGTGTGTTGTGCACAGATTATACGAAGGAAAGTGGCCATGTTCTATGTTTATGTAATACTCATTATTAGTAGTATCGGACACCACAATGTCGCGTTGCATTCCCGATAACTCCAACTTGAAAATTTTCAACCTCCTACATAAAAAGCTACTACACAGAATGGATTTGTAATACAAATTTATGCAAGTGAGTGATAAATCCACTAGTGGATGCCATCATAACGCGGTGATTCTCACAGACTTGCTAGAGAAAAGTAGCACATAATAAACAGTGATATATACAGCATGAACAGTAAATAAGTATCCTTTCAGTTTTGTGTCATGCTCCTCTCCAAATCAGGCAAAGCCTTTCAAGAGGCAACCTTTCTGCACCCCTTCTGAATGGAGCTTGCTTTGTATGGTCAAAACTTTAATGAAACATAGATTGCCAAGAGGTACAATCAGAGGTACAGTCATGTTTAGAATAAATCCCACATAGTTCCTTCACTTAGCTATATAAACAATTATGACTGGCTTTACGTAATAACTGAGAATTGCACATGTCCAGAACCGATGAGAAACAGACACTTAATGAAAAATTTCAAAGTTGTCTGGCAAATCTGTCCAGTGAAGGAGCCCAATTAAATGCCAAGGGGTGGCATTGGTGGTGATGCAACAGTACACCAACAGCTTGTCACATATGCAAAGGGTCAATCAAAAAAGACCCGCCCAAGCACTTCTGCAGTATGTAAGCCGTCTCCAGACATTTCACACCACCGTACCTATCAGTGTTTTCAGCTCTGAAAGAGTGATGTCCTTTACTGCGAGCCTCAAAAAATCACAAGGCATCTGTGAACCACAAAATCTCATTTATCTGACTACGATTTTGCAGCGACCGTGAATATCTTGCACTGCATTGATAGCCAGGAATCTTCAAAGTGATTGAAAGATGGTTGCGAGTTTGAATCAAGATCTTGTTTTTTTCTGCCTTTGTCTCCTTTTCTGTTCACATTCTCAACAACAGACTTCAAGTACAACTGCAAGTGGTGCTTCAAGATCTCCATAAATTCCCCAATGATTTCTCCGTAGTCAGGGGCCTCGACAGTGAAGATGAATGTGAATGTGGGAGGGTTATGCAGGACTATATCACAAGGTGCAGCAAGAAATATCTAACTTAACATCAGTAACACAAGAAAGGGTTGGTATTGGACTCCTACCAGGCCATGGGACCTATAGCAGGTCCGGAAGTTGAAGTGAAGATGGTGTGTGATGCGCAACAAGCCTTTCATCATGACTGCACACCGGAAGGGAGAGACAGCCATGCACAGGCTTCTATATAAACTGAAGGCGACTTTATTACAGAACAAAACTTACAACAGGGTGGTAAACTGAAGGACCACCAGGGTTCAAAACCCAAGGCAAGAAGAATCGATTAGGAGGTGATAGGAATAACTAATGCGCTGGGTGAGGTGGGGCCAACCGCAACGCGAAACACTTACACTGACACTAACATTGACACTGATATCCACAAGCATGTACACAAGCAAAACGCTATCAGTAACTGTCAGACAACCAGGGCAACGGTAGATACTTATATACAAAGGTGATGCCGTTAAACAAGGAACAGGTGCGAGTACTGAATCATTTAATGAGCATATTAGGACTGGGCACAGGGAGGAAGACGGGACAGCCAGCGACATCTGCTGGCCAAATGGGAACATCATGGACATGGTATGGACAGATCCTGACACAACCAAGGATGTTCTTCCAGTCCTAGGAGAAAGCAGCCTTATAGGATTATAAATTGGCTACACTAGTCAGGAGGGTTGGTTCTGTTACAGGGCTAAACATGAGCACCAAGGAGGCAGTATTTGAAATATGGATGATGGCAAAGGTACTGGCCTTCATAACCAAGCCCTCGTAATGCTAAATCTAAATACCTTTAGGCATGGCTCAGCACAGGCAGTTGTATTTCAACAGTATTCTGAATTAGAGAAGGTATAATATGTGTACAGCAATGAGCCATCTATCAATCATCCCTCAATCAATCAATCAATCAAATCTATTCATCCATCCATCCATCTGTCCATCTACCTAACATCTGTTTCTTGTCTTGCCTGTACTATTCAGTTAAATTCAATGTATCTTTATATAGAAGCTTTCCCCCCAATGTACTTTACATGCATGTGCTGTGATACCTGCAACATTTACAGAGAACCTTTAAAAACCGGGAAGACAACAGAATTAAAGCCAGATGACAACGGGGGAGAGGAACCAAAAACTCCCAATTAGGGGGAAAAAACACCTCTGCGAATAAAAGGTCAACTTGCTGGGGGGGGGGGGGGGGGGGGGGGGGGGGGGGGGGGGGGGGGGGGGGGGGGGGGGGGGGGGGGGGGGGGGGG
>JABFEA020000130.1:17748144-17758460 GCA_019775915.2 Cyphomyrus plagiostoma | reverse complement strand
GCAAGTCGAACGCACCCAATGACCGGACTGGGGAAACAAACTGAAACGCGGATTTAATACAGAGGACTAATGACAACCAGAAACAGCTGATCACATGGGGATCCTACACGAGGCTAACGAGAGGGTGTGGCACACAGAAGGAGCAGGGCAGGACAGGGGTAATGCTGGGATAAGATTTTTATCGTTTTGGAAGCCATTAAGAAAAAAATGCTCTGCTTGTTTTATCCTGTTCATTTTGTGTTTAAATGCTTAAAAAATATATATTTGGGTGTAATTTTGGGGGGCCGGGAACCAATTAATTGGTTTTCCATTATTTCTTATGCAAAAAATTTGATCAGAACTCGAACTTTTTAGAATTCGATCCAGAGTCCGGTACAGATTAAGTTTGAGAACCAAGGTACCACTGTACCTTGATTCTCAGAAACAAAAAGGCTATGTAATTGAGAGAGCAGGGTCAGCCAGTTCCTGCAGTCATTGCATTAAAGGTCTTGCTGAAGGGCCCAAAGGTGACATCACTGTGTTGGCCACGGGATTTGTACCAGTGACCTACCAAATACGGGCACGGAGATCTAATGAACACATTGCACCTCACAGGCGGTAAGGTCTGTTGTATTAATCCAATTTATTTAAGTTAAAATAATTGTGTTGATTTTTTTCCAAACTTCTAGTTTGCCTTCATTATTGAAACAAGGACATTCTGAAAGTGAGTTCCTCTGTCTGCATCTCAACGTCTTCTCCTCAGGCAAGAAAAGATCCAGAAGATGCTTTATGTATTTGCTTTCACTTTGAATATCAGCGCTGACCTCATTTTCACTGTGGCTGAAAACAAGTAAAGGACAAGATCAGTATGTCAGCGTGTGCCAAATGGAAACCAATGATGTAAGGTGCCAGTGACATCATCCAGATTTCTTAATAAAATATACAGGAAACAGAAGAGGATGTGCTGCAGTGTCCTAAGATCAGGACGTGCTTAAACTGATCTTCGCCTCCTCGTATCTTTCCTCCCACGCTGCTCCGCCAGTCCCGCCCACTCACCTTCAAGAAAATCCCACATGTCAATGAAAGCCACGCCTCCATTAACAAATTGTCCAATTAAAGCCACCATAATTCATAAGTACTAAAGGACAGTGCTTTTCATCACCACAATTAAACTGTCCCATAAATATAACGTCTCTACTACTGATTTACACGGTGCCACGGATGAAGAGAGTGAGTCCCCGGTCTACCCCTCCCTCTCTCTCCCCAAAGCTATCATAATATCAACCTCCTCACACCCTCTATCCAAACATTTAATGCAAAGTGCAATAATGTTACATAATCATCGAATATCCCTCTTTCTGTTTGCATGTACAAAGATGCAAAGACCATGATTGTGAACGTTCAAAAAAACACAACAGATCAAGGGCACTGGCTGCTTCAATTTGATCTAATTTATTTTTCTGAAACCCTGCCAAACGCAATTGCCCTAAAGCACAACATTTATAATAGCACTTAGTGTTAAACAGCTGTTACTCCACGTTAAATTAGAGGATGCTAAAACTGAAAAAACAAGCATTAACCATAACAATTAAGACAGCATTCACATATCCAGTAACCTTTAAAAATGTATTTTTGTCTTGATGTACAGCCTTGAAGATAACAATGACGTGACCTGTCTCGCTCAGTGAGGACGAATGCCAGAGACCATGTTTCTGAGCAGGAGTTACAGAGCTGCACTTCTGAGGCGTAATGACTGAAACAGAGGCTCTTCATAGGTAACATTTTCACTGCACTGCAGCACTGCATTTACTGTTCTGTAGTCTAATACCAGCTGGGCCTCTTTTCACATTTTTCCCGCAGTTGTACAGAAGAATTATTGCAAAGTCATTATCAGCCGAACAACCGAAAAAAAGTGCAAAAAAGCGACATAATCAAAGTAGGTGACAGTTACATGATAGAGAATATACATGATTTCCATGTTGTAGGGTCTAAATAACAAACCCTAGGCCTGCATCATGAAGCAGGATTTCTTGCTTAGCTGGATAACTTGTCAGATTTAAGGCAGTCTGGGCAAAATGTAAGCGAACAAAGAAAAACTGAAGTACCTTAAGTCTAACAAGTTATTCGGCTGAGCAAGAAATCCGACTTTGTGATACAGGCCCCTGGTATATTACATGTATTAAAAAGTAGGGCAGGGCAATTAATGGAAAATTAATGAAAACCGACATTCAGAACCTCTAATAGACGTAATATTGCCCATGTCATGCCCCGCTCGTCCGATCCTACTGTGTGCCACACCCCCTCGTTAATCTCGCATGGAATCCCTGTGTTTACCAGCTGTTTTGTCTTATTTCCAATTAGTCTTGCATATTCCAGTCCACGTTCAAGTACGTTTCACGAGGTTTGTCATTAACTAACTGAGTATTCCTGCCTGTTTTTGCCTGTTCCATGTCCCAGCTCCTTTTCCCCAGTAAATCCCGTTCTCTCCAATCCGTCATGTTCTTCTGCTCCCCCATTCCGTGCCCCCAGCTACGTCGCCACAGCCCGTGTCTGTTACTGTTTTTGTTTTTTGTACTCTGCGCATACTTAAAAATCTATTTATACAGCAGGTAACTTCTAGAATGTAGCCCATATTACATCTCAGCATATGAAATATTTTTGTATTTGGTCTTAATGTATGCAATAATGACTTAATTGTTTTGCGGGCCTTCATGTAGTAATTCTTCATGAGCATCACAGGTAATATATCTCGCGTGAAATCGGAGACTGTGTACAAGGCAGCCTCTAGCTCCAGGGTGTGAAGACTAATTGTTTTACCCTTCAGCCAGGAAGTGCCGTGATCCTGAGCGCATTTTCCGTAATCTACTCTGGCGGGATGCCGAGCCGCCATATATCACACCGTTATAAGCGTCACGGCAGAGATGTAAAAAAGGAAAATGCCCTGAACAGGCGGAAGGACAAGCCCTGCTTCTCTGCAGAAGGACATCCCGAGCTGTGGACATTAACACCCAAAGCAGCTATTTAAACAAAAACTCACCAAAAAGACAAAGCACCAATCCTGCTGGGCACTTATTTTACTCACAGGCAAGTTCCCCCTTCAGTTTTCCTGTTATTATCGTTCCTCCATCTCTCGGCTAACTGTCCCACAGCTGACATTCATTTTATCCTGCTCATTTGCTCACTGTTAATCATAAACACTATGCAGTCAAAAGCAAGGAAATGCTGCCCTTGCTGTAGATATTAATAATGGTCATCTTAGTTCCTTTATCATGTGCCTTTGTAAGTCCTTTCTTTCAGGCTTAATAAACTGTGTTGCACCCTAACCCTAACCCTAACCCTAACCCTAACCCACGCCCCAGGCTGCATCTTTGGGGCGAGCAATGTGGCAAAATTATCATATTGCAATTTTTTTATGCAGAATCATGATTCAATCTGATCACGATTCTCTTTCATGTTGGTTTTTAAGACTGTTTCGCAAGTCAGTGAACAATACAACCAAACGAATTGCTTTAACTGAAAAAAATATTGCAATTCTAAAACAGGTTTCAAAACCTTTCTAAAGAATAACACGTCTATGTCATCCATGCTGTTGCACTGCGAAGAAGAGATTGTTTTGCACGTTGGGAGGGGGGTGCAAAAGGGGGGGAGGAAGAAATCCAAAGCACTACTTACTGTTTGCTAATACGGGTTCATGGTGTGTCGAATTGGATTTGGCTGACAAAACAGCTTTAGATGAGTGTATGAGTTATAGAATCCCTACTGACAGATGTAGCACTGTAGCACGATGCTAACGATCGCTCTGTGAAGGTAGGCTGGGAAGGCAAACCGTGAAGACATTCTAATCATTCTTTAAGGATCTAAAACCGCTCACCTCTACTGCAGCTGCTGTCACACCAAACCCCACAGCTGAGAGAAAGCTTTCACCAGAGCTCTCGCTTTCCCCCCAATACAACATTCCAAACAGCTCCAAGTCATACTTCTGGGCAGAGGGTGCACTACTGCAATCGTCACTTTGCCTTGTGTGAAAGGTCACCTGTCAGAGGCAGGAGTATGTTCTGGAGATTCAGAGATGTTATTCAAATGAGGGTCAGCCACCCACATCACCAAGGGATGTACTTCAATTAGAACCTTTGTAAAATCACAAAGGTTACCCATCCATAAAGAGATAATCATGATTGACTCATATAACGGTTTTGATGAACTGTTGAATATCAAAATGGTAGAGTGTTTACCAACTCAAAAGTATTGTTCTTTTCATAAAAACAATTCATTTTCTTTATCCACTTATCCAGTTCAGGGTTGCAGTGATCCTGGAGTTGATCTCTGAGAAACTTTAGTCCACATAGGAGACCTGAACAATTGCAGGGAGCCAAGTGCATAAATCGAAGGCTATTAAACTTTTCAACAACACTTTACTTGAAGCAGTCTACATAAGGGTGACATGTAACCGTCATAAAAATGACATGACACTTCAGTCTACATAAGGGTGACATGTAACCGTCATAAAAATGACATGATACTTCAGTCTACATAAGGGTGACATGTAACCGTCATAAGAATGACATGACACATGTCATGTACATTAACGACACATTATTCATGTTTATGACTGTTGTCATAAAAAATCACTGTTATCATAATGTGTCATTTGGTTTTTGGAACTGTCACAAACATCAGTAATGTGTCATTAATGTGCATGACATGTGTCATGTCATTCTTATGACGGTTGCATGTCACCCTTATGTAGACTGCTTCAAGGAAAGTGTTAACAACTTTTCTTATGAAACTCAAATCCGCTTAATCCACTGCCAAACCTATAACAACCAACACATCAACAGCGTTTACAAAATGCGATAAACATATTCAGCTCCCCCAGTAAATGCTAAATTAAAATCAGTATTTTTAACAAAGACTAACTAATAACACAAAATATACAAAGCCATTTGCTATTTTGTAAATAGTTATGCAAACAAAGCATGCTTTGCATGATTGACTGAGGTGGCTTGTGTGACAGAACATTTTTGTTGTGGCAAGGAGATTTCATTTAAAAACAATTTTTCAAATGCGTAGATAATGTACTGATTCTGCAGATATATACATGAATAATCAGAGATGGATAGAAATACATAAACACTAACATTACATATGTACATGCACACATACAGTACAGATCTCACTGTATCAATCTATTATTATTATTATTATTATTATTATTATAGCAGATTACTACAAGCCAGTTTGTGATATTAAATTTTAAAATATAAAAAAAAAAATAACCCCATTGTTAAAATATTGCTTGAGCACAGTCGTAATTATTGTAATGCTATATTATGCTAACGCTAATTGATTGTCCGTTCTTTGTTTTTTTTTGTAGTTTCTGCATTTGTACCTCGTAATAATATCCCATGATCCCGTGCCGTGCTACAGTACACGAGATAAGCACGTCTGTGTCAATTTCATTCGATTTATTCAGATTAAATTTACCACGACACCTTGATATGATGGCTTCTTTCTCTCAATGCAATAAATATGCCTGAAGCCAAGTTAGGAAGAACTTCAAGAATAAGCTGTAAAATGAAACACAGCTGGCTGTACGTAATACATAAGGCCATAACCTTAATGTGCACCAACGGGCCACCAAACAGAAAACAGAAGGGCAAACTGTTGCTCCTAGAAACTGTCAGGCTAAACTCAACCTACCAGATTCCTTTCCAGCGCAGATGATACTTCCTTCAAGCGTATCATAAACACTGGCCTATCCATTACAATGTATCAAGGAGATGGGGGAAAAGCAGCTCACCGGCCAAAGAGAGTACAAACTAAGATGAACTGGTCAGACTACTGACAGTTAAAATAATGCTAAAACTCTTAAGAATAAACTACTCCTACTTGACAATATCCTGAACGCATATACAAAGTGGGGCTGCAATTAATGTGGACTATTTAACGCAGCATCCTATTTCAGTCCCTTCCTAACTACACTCTAATGTTATTTTACCTAATTCCCCTGGCTAGTGTTAGGTCTACATGCTCACGCTAATTATGGAGAAGTGGAAAGGCTTTCAAATGGAAAATTACCAGTTGCCTCTTTAGAGAGATAATATGCACGTTTTGCAAAGCTGAACTGAATTATTACTGAAGTAATTCAACTTCAATGTATCACTCGAGAGCATAACACCAAGGGCGCTATTACTAAGACATCAGGGACACTCCACCAGTCTGCTTAACTGGAGTGTCTTACGTGAAGCGGGTCACTGGCCAAACAAGCGTAGGGTAAAATGACGGAAGCTAGAGACTGTCGCCATTTTAACACGGTAGACAATGACAGACGAAGAAAATCACTGGAGTTGTGTTAGGAGATTCATGTTGTAATTTCTCCTTCGGGAAACTATCAAGAATAGGGGCTGCATATGACAATGAGAGAGCGCTGACTATACAGGAGGGAGCGTAATGCACTGGTTTATGGGGGTCACTGGACATCTATAAGTAATGACAACTGCCTGGGGGTCACAGCACACTGCTGATGAAGAGTGGAATCTACAATCGTTTGCATAAACTGTAATTAAAGCCACAGATTGCTGCTGCACAAAGGTATACGGGCAAAGCACATTTCCAAAACGTTGCAAAGAACTGGAAAATCAAGGGAAAGTTACCACACTTGGCACAGACAGGCCAGGTAACACGAGAGCAGCCGCGAAACTACTTTTATGTGAACAGCTGCCCTCCACAGAGCACAGCTTTGAATGGTTGCAGTTTTCCTGCAAGTCACTGGATTTAAAAATGCTTTGGCCAGACGTGGCCAAATTGCTGGGGACTTCAGGCACAGTCCATCAAACGTACGGGAAGTATGACAACAGCAAGTTATACCTAAAGGGAAAGAGCAATCAGTAATTCAAGAGGTGGTGACCAGATGGAATTCTATATCGAAGATGGTGAAGCAGATCCAGCGGAAAGGAGTCATCATTAGCGGGCATCATCAAGTATGTCTCACGTTAGTCTGAGGTAAGACATGGCTGGACTTGCAACCCGGCTCACGTACAACCTACTGTCACCTCGCAGGCCTGTCAGTCATGCCGTTCATTCAAGAAGCATCTTGCGACACATACATAGTAGTGTAACAAAGTTGACAGATTTTCCATGTATGTTTTACATTGTTGTGCTACAATGTATTCCTTTTCACTGAGGATATTTCGTTGTGTGTACTTACGGAAAAGTAGTGAAGGTCTATCTCCCTGTGTAACTGTATCCTTTTCATTACAGATATGTTAGCAGGCAGTGACATGTACAGTCTTTTCGAGGGGGGGGTGCTCGAACAGGGGGTGTGGTGACCAGTTCATTTTAGGGGCCATCAATTTGGGGAGACATTTTCCCAATCTGCAAAATATTACAATGGGGGAGGGAGTGATTTTTTATGATTGGTCCCCTTGTGAGATTTTGCATGATCAGTCATTGGAAAGGGGGCATTTTGAACACTAATGGGGGCACTTTCCTTCGTTCAGTTCAAAGGGGCCGTCGCCCCAGGCACCTGCTCCAGACTGTGCGATACACAAAGCAGGGGGGTAATTTATGCCATTTAATTTGGTTAACAAAATCCATCCATCCATTTTCTGTAACCGCTTGTCCTATTTGGTAACTCCAATTAGTGTTTTTGGACTGTGGGGGGAAACTGGAGAAGCAGGAGGAAACGCCACGACGACACGGGAAGAACATGCAAACTCCACACATGGAGCCTAACCCTAACCAAATAAGTAATAAAAGTACAGAAACATAAAAAAAGTATATAAAAGTAAAGATAAAAGTTATGAGGAAATATGAGCTAATATTGCAGCAGTGCAGGCTGCTGAGAGCTCAGCATATGAGGGACCTCCTTCAGCACAGCTGGGAAACCACCCAGGAGGCCACCTCATGAAACTGCCATAGTGGAGACAGTAGGGTCAATTGGGGTTAAGGGCCTTGCTCAAGGGCCCAATGGTGGGATCACTATGCCAACACAGGGATTGGAACTGGCAACCTTCTGAGTCTCAACCGTCTGTGCATTGTCCCCCCCCCCAACATTTTTTTTATATAGTTTTTTGGTCCATGCTAATACCATATATGCTATTTTACAGTTTTGATGTCTTTATAATTATTCTAAAATGTAGAGAATAGCATAAATAAACCTATAGGGGTAGGTGTGTCCAAACTTTTGACTGGTACTGTAGGTCAAAATAAGAATGAGTGAAACAAAGAGATGAAGCCAGGGACATGGCCTGTTCCACCAGCTCAGCTGAGAGCAGACGTGCGGCTCTCCTGGGGCAGAGGAAGGTCTGCTGACGTAGCCTCCAACCTCACCTCCATCCCACAGGCTTTGATTAGCTAAGGAAGAGAAATAATTAGGTTTTCTAAGCAAAGTGAAAGGACTTTGATTTCCAGGGAAATATCAGAAGCATTTGCATCAAGGCAGGAAGTGAGATGTGACTGTTTTTCAAGGGTCTTTTACACGAGCACATAAACAGCGCCAAAATCGTATAATAAAAAATAAAACATTTATTGTTAATAAATAATGAATCTTCCAATGAATCTTCATATTATAAAAGGAATATGTAACATGTGGTACTGGCTGGGAAAGGACAAGGAAAAGGCTATTATACTGCTATTGGTGGTTTTAAATAAATACCCCTGCAGTTTGGAAATGTCAGTTAGGGTGAAGGTAAGAATCCTGCCTTCTTTTATGAGCTGATAGGTTCCTGAAGGAGGTGCAGGGTTTCATCAGAACAGCAAACATTTCATCAGCTATTTACTTCCCTTAATAAATAATAAATAAATAAATAAAACTGGCCTCTAAAGTTCAATTCACAGCTATATTAAGCACTATTGAGTCTGTGGATGATTTGCTGGTTTATGTGCTGCTCTGGATTGCAAATATATATTCTAGGGGTTTTAGCTGAGGACAGTACAGAATGAAAGAAAACAGCTCAACACAACCCTGGAAAATTACATCCCATTTCATCCCAAGTACAGTGCCCATGCATCTTCCAATTACTTATCCAATATTGACTTGTAGGTTGCCTGAAGGTTAACCCAGATAGCCAAGGGTGCAAGGCAAAGGAACACTCTGGGTGGAATGCCAGTCCATCACAGGACACACACCTTCACATACACATACAAAATGGGAAATTCTCAGAAACCCATTCACCTAACAGCACAATGCAGGAGGAAACCAGAGCAAACCAGTACAACATGGGTAGAAAATCCAAACTTCAGGGCAGTAATACTTCGAGTAAAGAAAGTAAGTCCAGACCAAGATTTTGTTTCGACCAACCAGATGAGTACAAAGAGTCACAGTCAGAGAGTACTCAGTTGCTCGGTTGAAACAAAACCTTGGCCTGGATTTTTTCTTTCTGGATCCGAACTACCCATCTCTGCTTCAAAGGCATGAGGTGTGAGGTAGCAGTGGAGGTGTCAGGCAGCAGTGAAATCCAGCAAGACCACCAAGCCACCGTTAATTCTTTTTAATGCTGTGTGTTTTCAGACTCATCACTGTTACATCTGGAAATATTAATATATTCAACTGTAAGTAACAGATGGTAAGTTTGTAAAACTGTATAAACCTTGGAGTTAAAGAATTGAGTTCTGCGTGCACAGCTGTAAAACAGAGCTGCACAGACATTTGTCGGTTAGGCACCTGGGTCTGAAATTTCACACGTTTATTTGCCTGGAAATTACTTTAATTTGAGTCAAAGTTCAAAGTACACTGAAGAAATAATCTCCAACATAGTGTTTTTAAGAAAAATGTAACACACCTCGATCTTTAAGGTAACAGTGAGGAAAAAATTTAAATAGAGATACTTTATTCAGCCCTGTGGGAAACTGGTCTTCTTCGCTATCCCATCTAGCTCTCCGTGAGACACATGTAGAAGTAAAAGGAGTGCAGGGCTGGGCAGCATCCAGCAACCCGTTAGCTGGGGGTTAATGGCTTTGCTCCTGGACCCACAGTAGCATCAGTCTGTCGGCCCCAGAATTCCTTACAAACAAGAGTACAGAGCCCCTCCCCCACCAAATAAGGTCAATAAGACAATGGACATATTTGACAGCAAGTTTAAGAAGCTGAGAGAAGCGGAGAAGGGATTTCATGCTCTCTTCCTTTACTTTCATGCTTTCATTTATAGCTCCAAGCTAAGATGATGTTAAGGGTAACATGTAAAACGGTAACACGTGATCTTCAGATGGCCATTCACCTGTACCCTTTGCATAGGTCTGGAGCCTATCCTTGAAGATACAGGCACAAGGCAGGGAACAACCCAGGATGGGGCGCCAACCCATCACAGGGCACAAGGCAGGGAACAACCCAGGATGGG
>JABFEA020000130.1:17735574-17748044 GCA_019775915.2 Cyphomyrus plagiostoma | reverse complement strand
AACCCATCACAGGGCACAAGGCAGGGAACAACCCAGGATGGGGCGCCAACCCATCACAGGGCACAAGGCAGGGAACACACTCACACATAGTCCACTGACATATACATACCTACAGACAATCTAATAACTCTAATTAACCTCAGCACAAATAAAGCTAATTAAAGCTCCACAATCAACAAAGAGAACAGGATCATGTGCTGCTGTCATTACCCATCCTGCTCCATGTATGGTTATGCTTGAAAGGTTATTCTCCACGCACACAGGTCCTGCTCCTCACTCCTCCAGGGCTACTGCAGCATTCTTATCCTTCTCAAACGTGCTCGGAGAGGAGCAGGAATTTAATACAGGTTTTCACATGTTTCCCAAAGGACCCCAAATCAGCCACCACGCATATATACGCCCTGACATGCCGATGACGCATCAAAGTTGGCGGCTTTTGCATCCAAGGTCTTTGTCTGTGTAACCACCCACTAGACTTAATATCCATCAACACCAGGTGGAGCCATGCCAGAACAGTACAGGACTCCAAAAACACGTAACAGACACGAAAGCCTCACAGCCATGAATGTCCCTCATATTATTTTCTCTAACACAAAGGTGTAGCTGTTACCTGTAAATACAAACCAAACCCCAATTTCCTCAAAGACTCCATTACACACCTATGTCCATGTTCTTAACCTCGGAGTCGATATTTATAAGCTAATATGCATGATGACTGCAGCGTTTGTACCAGATAAACAGCACAGAATTTAACTGGTACCGCTGTCTATCTAGGGAAAAAGACAAATCTGTGAGCAGTCAGTAAGTTGGAAAACTAAAGGGGGATTTCTGAAATTCCAAATTCAGATAGCGGGCACTTAATCTCATTTGCATTACAAGGCAGAGCCCTTTCTTCAAAGGAGGCGGGCTTAATCACATCTTCTCCCAGGGTACCCAGCAGGCATTCCAGGAATTCCACATTTTTAATGCTGGTATCACTCACTCTCGTCCTGCTTTAACACAAGGGGCCAAAATTTTCCTATATAACTAAATCCCAGAGGCTGGTCAATATGCCCTTTGGCCTTGGGCTGAGGCGACTTGTCCTTCTTAGCCATGACGTATGTTATGTCCAAAATAAGCCAAATAACTTTCTGAAAAATAAACAAAGACACATCTCTCTTTCCAGGGAGGTGTCCAGCTTACTAAAAGGTCAAATCCACTGAAATCTCTGTACTTAGACCCTGAAAAGTACAATTAAGGTCAGCTGGGTTTGTTTCTTATAGCTGTGTGACAGTTGACCGATTTCCATAGCAAACAAAAGTTGACACAAATCCCAGCCTGTACAGTTACTCTGCCCCCTGCTGGTACACAACTTAATCTTGATTACAAGGGTTCCCCATTAAACATTTTCGTTGGTTATACAGAGGATGTGCAACTGTTGAGTGGTCTGACAATATCACAAAGAAAAGGGACACATCCTTGTTCAACAAACGCCAACATTACCACAACATGGAAGGGAATCCCACCCTCCTTCCCCAGAACAGACAGCTGACTGATATCCATGCCATTCTGGAACTTTAGCCCGGAGGGATCAATACTTGAACTTAGAGTCTCCGAGCAGCAGAGCACTGCCTTTGTGAAGAATTCCAGGCTTTATAGCTAAGTCACAATGGGTTCATAAGTCTGACTAGGTTACGGGTCATATGTCTTTCTGGGCTGCAGGGCATTTCAAAGGATACATATTTAAAAAATAAAAAAAAAGAAAGAAAGAAAAAAAAAACGAAAACAGAAAAGTAACCTACAACCACCGCTTTAAAATAGATGTTATGCCGACCTACGATTTAGCCTCTGCACTCCCACCGCCACGTGACTGGCTAAGGGCCTCGCTGACAGGCTCAGGCTGCAGTCACCGACCAAGGGAATAGGCGAAAGCACATGGATATCACATCCGAATCAGAACCAGAAGACGTTATTAATCCCGGAGGAAGTTGCTCATTCCGCTGTTAATAATGATACAGTCCTTTTATTGCCATTAGTGTTTTGTTTTTAAGTTACAAAATTATACTTTTATGTTCAGCGAAATATACATGTAAAAGAACTGGTTGGAATTTTATGTTGAAGACACTTCATTAGGGAGCATATGACCAAAATAATCATTGTATAAGAAAGCAGAGCTATAGAATTCTTATCAGCCACCAGAAAGTTATCAGAAATGAAACTATAAAACTGTCCTTTAATTGAATGCATGCATCTACCATACTGCTGACTGTATGTGGTACAGAGTCACAGTAACCCTCGAGTCCATACCAGAAAGCACTGGGCACAAGGCTGTGGATCGCTTCAGATGGAACGAAGCGATTCACTTTACCGAGGTACCTGACCAAACGTTCCCGGATTCTCGGGAGGAAAAGGCAATGCTCAGAGGGGGGGCCACACAAACAGAAAACATGCAGTGCTGCAACACCTCAAATATAAATGAACAATAGTGCATTAGGAGGCTAATTTATCAGTGTTTAAGACGGACGGTAATTTATATGATTGGCAGGTCTCTGCAAGATAAAAACCATTATGGTATAGAGGGGCACCACTTTGAATGGACAGACAATTGCACAGCTTGAAACACTTAGCACTGCTTTAATATGCATAACAAAGAACTTCACTGGAGAACACAGCAGGCCATAAAAGCTTTGATATTACAGGGCTAGACCTTACCCGCTCACTTATTCTAATGATGCATATCAATTCCCTGTAATATTTATTTTGCTAAGAGTGATATAAAATTTATACAATCCATAGCACTAGTGTGCATTTCATGCAATATCTCAACTCATTCTTGTGCGTATGGAGCTTTTTTACCAACCTGAATAATTGAATTCATATCAGAAATGAGACAAAAAAAATTAAATGGAATACCAGGCAAAGACATCATGTACTTCAGAATAAAAGATCAAATCAAATATTGCAAAGAAATTTATTAAACTGATATTGCGCTTTTGGATATTCAGCGTTTTCACTATAGTATAATTTTATATAGTAATTCCGAGCTGTGCTATTCCAAACAATACTACTCTGTGCATAGACAAATAGTTACCTCTAGCCTAAACTGGGGGCTCAGAGTTTTACTTACACAAAAATGTTTTGAAGGCAGGATGAAAAATGATTGGTTCAGAGAAATAACCAGTCAGACTGTAGAGGCGGCGGGTCCAAGCGACCTGCCCCTCAAGTTGCTTGGACCCACCTCATCTATAATCTGATTGGTTATCTCTCTGAACCAATCATTTTTCAACCTGCCCTCAGAACATTTTTGTATAAGTAAAACTCCCATGAGTAAAGTGGGGCAGCATGGTGGGTCTGGGGTTAACAGTGTAGATTCACACCTCTAAATCGCTGACAGAGTGTGACTGCATGTAACTGCTTGCTTGTGTGCCCAGAATACGCTTCAGGATCACTGTACCTCTCTAGATGGGCAGATGAACTTCATTAGTTCCCAAATAGTTTCCATTTGTGGTTTTATGTTTCTGTATTAAAACGAATAGTGAAATAATCAACAGGCACTCTCTCTTCTTGTGGCACTTTTCCACTGCCACCAAGAACTGAGGTGTACGCGAGCCAAACTGCAAACTGGTGGGTTTCCATTGTAAATGATCCAGGCCGTGCCTGTACCCACAATGACATGGCAGCACAGCTGAAAACGTGACCAAACCAAGCTGGTTGTGTCACCACTATCTGATTGGTTCGAAAAACACATGTTCTGCACACGGATTATCTGAAGGACAAACCCTATATTCCCCATACTATGCACATTGTGATTACTCAGAACTTGTAAAAGGTCAACCTCCAGCATAACAAACTGCTGTGGAATAGCTAAATGGACTGGGTTTGAAATACAAATTCACGCAAGCGAATGCTGATTCCGCTAGTGTCTGACGAACATGAAATAATGATTCCCACAGATTTGCTAGCGGAAATTAGCACATATTAAATCATGATGTACACCATGTGTAAATAAGTATCCTTTTGGTATCATGTCACGGTCACTCTCCAAAGCCGGCAACGCCTTCATGAGGCGACCCTTATGCAGTGGAAAACCGAAGTGAGCTGGAACCACACTGTAACCAGTCTCACCTCACGATAGGACTCGGGTCCAGCTTGGTTCCTGTACGTCAGTGGAAAAGCACCACTGATCAACAGGCTGGCCGTTTTCTGTTGTTCTCACAATTTTGTTATTTTCTCCCCTCAACTGTCCTTTTTCATTTTAACTTGATTCTTACCTGATATGTTTGTTCATCAGTTGTGAGAGCAGCATGACATGGGGCAAAGGGGGAGTGATACAAGAAGAAAAATCAAAACAGGTTTAACACGGTAAAAATGTGACAGTAGAGAAGCACAATAAACAATTTTCATATATGACCATGACAAAACTTTGGAAGACCCACTAAAGAGAGTGGTTTGTACTATCAATTTATTTCAATTCTGTCAGAAGATTATACATACATCAACTCAATGCTTACACTCTATGAACTCCGCTTCATCAGTACGGTTTGCTTTGTAATTTAACCCGTAATTCGCTTTTCTCATACTATTATCCAAAGCTATGTACATGACTTATGTCAGGGGTGTCAGACTCCAGTCCTGGGGGGCCGGAGTCCTGTGTAGCTTAGCTCTTTCCCTGTTCCATCACAAATGATTCAGCTCAAGAGTTGTGCTGTAATTAGCATAGGGAGATGAATCAGGAGTGTTAAATAACAAAAAAGCAAAAACTATCCAGGGCTCTGGCCCCCCTGGACTGGAGTTTGACACCCCCGATCCTATGTTAATCAGTTTACCTGTTGCAGCAACATTAATTCATTTTGGAATTAGCACGACTGAAGCTGAAATCAGACTTAAATATTTATACCTATGAAATATGCAGGCGAGAAGAACCAGACATTTCTCAGTTCCTGTTTTCTCACTGAGGCGGAAAACAAGCTTCAAAAACGTCACCTTTTCCTGTCATGAATATTTCGATGTGGCAACACAAAGACTGTCCTGGCGCGTGCAGCCCGGCTAGAGACAACAGCAGGCTCCTCATTCCACGTATGAACAACTGCAAATATGTCTCTCACTTTTTCATGGCAGCAACCCACATGTATTGGACACGATTATAAACTGCTGGAGGGATTCAAATCACTTTCCTCACCAAAAGAACAAAAGCAGGGATTTCTGAAGACAGCTTAACAGGACAGCTTAGCTGCATGTCCCTAATTCCACCCCTTGGACAAATCTAGACAGTGTCCATCAGAATACTTATTTAAAAAAAAAAAATAATGAGTTCAGAAATGAAAAATAATTCAAACGGAAAAAAGAATGACGAGACGTTACAGGTGGGGTAGCAAAACCCCGAGCTCCAGAGGCTGTAAAAGTGTAGAGGGTTCAAGACAGAATTAGCAGAACACAAGCAGCATCTAGCATAAGAAAGGAAATCCATACTTACTGCAATCCGAAATGTTGCCACATTATTTTTTTGTAAATATTTTGCTTTATGCTTCAAAAAAAAACAAAGAAAAAACAAACAAGGACAGAAAAGCAGCCATCCACATTTTTAAAATCTCTTTAAGCTACCAAAACAGAAATATGGTGCATTCACTGGTTTTACTTAGTTCTAAAAGGAGGCCTTCTCAGAATTGAAAATGTGCCAATTCCTCAATTAATATGCAGATATTCAAAGAAAGCAAGGCCAGTGTAGTTTAGTGAGTAATACACAAGCTCCTTGCTTGGTGGGTTATGGATAAGAATCCTGACCCCACTCTATGCATGTACTTTGCATGTCTTACATACATAATGCAACAAATCACGCGATGTTCCAATAAACACCATAAGATTCTTCTTAAAAACAGTGGAGCTGTTATGTCGGAGAAGGTGGTCGTTCTGCACATGTTCCTCGTTCATTTCAGGAAAGGTAATAACTAACACATAGTGATCTTTCAGCATGAGGGCTAAGTTCTTAGCACAGTGCATTACAACAGCAGATGCATCTACTGTTATCTGCTATCAAAACTTTATTAATTGCAGGGGTTCTGCTGACAAACACTTCAATTAATTAACCAGTTACTTTAAAGCAGATATGAAATATTCTTACTATACAGTAGAGTAGAGCTGCCACTATCGACGATTTTTCTATGGATTAATCTATGGACCATTTTACCAATTGGTCGATTAATCCAGACATTTAATTTTCCTCTAGAAAATCAAATTGATTGTTTAATTTAAGTTTATTTTATTTTTACAACAACAAACTGTATGTTATTGCAGGAATTTAGATAATAAGCATCGGCTTTTCTGTACTAAACGGACACCGGATAAGCAAATTAGTAGTATGTCTACAATACTAATAAGTAATAAGCACCTTTTCCGTTTCATTTTTAGTTTACCATAATAACACTGGTCCCAACAAGCCAATGAAGTGTTTTAGAAATCAAAATGTTAATTTCAAGCATCAATTTATAATATCGACGCTGAAACTTCGTCATTGTCATTGACTACGTCGACTAATTGCGAAAGGTCTATAGTAGAGCACCGAAATACAAAGCTGACATGACACAACATCTGCCCAAGACCAAACAGACATGTCAGAGTGTATCCTTAACATTACAGCATGAGGTAAGATCTAGTCTATACCACAGGTAGTAATTATCAGCCTGCAGTATAGTGCCAAAGGTTTTGTTTTGTGAATAATAAAAGGATTTATTTAATTTACGGGTTTTTTTTCACATAATTGACATAAATTAAAGTATACTGTCTACATAAGCTGCAGGACGACATGCACAGGAATTTCCCGACTTACGAAAACCTTGAAAAATTGCAGATCTGTAGTCATTTTTAATTAGAACATTAGTTACTTACACTTGACCTACATCATGGAGAAATATATTGGAGCCAAGAGTGTCACTTTTAAGAATAAAAATACTCCGTCATAATTATTTAATAACATAGTGCTTTTATTTTGGAAGACTGTGAGGTCACAGAAGCACTTTCATCCATTTCTAGAGCTGCAATTATAAATAAAATATGACATAAGTAACTATTTAAAGAATGACCCAGTTCTGTAATGGAATCTAATATCAAAAATTCTGAATAGATGACCTCCTGCAAGTCCATTTCTTGAACCAACATACAATCCTCTGGCTTTAGATTTCTACACAGGTTATAGTTTGCTTATAGTACAGGGCAGGCTATTTAGGGACTTACAGAGGGAGAACAAAGTAAATCATGAAGGAATTACAGTGAACACTCATGACTTCATGTGAAGGAAAAATTAATCATGTTCTGCAAACTTCATTAGGCTGGGAGCACTTTCCTATATTGAAATTCCATAGGGAAGACTGCCAGAATCCTAAAGGGTTTATTGATTGCACTTAAGCTGATAGGTACACAGGATCTAAAGCCACAATTCAATTTGGTTGAAGTGGAAGACTGTGCCATCTATCAGAGCCGGAGTGAGTCCCAGCACCCGAGGCTGCATTAAGCAGAATGAGCCGAGAAGGTGCTTAATAGAAGATGACAGGTCATAAAGGGACCTACGTCTACTCTCGGTATCATCAAGCACTCTCCATTTGTAAAAGTGGCTTTCAGGCGCTGACCATTGCTTGCCTCTCCCTTATCTCACATCCAATACCAGTATAATTTACCATTACCACAGGCAAGTCACAAGAATCTATCTCACAGGAATTAACTTCCAAACAATTTTACTGTTCTCTCATAACATGGCTGTTGTGAGAGACACTGGCATTCCAGCCAGGATGCAACCCCGCCCCCCGCCCGCTTTTTGACTTGGGACAGGATCCAGAATTCCTCTCGCCACACAACCCTGAGTGCTGGTGAGAGGCACACATTTACTGTTTGTGTTCGGGGATTACGCGCAAAATATTAACAAAAGCAACAACCCCAGACAGGCCACCTTCACGATTTTGTTCAGTGTCATTCGGTTTAAATCTGAATCATCTCCTTCTCTGCATCAGCAATTGCGTTTATCTGAAGATCCAGGGTCGGACTTAATAACTGCAACTTAGCTGCCTTTACATTTTATACGGCCTATGATCTTGGCCTGTCTATTGCCGACAAATGAAATGTAAAATACTGACCCCCAGCCCAAACAATAGATTTCCAGGAAAACTACAGTAAGGCTGAATTTCAATAGAATTACCACACTTTGTTGGGTTTATGATACACAGGTTACTGCACAATGTAATATTGCCTTTCCCCCGGCGTTAATTTTGTTGATTAAAAACTGAGACGAAAAAAAACTCAACAACATTTGTTCTGTGATGAAAAACGAACAAAAACTGAATAAAAAGGCACCTTTAATGAGGAAAACTACGACAAATGTTTTTAAAATGTTGATGAAAAGCAAACCAAGCAAAAATGTTACAAACATATAACTGGACAATGAGTGACGTGAAGCTCTTTGCACACCGTGTTTACACATGACATGGTCCGCCAACAAATAAAGACTATGAATGCAGTGGTGCAATTTTAATTACTTGCACGCATGTTTGTAATTGGATAACACTAGTTTGGGCATGTTGGGAAATCGTCACGTTAGGCAGAATCCTGCTGTGCTCCATGCCGCTGTGCCACTCAGCGTGATTCTGATTATCTTACGTGTGTGTCTTGTTCCTGTCCTTGTGTAAGTCACTCCAGCTGCCTCTCGTTTTGCTCCCTCGTTAGTCCTTGTATGAAAGTGCTCCCCAGTCCTGGCATTAACGTCAATCCTGCTTGTGGCCCATCCCATTTGTAGGGCTCCATGCCCCTGGTTTCAATCCTCCATGATCCAGGGCTGCCAGCTCTCGTGTACTGTATCTGAGGTGACCCTCACGCATTCTGACCCTAACGCTCAAACAAGGAATCTTATGTCAAATCTATATTATTCTATTATGAACCTTAAATTAGCTACATCAAAGGTGTTGGGGTAGTTTGCAAACTCTATAGACTATTTACAAGGTAATAAAACTCTTACATACATGTAAATTCAAGACAAGTCTGCACATGGATTGAAAATCTCACGCCAGGCAGCTGACCAAAGGTGGAAACTCTGCCTGGATCCTATTCCTTTCTGTTTTAGTCTATTAGTTGAATAAAACCCCGATGTTAATATGCAAGTATTTTATGTAAATATTTTGCTTTATCAAATTGTGGTTTTATTTCTGTTTCATTGAATGATAAATAAAGTTCATATAAAGGAATTTAAGAATTACAATGTTCTGCATTAAAAGACTTAAATCTATGTCTTTAAAGACTGCATGTTCACACTATAATGACAGTTTTACAGATGTTTCCTTCAGGAATCTAGAGTGGATAGACATAGACTGATCTGTATATATGCATATGTTAGATTACAGCTAGACCTGTCAGTATCATTTGGCTGCATTTAGTAGATTTAGTCAAATATCCTGTAATCTTTGTCGAATGAAAAAATTGAAGAAGAAAAAAACAACAGATGACTAAAATATGACCAAGACTAAGCTGCATTTTCCTCTAAGGAATAAACTACATTAAAATATGTTGTCAAAATTAACACAGGTTACAATGGGGTTACGTTCTAATAAACAAATTATAAGGTGAAAATGAATTTTAATACAGTACATCTAACATAACAAACACCATAGCCTAGCCTATCACCTGTCTTAAACAGGCTTAGAAGACTTACATTGACTTACAGCCTATTATAACATAAAGTCTATGTTATAATAAAGTGTTGAATACCTAATGTAATTTATTGAATAATGTACTGACCAACATCCCACATGCACCATCGGAAAGTTGAAATATCGCAACCCGGGGTGCATCTCTACTTTGAATTCACGTCCCACCAGATACTATACATCCAAGTACATCCAGCCGTCTTGCTTCTATGTACTTACTCCGATCAGGGTGACAGGAAGCCTGGAGACTCCGGCAGACAGAGAGGAGCACAAGTCACACATTCGCAAATAATGAAAACAATACTGCAGAGCAATAAAGCAGGAAAGGAATCTTAATGCATTCCTGCTAAACACCATAACGTTTAAACCATCCCCTGATGTCTTCTTATTCTTACTAGAATTCTTGTCTTAGTTCCTGGGTGGATTATAAAATGATGAAATGTCCTCATAACTTTATATTAATTGCCATAAATAAATCTAAGTTTTATGGCCTGAAAACATTTATTTTTGGAGAAGGGATCTGACGAACTGGAGAACCTTCAAGATTTATGTAGCACTTTAATTTGAACTGGGAGCCCAAATCGCCGTTTTGCTTGCAGTTGCTACTGTAATAAAATTCAAAAGCTATCATCTTCTCGCAGATGAGAGCCTCTTCTAGGAGATGAAGCTTATGGCTAATCTATATGCCCTGGCAGTGTGTCTTCTCACCACCCGACTCACACTCCACAGGCAGTAGAGCGTCGACAGGATGTTTGTTCATAACCCCGAGGGCGAAAAGGCTTTCATAGGAACAGCATGATCCCAGCCTGACTGGATCATACGTCTAAGTTAGCATTACCACTCGGTGAAGGCAAATATCTGATTTTCCTCTTCATCCATTTTTTTTGCTCTGTCACCAGTTCTGCACCTCAAAAAGGCCCCCGGCGGTGACCGGGGGGGGTCTAAGCAGGCTGTTATCTCAAAGTGCAGTTTAGGCCTTGAAGACACTTGGACTGAAACTGCTATTGATAACATCATCCCTTACTATGGATGAAAGACATTCAATTGTTGAAAAGTGTGCCTCATTCATTCTATATGCAAACTTGAAAGAAAAAATCCGAAATACCCTTTTTTAGACTCAGGTCTTTTCATGAAAGAATGTTTTGGAAACTAACAACTGCAGCACAGGAAATGTGCTAATTAAAAGCTATGCAAAAGATCATTTAGGAATAGATTTTTTTTCCCATTAAAAAATGCTTAGCCTAATATAGCTTCTAGAGGACAATAATACATTTGTGGAACTGGCTTAATGACAAATGAAAAGCTTAATTAAAAAGGTATACACCCATTCCTAATCAGAGTATTTAATTAGGTTTGTAAACCATATTTTAAAAATACGTCACATAAATAGCATCAACAAATTTATATTTGCATAATATGTATCCAGTCAATGCCTACACATTAAATTTATGTTTCAAATTTTTAAATATTAAATAACAAAATATGTCTCTTAATAAATGTCCATGGAAGCTATGAACTGTAAAGCTTTAATATTTTGTCTGACTCCTGCATGCAATAATAATTTTCCTTGATGGTTTGTGGGTGGAGAGGTACATTTTACAAGATAAGCCAAATTTCAGAAATCCAGTGCCAATCTAGCAATGGGAAGGGAAAACATAAAATGAATAATTAGCTAACGTAAGAGCAGAAGAATTACATCTGCAATTCATTTTCATAGATACACAGAATAAACAATCTCAACATTTACAAGAGAAAATAATCTAATATATATGGGAAAAACATCACTCTAGCCACTGGAATAGCAAGCTAGTTGGCTGATCAGCTGGAAACAAATCCATCTGGACACAAATTACATGTCAGCTTACCACAGAATTATACTGTTTCTGAAAACAATAATTATAAAAAAATCCAGTTCCACGAGGCATAAACATAAAAAACAAGTAAAGAAATCATTACTGAAGCAGCGTGATTTCCTGACAACAACGGAGATCTATCTTTGCCATGCCAAGGATCTTCACACCAGCACTTTTAAGTCTGGTTAAAATGGGTTGATTCCCCCCTTGGTGTGATTTGTTTGGGCAGCTGTGAGCACAGTAATCGCACTCGGGTGTGGCCCCAAAACCCTTGAGAGGAGGTGGCTCGGTCCGGTCCTGAATTCTGGAACAGTTTGTTTATGGCCCGAATCTGATCGCTTGGACATTTCTCAGTGTGAAAGCGAACCGAACTGAGAGGGAAAACGCTACAAGTTTACAAACTAGTCAACAGAATCGGATCTCAAAAACCAAACTACGGGCATGAAAAATACCCCTAGAGGACCCATTGTGAACTACAAAGTACAGTGAACTACACTGTACAGTGAACTACACAGTACAGGGAAATTACACTGTAAAAATAAGCGCAGTTGGTAACAGTTACTAGAGGGAATATAATCAAGAGGATGTAAAATAAAGTATATTCTGTACTCTGACATTGTGGTAAAAATCAACCTTTTAATCCTTTTTGTTCTGCTGTTTATGCCAGATTTGAACCCTACTATAGACAGTAACCTTTCTTTTTATTCATTCTCTACAAACATCCATCCATCCATCCATCCATTTTCTGTAACCATTTGTCCTGCTCAGGGACACGGGGGTTCCAGAGCCAATCCTGGAAGCTACGAGCGGAAGGCATGGAACGACGCGTGACGGGCTGCCAAACCATCGCAGGGTACACTCACACATCTAGGGTGAGGAGTTCGGTCATTCGGGAGGGACTCAGAGTAGGGCCGCTGCTCCTCCGCATTGAGAGGAGCCAGATGAGGTGGCTCGGGCA
>JABFEA020000130.1:17709992-17726394 GCA_019775915.2 Cyphomyrus plagiostoma | reverse complement strand
GCGCAGGAACAGAGCCCGCCTAAGTACAGGCACCCGCCAACAGCGGAGGAACAGAGCGAGGCGCAGTACTGGCACCGGCCTTCAGCGGAGGAACAGAGCGAGACGCAGTACGGGCACCGGCCTTCAGCGGAGGAACAGAGCGAGGCGCAGTACGGGCACCGGCCTTCAGCGGAGGAACAGAGCGAGGCGCAGTACGGGCACAGGCCTTCAGCGGAGGAACAGAGCGAGGCACAGTACGGGCACAGGCCTTCAGCGGAGGTACGGAGCGAGGCGCAGTAGGGGCACCGCCCTTCAGCGGAGGTACGGAGCGAGGCGCAGTAGGGGCACCGCCCTTCAGCGGAGGTACGGAGCGAGGCGCAGTACGGGCACCGCCCTTCAGCGGAGGTACGGAGCGAGGCGCAGCACGGGCACCGCCCTTCAGCGGAGGTACGGAGCAAGGCGCAGCACGGGCACCGCCCTTCAGCGGAGGTACGGAGCGAGGCGCAGTATGGGCACCGGCCTTCAGCGGACGTACGGAGCGAGGCGCAGTATGGGCACCGGCCTTCAGCGGAGGTACAGAGCGAGGCGCAGTACGGGCACCGGCCTTCAGCGGAGGTACGGAGCGAGGCGCAGTACGGGCACCGGCCTTCAGCAGGGGTACGGAGCGAGGCGCAGTACGGGCACCGGCCTTCAGCGGAGGTACAGAGCGAGGCGCAGTACGGGCACCGGCCTTCAGCGGAGGCACAGAGCGAGGCACAGTTTTGGCACCGCCCTTCAGCGGAGGTACAGAGCGAGGCACAGTATGGGCGAGATGCCACATTCTTTGATGTTTCAGCCTAATTGTGGGTAATTATACATTGTCTGACTACAAGCAGCCTCGCCCTGAACTCTTTTTAGATTTTAACAATCATTCATCTGCGGCATTGACTGCGGGCGGTTTCCCTGGATACTCTGGGGCCAAAGTCCCTCAGTGCGGCAGAGGTTCGAGTCCCCTTGCACAAGGACAAATTGTGAGTACCATGTACCGCGGGTAGGAGGATGATTTTGGTTATAATCACATATTTGTTATTAATGTCTATTAAAGATGTTAAGGATTGTTAGGACATTAAGGTATTCTTACATGAAGCTTATGAATGTTCTATGAATGCATTATAAAGGTGCACTGAATGGTCTACGAACGCATAAAGGCATTATGAAGGTGCACGTGCTATAGGTTCCCATTTCGACAGTTAAGAAGCCTGGTTTTCACCCAGTTACCTTCATTTAGTACATATTTAATATGTAAAATTAGCAGCAATACAGTTTCTACAACATCTTATCTGACAATTTATTGTGTTTCTCTGACAGTCACTTTATTATATCTATTTATTCCTTACAGATATCCCCTTTCTTCAACGCTTCCTTACTTTGAAGCACATCCCTTCTAGAACAGCTGATAAATTCCAAGTCAGTGATCTTCCTTCATATGTATGACTCCTGTGTTGCCTGCAAACATACATACATACATACATACACACACAGTACCAGTACTTTCAACATCTTTGGACTCTTTGTGCGTTTCGTGCTGCATATCCACACAGATCCACACCTTGACAGTGATGCTTCATTTGGTTTTTGGCACATTAGGAATGAGAAACAGGTGCCATGAATCATACCACACAATGATCGTGCAAAATATGTTTCATTTAGGACTGAAAACAGACGAGGCACCAAGGCTGGAGGAAAGACACAGGGATTTTATTTGCTAGTTGGGAGAAGAGAAAAGAGAACGTAAGACAGCCGACAGGTGGAGGAAGATGACTGTGAAGGTGAAATGTAATTAACTGAATTGTCACCTGACTTCTCTCCCACCCCACAGCATCCATATTCTTTCCCATCCAACACAGTCACCTGACTCACCCTCCCAAGAGGGATCAATCGGTAAATAACAATCCATCCTTTTTACTAACTTAATTACAGCTCCTAGTATTTCACCACAGCACTGTTCTCCTTTATCACAGTTCTGAATTTTATGCTTAATGATAAAGGAAGCGTAAGAGTTTTATATTCTAAGTTCACAAAAGCAATTATTCTCCTGGAAAGCTTAATAGAAGACATTTTAGGCATTTTAGTTTATAATAATCGATGTCCTGCATTCATGTGCAGAGAGCTCTGTACCTGGAATTTAGCGTTTCCTGTCAGATTTATGTAGTTTCACAGTTTCAAGATAAGGGCTAGAGAGCGGCATCACGACGAGAAACTCTTTCACAGGAAGCCACAGTGTAGTGCCTGTCCAGCAGCGCACATCGTGCCGATGCCAATGCCGGAATATTTTCATTATATCCAGAAGAAAAATGGCCACAACAGAAAGCGTAAGAAAATCACTTAGCTCCAAAGGCGAGGAACTCTTTTTAAACCCTATGAATCATTTCAAAATGAACTCAAAATGATCAAACAGAGTGGACAGCTGAACAAAATTGCATCTCTGAATTGTTCGCAGGCGACAGTCCACCACCAAAGGCATTAAGCAGCTGTTCCTCCGAGGCGTCTAGCTCTGGTATGGTGCATAATTGTGTGAAAACACAGACATGTGGTGTAGTTTTACAGAATCCCTCAAGGTCCTCTGTGCTTTATGAGTTTCCCACCTTTGTTTAAGTTTACTAGGTCACCACTAGAACAGGCAGCACAAAGCTGTGAATTTTTCTTTTATTATCAGAACTAAAAAAAAAAAAAAAACACACATACTATGGTTAATATCAGTTTCATATCTTTCAGGAATGAAAGATCTGAAATGATGGTCTGATCCACATTTTCTTGGATGCCATTTCTTAGTAGTCAGGTATCCCCAATAGATCATTCAAAAGAACTCCATAAAACCTCAACAAGACACCTACGTATAAATGTCTGCGTAGAAGGAATGAGAATTATCTCCACTGCCTTGCTGTAGTAAAGGGATGATTCACTGTTTCTAATTTTCAGTAACTGACTTAAGAACATTCTGCTACCAAAGAAGAGGAGCACAGCAAAGTGTATATGAAACATCTGGTCTGATGTCTATAGACTGTGAGAAAATAATTCTCCATTTATGATTGATTAGCTACACTCTTATGATCTCATTCTCTCTGATTTTCCCCTCAAACAGTCCTATGATGAGTGACCCGACAGAGACTTTAGGAAAAGGCAACATATTTACCTCTAAAGAATTAATAGAATACAATAGAACAGAATAGATACTTTTTTAATCCCCAATGAAAAATTCTCTTCACATACCCCATCTTTCTCTCCATAGCTTGGGGGTCACAGCACAGGGTCAGGCATCGTGCAACACCCATAGGGCTGGGGGTTAAGGGCCTTGCTCAAGGGCCCACAGACATTTGATTATTCAGCCACGTCTGGGGCCCAAACCAGCAACCTTCTGATCACGAGCATAGAGGCTTTTAAGCCACATGCTACCTCCTTACACCATCAAATCACAGTTTTGTAGGATGTGATGTAGTTTCACTTTTAAAGGTTTATTATTCATAGGAATCCTTATCAAAATGTAATATAACACCATCTGCTTTTCATCACCATTATGCTCTGCATGGTAAGAAGGTATTACTGGCTGATGACCAATGCAGTAACTGTACAATCACATAATGCCGAACTCACACCCGGTGTCCAGTGAAACCCAAACTCCTCTTTCATCTACCAAGATATCCTGACCTGACAGTGTCCGACAGGTTGTACACAGCCTTCCTGAAACAGAACTGCGGTCGGCATTCCCAAGAAAAGCGGTCATGGAGCTGGCAGTGAACAGGGAGAGAAAAACACCCCGTCTGAAATGGGAAGAGGGGGGCGGCCTGGTCTCCCCAGGCTCAGTGTGACAGGAGTGGGAGAGGAAGGTGTCAGACTGAATTCGGGGGCTTTTGTTTCCTGCCCCCCCCCCCCCGAGATCAAGGCAGGAACAAATTAGCAAGGCGGAGAAAAATAAGCATCAAATCCATGATGCACCCAGACTCCTGGTTTACAGGAGGGCCAGGAGGGATGGACCTCTTAGCTCCTGCTGAAAAGCGGCACGCCAGAAAAAACAGCTCTGTAGTCCATGTTAACTTCACGGAATTCAAATACGTCCTATTTTCAGGGGCTTCCGTCACCTACGAGAGCAACAAAAACACCACGAACCACAAACCTAGGATGGAGGTTTGGGCATTCGCGCATGCCAATGTGCACAGCTGCTGGAACATTAAGAACATAAGCACTTCCCATATCTCTTGCTTATAGACAGTGTAAATTCCATACATCTCATTCAATTTTATTACAGCAGGAGTCTAATCCTCAGCTTCTTAAGGTTTTGATAAAACCCACCTTTCCACACAGCATAGATTAGCTGATCTTTTACTTATACCCTTCAGGCCCACTCACTGCACACAACTCTACCAGCTGAGGCCTAGAACGTGTCTCTACTGAGATGAATGAAACGCAAGTTCAAGGTCAAGATCTTCACATTCGACACTGATGAAGAGAGAACAGCAAAGCACAGCTTCTCCTAAAGACCAACACTCCCCCCACCCTGCCCCCCCCCCCTTCATGCATCTGGGAATCCACAGCTGACTCAAAGGCTCTGCTCAGTCCTCCTGGCAATCTCTGCGGGCTCACACTGTGAAACAAGTGCCGTAATTTGCCCTTAAAAAGTAATTTTTTTCCCGTAATCATAGCTTCCAGGAGCATTTTAATAATCCCCAAGAGTAATAACGAGTAATAACTTATCTGAAGCGATTATAACCTGAAGATCTTTCAATCATCTGACTGGCACTTGCTAGCACTGAAAACAATCTTCTCTAAATGCGGTTTCTCTGCAACTGGATACTTTACAAACACGACACTCACACAGTCATGCATGACATGTCTGGAAAACTCATCAAAGCAGGTCACTAAGGCCCAATTTCATCCAAAAGCAAAAAAAAAAATCTCTCCCACATCTTTCAATCAACCTTAAAAATGCAAGGAATAGAAAAACAAAAGGTCTAACAGAGAAATGCATACAGACCATATTACAGTAACAGATCTTTCTGTCAGCCATCTCCGTATGACAGCATAATAGTCAGTAGCTACTATTATGAGATGCTTGTCCAACATAACATATAAGAATTTGAGATCCATACTGTAGTGGACTGGGGCACAAATTACTCAAACAGCAGTCAAAGAACTTAACGGTTGAGTCTATTTCAGTGACCTGCATTGTTTCCATGAAAAGTCCAGGGCTGCCAACTTTGGTCTGCTAGCTGGAGAGAGATTTTCAATTTGAGGCAAACTCGAGCTTTTGATGTAGCTAATTTTAAGGTTTATAATGAAATAATATATATTTGCTGCAAGATTTCTTACGCGAGCGTAATCGAGAGTTTGAAAGTGCCACTGTCACACCACCTGTGTGAATACTGGCAGCCCTGAGCTTCCTCTCAAGATTGCTTCATGATATTGGAATCAGCTCGACAGAATGACCTCAACTTTTCTAGAGTGCACACATGCCTGATTTTCAGCACCCTTCATGTCACCAGAGGTTTAAACAATGTGTGTGGCAGGGCTGGGCGATATAAACGATGATGAAAATCAGAAACTTCGATAAACTGTCCACAGCACTGCTTGATAGTACATATCAGCCAATCACAACACAGAAACTAGGGCCATTTCAACCAATCATGTGCAGTTGTTTTAGGAACGGACAACCTATTCCCAACAAAAGTAAAGCAAAGCATGTGGAGTTAATAGAGCATATGCCACAAGCTACTGAGTTGGTAATATATGCGAATCATAAGAGAGATTAATGCCAACTCAGGGGAAACTCTCGGTGGCAATGAAGGAAGCGATAGGTCTGCAGCTACAACACATTTTTATAACTGAGATATTGTAGATAATCAAGATTTAGTCATTTAATTTCAAGGGATAGAGGTAAAAGTGTACAGCTATTTTATGTGGCTTTAGAGAATCCAGCATGAATACACAATGCACATTATGTACTCAAAATGGGCAAAACGTGTTCCAGCTATTTTCAATGCTCATCCAAAGGAGATATACTGGATTACATTCCTTGAATGATCTTCATCAAGGAGGGAAATGAATAAATCATTCAATCGTTCACAATTCAGATATGTTGAATGGGGATCCTAAGGGAATTTTAAGATAAATGGTGCCTTGAAGTAAAGAAAAAAATAACTTGAATGGTATGATAACAATTATCCGTAATTTTTGATAACATGACAGACATTGTACAATCAAAATCTGGTTTTGTGAAGCACACAATCAGTTCCCATTGTGTGTAAATCAAAATGAATGACGGCATTCTGAAAATCAGCACACCTGTAACTAATGAACTCATACTGTTGCATATATTAGGACCTTTTGCTTCAGTTACTTCTTCGCAAAGTTTTATGCATTTCTATTAATGTTTACGAAGTTAGCATGATCTATTGGTTTTCTTGCTTTAGCCATTTGTCTTCTCTTCAATTGTATCTACAGGATTTGACATTCTAACACTCTTCCCGAGGATGGATTTTCGTACAATTTGGACTCCTCTGCTTTACTTATTTTTGGACTAAGATTCTTTAAGCCAGTGCTTCTGAAGCTGCATGCTCTCTTGTCCACTAGGGATGGGCAATGCCACCAATTCTCTTTTCAATCCAACCTGATCCAATAAAAATGTTGGTGTCGCTGAATCTGATCCCAGTATCGATATTCTATTCTTTTTGTCCATTAATTGGGAAATAATACTAAACAATGTTGGAAAAAAAAACACAGGGTAATAAGATTTTTTTGCAATTGGTATTGCAATATTAATAAAACAAAAAAGGGAGTTGAGATATTTACCCGAAACAAACTATAGCCAAAAAGAACTTACGTACCAACGGTGTCAGATAAGTTGGTGGTGATGTCACAGGCTATGCTAACAGATAGAAAGCAGTGTCCACAAAGCAACTGCTTTTGCCATTGTGTCTATGGAATCCAAAATATTTCCATAGAGCGGAAGACAAATATCTCTTGATCACCAGTTTTTGTTCACTTTTCTCCTCCTCGCTCATTTTTGCTAAAATTTCTGACAGCAAGGACAAGAACGATGCCGACTGTCCCAGACCGCACACAGCTTCTCCATACAACCACAAACGTCGCTAAATTGTTTCCTAAGACAGTAAAAAAATCTTTTAGCATAACTTAACCGAGCTATGACAGTCCTTGCAATATATACGATATGAAAATAGGTACATCAGCGTATTTTATATTGTAACCTGTAGTCCGACACTGTCCAGCCTGTATATAATCTTCCAAGCATTATTAGGTAGAACTCACCGTGCTAGCAGCCAAAAAACTGAATCATCCAACTTTATACTAGTCTGACTGATAAATCGACCTACCGATATTAACAACCGATATATTAATTTCAGATACATCATTATCAGCATTTATAACAGCTGATAAATGACAATTAAAAAGAAGCACAGGGACAGAATGACATCTTTCAGTCATGATATGAGTGTTGCCGTTGCATAGTTTTGTCCATGAGAGATCACACTGCAAATCCACTATCAGCAACATGTTTATAAACATTTTCAAAACATATTTTGTTGTACTTTGTTCAAAGTAATACTTATGAGAATAACATGTTTATTTTTAAACTGCAATATGCCATGGATATCTTGGTGAGGGCTGTTAAACAGATAACAAATGTCAGCGGAAAAAAAAAAACTTTGTTTACATTACGCATTCCTGAAGAAAAAAGAAAAGAATATCAGCCGATACATCATTATCAGACTCTTAAATCCTCAGATATCAGAACTGATATTGGGAAATCTTGAATCGGTCAGACTCGGCTTCTTACAGCAGCAGATGATAAAGCGATCACTGCAGTAGCTTAAATAAGTATCGAGAAAAAGTACATTATAACAACCATGAATCATATTATCTACTAATGACACTTAACAGTGGCAATCACTATGTAAGTTCCAGAACAGAAGTGTCTAAACTTTGCATAAAACGTCCACATTGCTAAGGGGAAGAATGCTACCTGTTTAACCCTAAACGCTATCACTCCCTGGCATTGTTTGCAAAGACAACACTTAGATCCCCACTAATCTCCCGCACCCGCTCGGGGCTGCTGGAGTGGGCCCTCGCATTCCTGAGTTAATCAGTGGGCAGCTTTACTTCAGCTGGCACCTCCTGCCCCAGTCGAGCCTCTCAGGCAGAACAGCTCCAGGGCTGTGCCACTGTGCTGAACGACTGCAACACACCTTTATTCTATGTGCAGAAATTAAGCAACGTGACGCTGGGAGGCAGCGCTTAGCTGAGAGGGCTAAGCACCTATGTCTGTGATCGGAAGGCCGCTGGTTCAAGCCCCCGTCTCAGCACCTTTGTGAGCAGCCGGTACCAGCGGCTGTTATGTTCCTTACACCTACATGTGTGTCATGGACGGCAAGATGGGGTAGCAATGGGATCAATGAAGTATCTCTATTAAAATGGCTTCTACTTTTATTTGAATGTATCAAATAGACAGGGTCATTCTAGAGAAAGGCCAGTACCATCCCACTAGGGCCAAAGAAAGAGGCCGGAGAACAGCTTCAAACATTTTCAACTTATACTCTTCCAGTGGCATTTAAAGAGATGGTTATCTGCCGAAGCTTCTCAGCTGCACTTTTATCCCGCTAAGCTATTTATTGATCCAAATTGTTTCATTACAGTCGATATGCATCACAACAGCACCACAAACAAGCATTTCTATCAATAGACATAAACCTTTGAACCGCATGGCCCCAGAATCGCGTACTGCCTCGTTCAAGCCAGGGTACCTGCTCTGGAGGACAGCGAAGCAAAAGCAGAAATGTGGCACAGAACATTCTGCTGAACCCTTCACCACCCGGTTCCAGATACCTCAGAATGGGGAAGTCTGCTCGATTTCATGTTTTATACCCTCAGGTTACCCTACGCGGGGGAAAAAGCCATTTAATTAATACACATGACTGTCTGCACCACAAGAGCTCCTTTCAGAAGGGAGACAGATTGCAAGGAAACATCAATGATGTAGGTAGTAAATATCTTAGTTACATGAAACTCATGTTAATGTAGAAATGCTTTTGGAGTCATGAAACACCTGTTCTAATTTCATCCTGGCATTATCTGTGAAGTAAGAGACACGTATAGTACCAGTCAAAAGTTTGGACAGACATACACATAGAAAGGTTTAGAATAATTGGAAAGACATCTAAACTACAAAATAACATGTGGAATTATGCACTGACCAAAAAAGTATTAAACAAAAGAAAAATAATTTGCTGTGGGGACTCTGTGGGTTGGGACTCAGAAGGCTGCTGGATCAAATCCTGTGGTCAGCAGAGTGATCCCACCACTGGGCCCTTGAGCAAGGCCCTTAACCCCAGTTACTGGCTGACGCTATTATCTCCTCTATGCCAGTAGTATGATGTGGCCTCCAGGGAAGCCATCCTGAAGGAGGTCCCACTTGTGCTGAGCTCTCATTGGCTGCTGTTCCTTCACTCTCTGGTCAAACTCCTCCCAAACCCTTTCTCCTGGGTTTAGGTCACGTGACCAGGTCATGTGATTCGACACTATCACTCTTCTTTGTAAGCTGCTTAGCACATCCAAGCTTTCGGCTGGTACTGTAAGTGAATGTTCTCATTGTTATTAAAGTTTAAAAAATGTTTTCTCCAGTATTAGTAATACTATCATTGGTATGTCCCCTAAAATTCATAATTAACCTCTGAGCTTGTCTGGAATGGGGCGGTTGTTTGCAACCCAATATGCAATTTCCCAACCTACGAAGGAAGTCTGCTCCCATTCCTTTGTCACGTCTGTGTCTATAATCCAGAAGTCCTCCTGATTCAGTACTAAAACCTCTCACCCAGGATCTCAGAAGGTGGACTGGGCTCAGCAAATAATAAAAATATCCCCTAAAAAGGCACATGCATGTGCTTCTGATGTCAAAATGTATTAGTGTGGAACATTTACATCCTATGCAGAACTCGAGCTGAAGGGCTCATCTATAAGAAGGCATCAGTGTCCTGACTGAGAAGCATGCTAACCCTCTGTTCTGCTCTCCGGAATGAAGGAGAGTTGAGCAGGTGAACGGTTCAGGGAAGCAGCCTCTTACCTTTGTTTTTCACCCCTGCTAATCCGCCGCCTGTGCTCTGAAATGCTACAATTCGAGTCTCTGCAAAGGGGGCAGCGTGACACCCACACCCATCCTCTGTTTCCCTGCTACAGTCCTCTTCCCCTCCTCTTCAGTGAGGATGCCAGCAATGCTACTTCCTGCCTTTACCCTCCACCTTCTAATTAAAAACAACATAATACTGTCATTCAGTGCACAGCTTCTACGTTTCTGTGACTGGTTTCTCAAATACGCAGCAGCTTCCTCAGCCTTCCACTCTGCCTCTGCAGGCCAAGTGTCTGTGCCTGTAACCAGAAGGTCGCCGGTTTGAGCCCCAGCCTTGACAGAACAGTCACATGTCCATGGGCTCTTCAGCAAGGCCCTTAACTGCCCGGTCCAAGGGTGATGCCTGACCTTGTGCTGTGACCCCCAAGCTATGGAGACCATGAGGTGGTAGAAGCTGAATTCATACATGTGCAAATAATGAATTTATCATTGTTCTTATATTCCAACTTTGTATAGCTTCATTATCACAAATATTACAGTTAAGCAAAATGTACATGTACAAATGATACAATAAAAAAACAAGTTTTTTTTCACCCAGGGAGAAAAGGGTCTTGGTCTATATTTTAGTTTTCTGAGGCAACTATGAGGAAAATGAACAAAATAAAGTTTGAAACATTACTGGATTTATTCCAGTAAATGTTGCAGTAATTAACCTTGAAATGCCTATACGTGATATGAAATATTTATATCATCAAGATGTGTGGAGAAATCACAGCCAAAAATCTTCCCAAGGATTCTGTAATGATTCAGAATATGTTTAAATGAGCTGCCCGTGGTCTGAATCGAAGACCATCCAGGGAAGCAGACCCATTCCTACCAGAGGAAGCATGTGGTCTGAATCGAAGACCATCCGGGGAAGCAGACCCATTCCTACCAGAGGATGAATTAAAAAACAAGGCTAAAGCTACCAATGCTTCACGAAAGGACATTCCGAAAGACCACAGCCACTGGTATGACGGAGATGGAACAGTTTCGGAAATTGCTTTGTGTAAAGATTCTCTTGTCGGCGGGCAGCCCGTACAGGATAAAGGCAGAAGTAAGAGCGACAGCCTACTTGTCAAACATCTTATCTGAATGAACGGTGCACAAAGTAGCAGATGAGTCACTGTGTACTGTGTGGCCCGAGGTGACCCACAATCTCAACCAGAGTGTCCCCCACCTCATGCCCCAAGGTGCCTCTAAGAGCCCTATATTCAAATGAAAATCTTGAGGTCATTTATCCAAACTTAATACGTGTGTAAATCACTCTGCCCTATCTGGATGTGATAGTACTTCAAGCAGGTCATTAGAAAGTTTCTCACGACAGCCAATTGGATAAATAACCATTACAAAGGTGTGTTCCTCCTAAACTCCATGATTGTTTCAGGAAATCTCAGGGACCCTGAGAATTGTATGTACATGAGTCCACCCCTCCACACCGTACCAACAGAGGGGATGATCTACATGCCGTTTCCATGGTGAGAGTAACCCAAAAACATGGGAAGTATCACCTCCTGATATGCTGCCATTCAAAGTGCCCAGATTTTTTCCATATGATGCAGACAAGCATATACTCTTCGATTATCAATGCATGTTAGCATTAAAGTAGCATGAATCCTTCCTTCATGTCCCTCTATTTGGGAAAGGGTCCTAGTATCTCCTGGATGGTTCCACTCTTGGCCAGGAAATGTTAGCTGACCTGTTTCTGTTCAGTTTCTGATACAGGAAATTGGTTAGAGGGCACCTCTCCTGCCTATTGGAGTACAGACCTGGCACAGCAACAATTGCCAGCATGGCAGACAAACTACACGCAACAATTTGTGTAGCACTAAGATGGCAGAGCTCGACAGCCTTCAGGACATCCTGTCCTAGGCGAGAAAGAAGGATGTACGAAAAGGAACACACACAGACACAAGTAACCAGAAAACAAGCATCTCATAATTACATTTAAATACTAGCAATTAAGGTTTGACAAGCTTGGCCCAACTCACTTCCTGAAGACATACATCAGAATCCACCAGTCTACTTGCCCGCGGGCTTGGATGAACAACATGAACTCAGAAAAGTTCTCTGGACAGACACACTGGTACCATGAAGAGGAAGTCAACGGCTTATCCTCATAAAACACAAAGTACATAAAATACTTATTTTCCATAAGGTTAATATTGTTATGGATTAAATGACTAACTTATCAAACGTATCACTGGAGTGATCTTACTAAACTGTTTTTAACGATGCACAATTGCCATTACAGTAGCCGAAGCATAAAAACATACAACATACATAAACCGTACATGAATTATGAGAAACCATTCAATATCATATATTACAGGCAGAAACATAAGACAGTGAAGTTCAAGAACAGGATATAGGTTTAATCCACTTGATTACAAAGTACAAACCTGAGGGAAAAGGGTATTTTCGCACTGCCTCCCTAACGTAATATCCGGTAATGTCAGTTAACCACTGCCCTGTACTTGTACATATTGCACATTTTACATAACCGGAACCATAATGCGTGCGAAAAGTAACACGCAACCTCTGTAGCTAACTTCTAAAACTTCTATAACTTCTAAAATCTATCAGTATTGGTGTTACACGTTATGTGTTTATGGTGTTGTCTGTCTTCCTATGTACCATGTACACTATGTGGGTAAATGCTTGTGGGCCTCCCTTTCAAACAGAGGAGCCAGCTAATTCAGCTGCATGCACTCCCGACACTGGTGTGTAACTAAGGATCTGCCGTCCCCTGCAAATACTGGCAGCAGAACAGACGGTCATACTGAAGAGGCCAGTGGCATTCAACCTGGCACCATCACGGGATGCCACCTTTCCAGCTGTTCACCTTGCCAAATTTCTGCCCCGCTGCAGATGCCCAGGTCAACGACAAGAGAAGCGATTAAGCAGAAACATCTGGAGATAACTACAGTTGTAAAGTGGTCGGCTCAACCCCAACATCAACAAATTCCGCCGGCGATGTTCCAACATCTAAGGAAAAGTCTTCTCAGAAGAGTACATCCCATTACACACCAAAAAGCAGACCGACTTCATACTAATACCTCAAATTTAAATTTACATTGCATTTAGCCAAGTGACGTATAGGTGAGGCAATTAATATATCACGAGCTATTCGTGCCAAGCCAGTGTGAAAGCGAAACAAGTAAGTTATGAAGCAGCAATGCGTCCGGCTCCATGCCGGTAACAGCGAAAGCTGCAACGCTCCTCACCTTTGATGCACTGCTCAACTGCCTCCAGATTGCGCAGGGTAATCCTCATCAAGCTGGAGTTGAGCATCAGCTGGCTCCTGTGGGCCGGCCACCTGTGTTCCGCCGCCGGGTTGACGAAGAAGATGCGGGTGTCGCCAGTGCTGATCTGGCTCTCGCAGATTTCTGGGTCCCCAAAACCTGCTATCGTCACCTTGTTGCCTCCGTCCAGCCGAATGTCACTGCCGACCACCGACTTGCCCTTCATGTAACGCCACACCCTAACCTGGAAGAGACAAGGCAAGTGATCAAACACCAGCCTCTGATCTTTCTCGCGCATTCATATCTGCGGTTATTAATCAGTTCCTTCAACTCCGCTTTCCAGGTCTGAATCAGAGTACGGTACTTAACGCACCTGCCGGGACCTGCCAGCCTTAAGGCTTTTGCCATAACTATGTTTCACGGAAGAAAAATGAATGCATGAGTCAAGCTTGTGCTACAATCCATGGCCTAGAGGACTATAGATTCTAATCTCCAACTGCATTCATTCCTGTAGCACAGGAAAATGACTGTGTGCAGGAGCTTCAGCAATCAGCACAGGCATGCACAGAAGCGGCGAAACTGTGCATAGAAAGCCAGAAATCCTGGGAAAATAAGTATATGGATGATTCATAAAAAAACCCCATGCATCAAACCAACCATGCATCCATCCATTCTCTGAAACCACTTGTCCTATTCAGGGTTGTGTGAAGTTCTGGAGCCGATCCTGGAGCCTATGGACGCAAGGCAGGGAACAACCCAGGATGGGGTGCCAACCCATCGCAGGGCACAGTCACACAGCAGTCACTCACACATGCAGGAAAAAAAAAAAAATTATATCATAATCACATAACCCATGTATATAGAAAAAAAGCACTGCACAGCAAAGCTACGACCAGTATGTACATGACGCAAGACCCCAAGGAAGGGCGACAGAACAGAACTAAGGGTCCTTATTATAAATATTTATTATTTTGTATCCAGACGTCCAGTGTTTTCTTGCCTAGACTCTGATCTCCAGAAAAGCCATTATGGGATGCTTCATAGTGGAAGTGTGATGGGGCATTTGAAGAGGTGGAAAATGAAAAATCACACTCCTGAATGGAAAATACCATTCTGGTTTATTACAAAATCCACATTGCATCAATCTGCAAAAATATTACTGCAACATGGCAGTATGTTTGAATAATATTTTTCATGCAGCGTCACTGTCCACATTAAATGAAACTTACAAGCAATCGCTGCAGCAATAAAAAATGCACTTATTGCTCGGACTTGTTTCTCTGAAACTCAGTGTCATCTTTCTAAATATTTGCTTTTAAATGAATTCATCAACAAGTGAGCATACACAAAAAAGTACTTAAGGGGAATGAAACCTCTGGCAGATTCAGAGTGTTCAAGGTCGTTTTTACGTCAAGCTTACAAATTTCAGCCCACTTAAGCACTACACAGTGATGATCTGCTCTTTGCCTGAAGTTGGAATAATACAAAGGACAAGATTAGTTATCTGTCTACTTTCAAAAGACGTTTCATTTTGTATTAAGCATCCTTATTCAGATAATTAATATTGTATTGGGTGCAGAATGAAATTATCTAATATTCAGAAAGAGGTGATTTATATTGAGCTTTTGTGACTTCTTAAAAGCTCTATATATATATATATATATATATATATATTTACAAACCACCTTTCAATGAAAGTCGCTGCATGCATGATCTTTAAATATTAGCCTTTACATATTTAATTAAAATATTATATATTATTTATAATTAATAACATAATTAATAGTGATATCACTTGACCGTTTAATACGCATAAACAGCGTTCTTATGTCACTGATAAGTACCTCAAATCTAAAGTTAAAAACCTGTAGATTTTACCTTGCAGGAATAGGTGTTGCGCACCGGATCCACGTTCATGATTTCCTCCACGGTCCCGGTTAAAACTACATTGGCCGATTCCTCTCTTTTCTCCAGTTCATTCTCCGGACAACTTCCATGGCTGCAACGCTGGTACAAAAGCGACACTATAACCACTGCCCACCGGTACAAGTTACAAGTGACCCGTTTCTCCCCTCTGCCCATGGCCATGAAAACTGGTCAAATGCTGTATCTCTGATTCCGCAGATATGCTCACTGGTCTTAAACCGCGGAGTGAAAAAACAAATAATACAAATACGACAAATTATGTCTCAACGCCCACGAAAACGACATGGACCTGATCCTCCGGTGTCGCTAAATCCTGTGCATCTGGCTCGTTAACAACTTCGAAGGAGAGGGACAGCGAAGGAGAAGGTCCTCCCATAGCAGAGTGCCTACTGGCCAGCACGCGCTCACCGTCCCCCTCTCCTGCTCACTCATTTTCTCCCACTTGAAATGACGCCGTTGATTTGCATGAAATCTGAATTGCTGATAGCGGTGGCCGGAAGGACGAGCCCCCTAAAATTTGCGTGAGACGCCACCCCGTGGAGAATAGCGTATAAACACGGCAGGAAGAATGAGACGCAACTTCAACTGCAAAACACGTTAAGGGTATTTTTTGCAATGTACATTCTACAGGTTTTTTTCTCATGATGCAGTGATGTTTTTCTCGCTTGATATATTCAATGGTGTTTAACCTTCAATTAATAATGAATGCGAAATTGTACGAAACCCGTGTAAAAATCATAACATGTTGATACGTGGTAGGATAAATATGTGAATCGCCTACAAAAACATATATTAAATTATTCCTACGATCCTTTTAGTTCAAATATTTTATGACTTCGTCCTATTAACATTTTGTAAGTTAAGTGTGCGTCACTTGACCAGCCGTGCGAATTTCTGTTACATGTGATTGAGATTGATTAATTGATCGGCTAACTGATTGATTTTTAAAGAATTTATTAGAAGCTACTAGTTACAGTAGTAGCTGTAATTAGGGTGCTAACCTGAAATGTATTTACTGCCGACAACTAGGGTGACCACCCGTCCCGCGTAGCGCGTGCGCGCACAGCGTTTGAAGCCAAATTCATGCGTCCCGCAAATTGAG
>JABFEA020000130.1:17697061-17709892 GCA_019775915.2 Cyphomyrus plagiostoma | reverse complement strand
GGCAGTGTCCCACATTGTCCCTCAGAAACATACCCCTTGTCCCCCCTTGGGCTTATTAGCAGGTGGTCACCCTACCGACAACACAAGAAATGGAGTAAAAGTTTGACTACCAATAATATTGTGATTGATATTGTGATTTTTTTTCACTCTTTTATCTAGAAGGTAAACTTAAAAAAAACAGCACCAATCATTATATTAAGTATGAAAACCCCACACAAGGGTGTGAATGCTTTTAGTGAATGCATGATGTATCTTTCTACATTTAATCAAAAACAAAAATTAATTACTTTGTGATTATACCCTAGTGTCAGACATTATTATAAAAAACACAGAATCTTAACAGTATTAACTAATCATTATTAAAATCTACAATATACCCTTAGTGTAAAAAGTATTACAGCAATCTTCCTAACATTGTGTCACATCAAAACATCCAGTTTTTTTCTAGACAACATGCTGGAAGTAGGCAGATGCTGACTCTGGTGCTTCCTACAGCTGTGCTGAGTTTTCCACTCATCTCTTTCAGTCTCATCCAACATATTTTTCTTCGTTCCCTTAGATTTAGTCCAAACTACCTTAAATCCAACAAGCTATCTGGCTAAGCATGAAATCCTGTTTCATGGATCAGGCCCCAGGGCTGTCAGCTGTCTAACTGTAGATATTCTGTAGATCTGCTAAATGAATGGCCACTGCTCTGACAATGGTTGGATGCTGTTTGACTGGCAGACAGTTTTGAGATTGAGAAAAACAAACCAGCATTGCAACAATGTTCAAAGGCCCTGATATCTTTTTTCGCCCATTGTCCATGTCTGAATTGTTCCACATTTTAAAATCCTTTTTAACCTGCTCCATCATCTACACTGTTAAATGAATTTAAGAGGTGGAATCTATTAGCCACCATAGCTTAAATCTGTAAGGGAAAAGAGCAGGACAGCCAACAAATGTGGGTTGTGAGTATCCATATGTTGGCTTCCTACTTGCCACAACTCACGATACCTTGTGCCATCCATTCTAATGTGTAGTTGATCAAAGAGAGATAGTAATTATCTGCTGTGTACTATGGCAACACCCAAAAACCAACAAAACCCAGAAAGCTTGCTTTGAACTGCTTTGTATGTTCTCTGTGTTCCTTAATAGCAGGTGCCCTTTTATGTAGCAGCCCCTGGCCCCACTATTCCCATTATAGCACCACAATAGGGTCTATGACTAGTCTAGGACCTGGAACCCAGTCCTTGGGGTCCCCCAAAGAGTGCACATTTTTCCCAGGCCCCAGTAAATACATGGACCGTCCCTGAGGACCGGATTGGGAAACACTGTTCTAGGTTATTGTAGTTTCACAAACAGCCATTTAAGGAAAGATCTGCCTTCCAGGTTTTCAGATGTTAATTGAGAAGCGGCTATTCTTAGTAAGAATTAGGAGCCGATTGGATGCTTGTCGTGTCATAAAAAGTCAGCTGGAGTAATTGATAGAGGAAGTGCTGGAGTCATGCAGAACGGTTTCAGGAGTTTGCGGACTTCATCGAAAGTCCAATAACACTGACCAATAAGCGATTTATTACACAGGTCTACAAAAATATATTTTTTTCTTTTGCTAGCTCATGTGCATGATGCCAAATTGGTCTCAGTCTTTAAATCTCTACTGATGACCTATCACCAGTTTAGCTTAACATATCACACTGTAAATATCTGCTGAAGACCTATAGCTTCAGTTTAGCTTAACATTAGCTTAACATATCACACTGTAAATCTCTGCTGAAGACCTATAGCTTCAGTTTAGCTTAACATATCACACTGTAAATCTGGCTGCTGATGCTGCTGCACATCCCTGTTTTTGAAATATTATGTAGAAATGACGCAGGAATGTATCACAACACACCTCTATGAAGTGCCTTGTGTGGACTCCATTGTGAAAGGCGCTATATAAAAATAAATGCAATGAAATAATAGGTAGCTTCTAAAAATGAAGCATGGACATGATTATACACAGGGGATGGACAAAACAATGTAAATGCACAGCAGGATGTCTGGAACGTAAAGTGTCAGTTTAATTTTGATCTGGTCATTGAGTAGGTCATGGAAGACATTCAGCTTTATCTGGCTGTTCATTAGCCACGTTTTGAATTTGTTTAGCTGGCTAAGGAACGGCGTTATCATCCGGAGTATAACAGCATCTTCTGTATGACCATGCAGAGCCCTCACCCTGACTTAATCACTGTCACAGGCCAACCTCCCATATCAACGGACACTGTGGAATGAAAGCATAACTCGTCGGTTTATGTTTTTCCACTGCTCAAGGCTCCTGGTTTCCCAGCTTTGAGAAGTTTACAGTACACAGTACAGAAACTGGGTCACAGACATATGGACAACCTTAAGTGTCCATCGATCTCAGTTGGTGAGCTTCAGCTTGTCTCAGCTCTTCCTCCCTGCTGGAACAGTTTGTCCTTGTCTAGTATATGCTGTCAGTTTGTCCTTGTCTGGGAAATGCTGTCAGTTTGTCCTTGTCTGGTATATGCTGTCAGTTTGTCCTTGTCTGGGAAATGCTGTCAGTTTGTCCTTGTCTGGGAAATGCTGTCAGTTTGTCCTTGTCTGGTATATGCTGTCAGTTTGTCCTTGTCTGGTATATGCTGTCAGTTTGTCCTTGTCTGGTATATGCTGTCAGTTTGTCCTTGTCTTGGACCTGCACCTGGACCAGCATCTGTTTGGCCTTTCTGTTAGCTACCTCACGTTGCTTTGAAAATTCACATCGCTGACTGACTTTTCTCTACAGTTGACACATACTGCTACCTGGATATCAACCTAACATAACTTACCTTTTTAGTTCTGTTTGAAATTTAATTACCTACAAGTCACACTCCGATTTCATGTGCTATGTCCATTATTTTGTTCACCCTTGTATATTGGCAAGCATATCCAGGTCTTGTAAGGACAGCAAACATTTCTCAAGGTAATGTTCTACACAGATGTGAAGACATGGAGTTATACAACAGGTAGAGAATGTCTCCAAGGGAGAAGCTTACTTCCTGAATAAGTCAGTATCAAGTAACCTCATGCCTGACAGTAAATCGAACCCAAAATCCAACACAGTACTGCTTGTGTGATTCACTCAGAGGCATATCCAGGCGCACGTACATCCCACACTCCGGTCTTTGTGTGTTCTGAGTACAATACCTTCCCAGACTACCTGGCTTGAGCTATTGTGAAGGACCTCATTTAGAAACTCTCCTTCTGAATGTACTTTTTATGGCTGAATGTGCCCCACATGTAAGCGAATTATACCAGGAGATTATGGTCACTGTTGTGCTGTTGAATAAAACCTGAATGGAGAGGATTTTATAACATAGACATGAAGAGCACAGTAAGCCAAAGATGGCGGGCTGTTGACCTGCCATTCAAATGGGCTTTTCTCAACACACACAAAGTATCAGATTCCCCATGTCGTCTCGCCACAAGTGCATGAAGCCATGGAAGTTGTAGGTAAACATGCTGAAGCAGCTAATTAAATCAAAAATACACGTTTGAACCGTGTTTGGATGCCAGTTTTATGGCCAGATCATTCAGATTTTACACACAGACACACACACACACGCACACACAGACACACACAGACACACACACACACACAGACACACACACACACACACACACATAACTGGCATGGTCGCCGTTGGTTGTTTATCCTTCTCTTTGACACTGTCTGTGTCAAAGGGTACCCCCCCCCATGTTATGCTGGTTTCCTCTGGGTATAAGTTCACCCCTGCCTTGTGCCCCTGCCTTTTGCCCCTGCTTTGTACCGCTGCCTTGTGCCCCTGCTTTGTACCCCTGCCTTGTACCCCTGCTTTATACCCCTGCCTTTTGTCCCTGCTTTGTACCGCTGCTTTGTACCGCTGCTTTGTACCGCTGCTTTGTACTCCTGCCTTGTGCCCCTGCTTTGTACCCCTGCTTTGTGCCCCTGCTTTGTGCCCCTGCTTTGTACCCCTGCCTTGTGCCCCTGCTTTGTACCCCTGACACACACTCACAAACATACACATCCACGTATACACTCATTTACTTACACACTCACATACACATACACTCATTCTCTCTCCCTCACACACACACACACACACACAGACACACACAGACACACACACACACACACACACACACACACACATAACTGGCATGGTCGCCGTTGGTTGTTTATCCTTCTCTTTGACACTGTCTGTGTCAAAGGGTACCCCCCCCCATGTTATGCTGGTTTCCTCTGGGTATAAGTTCACCCCTGCCTTGTGCCCCTGCCTTTTGCCCCTGCTTTGTACCGCTGCCTTGTGCCCCTGCTTTGTACCCCTGCCTTGTACCCCTGCTTTATACCCCTGCCTTTTGTCCCTGCTTTGTACCGCTGCTTTGTACCGCTGCTTTGTACCGCTGCTTTGTACTCCTGCCTTGTGCCCCTGCTTTGTACCCCTGCTTTGTGCCCCTGCTTTGTGCCCCTGCTTTGTACCCCTGCCTTGTGCCCCTGCTTTGTACCCCTGACACACACTCACAAACATACACATCCACGTATACACTCATTTACTTACACACTCACATACACATACACTCATTCTCTCTCCCTCACACACACACACACACTCACATACCAACACACACATAGTCACATACCAATATACAGACACACAGGCACACAAACACAGTCAGACACACACTCAAACTCAGACACACTCAGACAGGCACACATAATCACACACACATATTCACACACACTCAGACACATACATGCACTCACAGACACAGTTACATATTTTGGGAACTTTATAGTTACTATTTCACATGTTTGCATGGAGGAAACAAATAAACACTTTGGAAACCAGTGCAAACACAGGGAGGGCGTGAGGCTGCAAAAACAACCAGTGCAGAAATTACAAATCACACAAACAAAAGAATAAAAAAAAGAGATATCATTAGATTATTGACAAAATTTCTGCATATAGATATCGAAAACAGTCCGAAGACTTGCTTTTGGTATGCAGTGTTTTTCGGTTTTGTTTACTTTTATTCATAGATCAAAGCAATGCACCAATTAGTTTTCCCAGCTCTGTAATCTAAAGTCAATATGATATGAGACAGGTGGGAGACAGGAAGCAGTGGGAGCTGGACTGGGAGTGGGTACTGTTGCGTAAGAAAGATCATAAACATTCCAACAAAAAAGATGTCATCCCAGTGACCCAGAAATATTTTGGCAGTGTTCAATGCGAGTGTGTTCGTAATTCTGAAGCAGCTGACAGGGCTGCATATGTAGGAATGAGCAGAAAAAATAAAAAAGTCTCCAAGAGGATATGAGAAACTGATTAGTAACTATAGGAAATATTTTGTTGCAGTTAAGGCTACTTAATAAACCCAAAGATTCACTTTATAATTATTACAGTTATTTGATTCTATCACATAAAAATTTGGTTTAATGAATGGATAAGCGACATTTTGCATTAGTCCTGTTACTCAGGTCGTCGTTATCAAATTTAACAATTTAGTTGATGTTTGTTATAGAAAAACCACAGTGTGACTTGCTATCTATTTTAACTGATGCCAAATTGTCACGTTGCCACTCTAAAATAACTCCTAAAAACGATAGCACTTGTGGCAAGTCTGGATCACTGTTGGACCAGAAACTGGCATGTTTTGAGTTCAATCTGATGTTTCTATACAGATTTTATCCAAAGTTCTAACAGTCATTCAGCAGTCAACTAAAAAAAAAACCTCTTTTTTCTTTTTTCTGTTTGGTGTTCATTTTTAGTTATGCAAATACATATAAGCAGTGTGCAAAATACCTGTCAATATTCAGCGTGGGGGAGGGGGTCCCATCTCCCTATTGTTGCGCAACACCGATCTGGAGACTCCTTAAAATTTAGCTTTTGAGGCTTTCACGTGGTCTCATGGGTTAATTGGGGGTGTCGGAACCCCCATGTTTCGCACACTGCCTATAAAAACAGAGATGATGTAATGTATAATGTATAATGATAGTGAGCCCTTTCAAATGTATGCCATTAACCACTAATGAGCATTCAAAACTGCAAAAGTGCCCGAATTCTGCATACATGCCAAGATCCTGTGTTGGGCTGGGTCCATAAACTGACACTGAGCGTTATACTCAGTTTTCTGCCAAATACATACGGTTCAGGTCTGAATATCAGTCTTATATAGATCCAGTATATATGAAATGTATAATCACACTGCATTAAAGTGCTTTTTTCTGACTGTTAGTGGGTATCATCTAGCCATAGCAATAGCTGGTGTAGGCCTGATCTGGAACTGAGAAACACCATAAAGGGACACAACTTGTGTTTCGCTCGTTGACATGCCAGCTCACTCCCCTGACAGAAAGTGGAAGGTACCAGAGTAGGCAAACAGTGCTTTCCTGTGAAATCGCACTAGACGCTGCTTCACATTGAGGGCTAAAGTCCACAATGCGGGCAGGACTCTGCAGCAGGTATTCACATGCATAGTGACTACAGAACTCTCGTCACCTCTTGTCAGAATACAAAGAAATCCATAAAATATTCTGGGAGTGTTGCACAACCTGATCATCAGACATAAAACAGACAGCTGCTCTAAGCTGTTATTATAAAGGACGCTGTTTCCAGCAGCTTTCATGCAGATATTTGTGAGGACACAAGCAGACAAACTCATTCCAGTGATCATCATGTACATTCATTAAAATTCCTTCATCTGCCAGTCACTTATGTCTAATGCAACTTATGCATTCATAGAATATACACTCAGTGGCCAGTTGGCGGGATAGTTACAGCATATTTATGTTTACTTGTTTGTTTGTTAACAATCTCTTAAAGCAACACTTAATTGCCCTATTAATCGACTGAAATAAGTAAAGGTAGGCATTCAGAATTCAAGCAAAAAGGACAAAGTAAAATCCAATGATTAAGATGCACTGAATAAAATTAGTACATCATAGATCGTTAGGAAACTAACTTTTAGCAACTGTTTTCACTAAGTTGAAACAAAGTTTGACATTTCTTGAAGAACAAGCAGCGTGATACAGGTACATACCGAAAGTATACTTGTATATAAGTATACCACCACACTAGAGATAAATCAGAGTGCATCACGTTGCTGCTTCTGTGGTATGCCTGCCACCCTCACCTGCTCTGTCCCACACATGCATCAAAATTTCTTAGTCTAAACATTGCTTCCTCACAATCTCTATCCCTTTATCTCTGTGTCATTCAGCCACTCTCATCTGCATCCTGTTTCCGTGTTTGTCAGGCCACCTGCAGAGAGCTCAGAAACAGCCTGACACCGCAGACCTCAGTACTGGTAGCAGGATGATGATCTGCTTGAGACTAATCAAATATCACACTGTGCCTTTTAGATAAGTAGAGTCAGTAAGGGTCCATCTGAAAAGTATCAGTAGAATATCGAGAACCAGACACTAGCTGATAAATCGTGAGACATGAGGCCTGTGATATATTGTCGCATTTTGTTTGTTTTGTTTTGCAGGCAGTTATTGTGCTTCGTCTAATTTCTGCGAGTCGCTGATTAGACCACAGGAACCGGAAAAAGAGACCCAGCTACGCCCTGTGCTCCAAGTACTTGGAGCTGGTTGGTATGCGTAGACTTTACTTTCCTTCATCACCAAGTATTGATTATTGTAGAATATTACATTGGGTCACATCCTTTTACAAGTCTTACAGTTACTACAGCAAAGTCTGTACAGCAAAGAATGCATAGGTTTTTAGCATGAAAAAAAAATGAATTGGCAAACACTAAATGGCTAATCTAAGTTAATTTGTAGTGGAACAATACACTTCCTTCACCTAGCAGTCATCACAGGGATGCCAGTGAAGTTTGCTAAACTTTCCTCCTTCATGAGATTGCAGGTCCTAATTAATTACAGACATTCCAATATAATACCACTGACTACTGGCAAGCCAGCCTGCGGAGGTGACTGCAGTGTATTCGTATCAAGTACTGGTCCCGATTTCCCTGTTTCCTTGAGCTCAGCAAACTAATAGCTAGGCTGCCATACTCTGGTTATGTGGGAGTGGTGTCCAGTCAATCATGTGCAATATTGCTTTTTGGAGGACATCCTCATACAGGGGATTTCAGTTCGTGCATTTCTCCAGTAATGAGTGCAGCTTGCACTTTTGAGGTTTGAAGGGTGGCAAAGAATGTTGGATGTGAAAGCAATTACAGCATGTTACGAGGATGAGCTGGCTTGACAGGAATCATTCACTCAAAGTTTCATAGCCTGTAAGGGCTTATCAAGAGAACACTATGGTCCAATTGCCAGGACTTGCACAGACCATACATTATACCTGGCTTATGGGTCACTGCTCTGGGCTGATCCAAAAAGCAGCGCCTTCCAATGCATTTTATATCTTTCGTCACTGCCTGTCAGCTTTCCCTGTTTGAACTCTGAAGTTACAGAAGCGCTACACTAACGTTAATGCTGATTTCACTGTAGCTGAATTCAAATTCCAGATGTCTGTTGTCCGTGTGTAATCTTCTGGGCTCAGTCTGAGTGTGATTTTGTGATTGCTGTACGTCGCTATGGAACCTAATGGTATACAAACAGACATTGTACGTTTGAGTACCAAGCTTAACGTAAGCTACTTCACTTCTTAGCAGTAAATGTTAAGCTAGCATGACTGTATGAAACTGGCTGTAGCCTTTGATCAAATGATTGTAAGGCCCAATTACACATACGGTTTACACAGCCTTTCATAAAAGGCACAGAACTGGCAACAATTGAGTCTCAGTGGACACACACTGACCTTAACAGAAATGGAACTTTCACTTATGGTGTGTCATGAAAAATACAGGGGGATTAAATATTTAAAATTCAAAAGTAGGCCAACTTGGACCGTGTATTACTCTGTCCTGTGATCTTCAGAAGGTAGGCCAAGGGTACGCCACACAAATAATGTAATTTTAAATATTACTGCATGCATTACTGTAGTTCTCAAGTTTTCTTAAACGTAACTCCACAATAAAAATAAAGCAGAAGTAAGGACCCATATACTGATCATATACACAGCTAAGAAACCACTGCAAAGAGTGTAAGAAAAACAGATATCGGACAAAACAACAAGGAACGACTCTGGAACGATGTGCAGGTGCCAGATTCAGGTGCCGAGGTTCTATGTCAGGCAGGCAAATAAGGAAAGAGAGGAAAAGGGCGATTCTAGAAGTGTGATCAAATTTCATTACAAGTCAGGATCCAGGAGGCAGAGAGAGTAATGGATTTTAAACAAACATCACAAGTTAGCAAACAAAACACTAACAATGAGAGGACAGGTGCAAACCGACACATCTCAACCGCGCACTTAACTGGTTTAAGTTCTTTTAACTAGTAATAGAACTTAAGTCTAGATGAGGGAAAGCTATAAGAAACCAGGATTAAGGATTTTTCAACACAAGCTACAACAGGAGCCAGAAAGAATTTCCACTCTGATTATGTATCTCTTGAGCCCAGAAGTTCTAGGTCAGGCTGAGGTCGTAGGAGCCATTGTCTTATTCTCCAGACCGAGCAAGATGATGTCGCACATGGTTGGTCTGTTGTGGCAGAAACGCATGATACCCAGGAGACAGTGAATTGCCCTCACTGTTCTCACACGGGCATCAGGCTGAATATAGTTTGAATGCTCAAGCATAATTTCTGTTAAAGCACAATAAAAGGTTGGGCTCATCTGAATTTTCCTTTTAGGAAACGATACTTCACCATTGGTCAGAAGTTATGGAAGGATGAAATTACATTTGAGAAAAATACCACATAAGTAATTTACCAGTCAGTGATCTATTTTATCAGTCCGTTACAATTTTACTGTGTGTCACATTCCTGAAATATCAACCAACAACCCAGCTACAAATTAGCTTGTAGGCATCAATTAATAAATGTGTTACTCAGCGTAAGAATTATTCCATAAATATGAATAAATATCTACACACCCTCTCTCACAGACACACATAAATGAATATTGGTACCTTAGAAGTAGGATTTATTGTCACTTCAACCATATACAGTTAGTACACAGTGAAACGAAACTACGTTCCTCCAGGACCAAGGTGCTACATGCAACATAAATTTACACATAAATTTACAGAAAAACTAAACTAGCTAACTAAGAGGCCTAGTTAGCTGGCTAGCAGAGACAAGACAGATTGACCTTATATTATTATAATAATATAACACTGCACTTACTCAATAATTCATTACAAGCAACCAAAGGTTCAGAGCAGAAATTACTGGAGAACAAAATGGTAGCAAGAAGGGATACAAAAGAGAATAAAACTATTTTCTTCTCTTCTTCTGTTTTTACTACCCTTAGCCCTGCCTGCCTGTGCTTTTACAAACCACCCCGGCGAGCCCAAGGGGACAAGTTCCAGCAGGAGCCGGTATCTTACATAAACTCAGACCCAGTTTAAAATAGTACCTGCAAAGAATCCCTCAAACCTGCAATCTCTGCTATCTCCCCAGCCACTTGGAGGTGGCAGACGTCTGCTGTACAATGAAAAGCCAAGTCTACACTAGGTATCTGTCATTAGATTTTACTCTTCGAACGAAAAACTTCTGACTTTTAATCTTCGAGGTGTCACGTCTCGCTCCAAACGATCCTCATGTGTGCCACGCCCACCTCGTTACCTCTTGTTTTCTCCTGATTGTTCTCATCTGTCACTCGTTACTGCCTGCCTGTTTTGTGTATTAAGTCTGCGTCAGCGTAGGGTCCGGCAGACTTGTCATTGACGTCGCTACTGTGAGTCCGTCTCTGTCGTGCGTTTACCTGCAATAAACCCCGTTTTTTGGAGTTTCGCCTGTCCGCCTCATCTCTGCTCTCTCGCCTGTCTGACTGGCTCACCGTGATCACAACACAAGGCTTCATTTTTATTATTATATATAATAATAATAGATGCAGAAATTTGCAGCTGGTGTATTAAGTACAATTTGTGGAATTTAAGGTCTGATACATTGTTTGTATTTACATCATGCCGTGGTTGAATTCTTGAATCTGAAAGGTCTTAAGTAATTTTCTATGCCCAGGTGCTTTAATTCAAACTAACGTTACTTAATGGAAAATATTACAAATCAATTAGACAGCAACAGTGCTTCAGGCTGACTAGGCCTTGTGGGTAGTGATTAAATACCAACATGATTTATTGATGTAATGAACTTGTGGTTCAAAACGCAAAAACATATAATGAATGGCCTGTTGTACGTTTCCGCAGCTATGCAAGATTCCGTAAGTGATGAGCAAATTTCCGAAACTTTTTTTTGTTGATTTTGAGATGAGACCTAGTCAGGCTTCTTCATCATATTTTACAGCCCTCCTTATGTAAGTATTATTAACATCTATATTATCTCACATATATATTATTAATATCTAATATCTTTTTATATCTTATCTTGATTCACAAAAGAACCTTCTCTTTATTTCCAAAATTCACAGAAATGTTTCCACAATGTATCCCACAGATTCAGTATCCATCCATTTTCAGTTCTGAAAATCTGCACTTTTCTCTGTGGGCTCCCAGCTGCACACCTGTTTGGCAGGCCGTCCGCTCACGGCATTTGTTGACCACAAGGCCCTGATATTTGCCTTGGCTAATGGATCCAAACCTTGGTCTCCCCATCAGCAGCGGCAGCTCTCCTTCATATCAGAGTTCACTTCTGACATTTGGCATGTAGCAGGTAAACATAACCTGGTCGCCAGCTGTCTCTCCCAGCCAGCGGGGGGCACTGTGCACTTGGGGGAGGATTACACTCAGCTGGCAGTAGACCAACAGGTTGATCTGGAAGGACAGACTGACTGGACCGTGGTCTCCAGTCTGCAGCTGCCAGGGGTTCCCTTCCATGACTGTGGCGAAACTCTCCGGGTCGATGTCCCGGCAAGACCGGCTAGACCTATCATTAGCGACCTATAGTTGGCGTTGTCATGTTTCCAAGGAACGGGCCTTTGCACCCAAGCAGACATGCATCTCAGCGACGTCCACTTGGCATGGACTAAGGAGGGACGTCCAGAGCTGGGCGTCCTTCCGCATCCAGTGTCAGTCTGCTAAGGTACATCAACACACCAAGGCGCCATTGGCATCCTTGTGTTGCCTGAGCACCGTTTTGGACACATACATGTGGACCTGGTCGGGTTTCCGCCCTCTTCCCTAGGGGTCACCCCCCTGCTCACTGTGATGGACAGGTCCACTCGATGGCCATACTGTATGTGGCCAGGGTATTCATTGGTTGTCGTGTCTCCCATTTTGTGGTTCCATCTGACATCTCTTCGAGCCGTGGGAGCTACTTTATATCAGAGCTTTGGGCTCGGGGATGTCCCTCCATGGCACAACAGCCTACCATCAACAGGCTAATGGGCTGCTCTTAGGGTCAGCCTCCGGGATGCGAACTGGCCCGACAGGCTTCCCTGGGTTCTGATGGGTCTATAGGCAATCGGGGCTCACTGTAACCACTTTACTGAGTGCTGCAACCTGGGGACAAGTTTTTCACGTTGGACGTTGCTGGCAAGTTGGACTCCGTAATACACGGCCCCGTCTGAAGCCAGCCCATTTGGATATGGACACTTCAGCAGGAGCCCCTCTGGCTCATGTGCTTGACCTCACCACCTACCCCGCCCACCATGAGCCATTCAACAAACTCTATAACAAAGTCCTTGCATCAGACCACACACACATAGACCAACAGAACACACACATCCAATACACCAGGGTGTTTTTTTACGTGCAATATTTCTTGAGTGCAATTCCACAGTGTTATACATCCATCCATCCATTTTCCAAACCACTTATCCTACTGGGTCGCGGGGGGTCCGGAGCCTATCCCGGAAGCAACGG
>JABFEA020000130.1:17644760-17659378 GCA_019775915.2 Cyphomyrus plagiostoma | reverse complement strand
TTAAGGATTATATATATATATATATATATATATATATATATATATATATATAGAGAGAGAGAGAGAGAGAGAGAGAGAGCCTACAGAATACTTGTAATAGATAATTAAGTAAGACAATATGGTTTGTTTTAGGAAGTTGTGGCGTTACAGGTTTTTGTGGAGCATTTCCCTGCACCCCAACAGAAAAATACACAGAAGGAGTGAGCATTTCAGGCTAAGAAAATACTTTGCTAGACTGTACCAGTGTCTCCAGTCCCAAAACAAATAAGGTAACGGGATCTGACAGCATCCACACAGCTGGCCTCAGAGGTCTGTGGATCCTCAGCAAACAAGCATCCGACCGGACACAGGATAACTGGCCCAGGCAGATGTACAATTCAAACACAAAAGACCACCCCATCATGGAGACATTGCTGAAACTGCACTGTGCTTAACAGCTCTTCAGCAGACGTCTTACCAACCAAAGATGAGTAACTGGTCTAAAAACAAATTATTATCTTTCTAAAGACATGGGGTGAAAACAGCATGTTACTAATTAGGGTTCTACAGAGGAGACCAGACATATACCTTATTGAAACAGTTTGTGATGCCAAGAACTCACTTAGACAATGTACAAATGTTTCAAAATAAAACAGATACTGTTTCAATTAAGTTTTCTAGTTTTAGCAACCTATAAATGTGACATGTTGCATAACGAAAGATTCTCCAGACAACGTACATAGCAGAGAGAGGTCACCAGTGTCATACAGATGATTCTAACACGTGTCCATTCCCCACATCCAAGTTACCCATAAGCAGCAGTTCGTGCAGTAGAAAAATTTGTCTACTTTTTACATTTTTAACAGTATTATAATTAGTGCACCCAGAGCTCAACACCGTGGCAAATCCTGACGAACATTTTGATCAAAATGCAATTCTTCTAACACGTGGTATTTAAAAACCAAGCCTGTAGACAGCCCGAGCTTTTTTCCAATCAGTCAAAAAATTTTACCACCGAGGACACAGAGGAATCTTACCATGGACACGTTCGTCGGTGTAAAAGACAAGTGGGCGATCCGTGAGGGTAACATTACAGTTGTGATGTCGCAACCTTCGACACTTTATACGTTTTAAAGTTCTTTTACGACTTTTATGCATCTAACGATAACGTATTTTATGCATCAATAAGGCTTTTTCAATCGTGCAAGTTTTTTCTTTATTATTTTTTGAGACCCCGCATTTTCGTTGCTACGTCTTGCGCCTCCTGGCGGAAACACTACGCATTCTATGGGAAAAAGCGAAGGGGAAAATACTTCTTCATTACAACAAATCACTTGCAACTAAATATATTTTTTTTAATTATAATGGTGTGTTATGATTGCATCTGTGGCATGTGATAATTTCAACGCAATGTAAGCAGAAGAAAGATTTTAAAATCCAGAAATAATTTTAAGACTAGGTATTTAAAACAGATGTTAATAGATGTTACATTGAAATGCATAGAATAGTTTCTGTTTTAGCCCGTGCAAGATACTAGGCCTATATGAAGAATACGGTAACATTATTGAGAGAGGGAAATAACGAATTTGAAACTCAATGGTAAAGGGTCTTGTTGCGCTTTGGTTTGCCGCTAGAGGGAACCCGCTACCCTCAAATGGGGGAAATACGGCGACCATTCACATGACACATCCATCCATCCATCCATCTATCTATCTATCTATCTATCTATCTATCTATCGAAATATTTAAATTGCAAAACAGAACTAGTATTTTATCATGTATAATGTATCATTTATCGTTGTACGTCCATTATTAAATTTATTTTAAGTTATTTAACATGTAAGCTCTGTTTAAATGATTAGTTTTGCACAAGAAATTTTAAATAGTGTGCAATGATGTTCTGTGCACGCATTAAAATTATTAGAAAAAATGTGTCAATTTTCAGAGCTGCAAATTTTCCTCCATTATCGTAGGGACACTTGTGTTTACTTGTATATATTCATGCAAATGCAGTTGAGGTAAAACTTAACTCGGACGCGCTGATTGCCTAAATATTTTCTCCAAGTTATTTGGCTTCGAGTTTTGCTCTTGGCATGACTCAGTAATAGTAAAAACCGGCCTTAATTGGTGGCTGTACGGCTCACCACGTCCACCACGAGTCTGCTGTAGTCAGACACAACCCCAGTTCCTGATGCCAGCCCAACAAACTCAGTATCACTGCCTAACCATTTTACACTGGTAGCAAGAAAATGTGTTCCAGACAAATGCGATTTAATCAGCTCTGTTTACACCAATAATGCTTACACGACGTTGACAAAGTGTATACAAAACAAGATTTGTAGTGCGCTACTGTTGGCTGGAGGAGTGGTTTTCCCAGGCTTCAAGCGAGAGAAGCCGGATTCCCGCAAACGAGCTTTTCTTTAGTTCCCGCTGCAGCCAATGAACACTCCCTTGGCACGTGCTCCACAGAGGACGGAAGGCGCGGCGCGGTCGCTCGCAGTGGGGCTGGCACGCGGACAGATGTTATTCTAACTTCCCCCCACCCTCCCTTCTCTCCCGCTCTCCCTGGGATGATTGACAGCTCGAGGTTTACTCAGCCAATCATAACGTACAGAGGCAAATTAGCATACAGTGCTCGACTGCCATTGGCTTTCTGCGTGCCGCTGCAAAACTGCCTCGCGTGCCGAAACATCTATTATTCCTTTGAAGTGGAATGTTTTAATGTTTGACCCAATTTTACCCTAGAGTCAGTTCCTTTAAAAATAGTACGTATAATGCATTAAAACACCCGTAATTTTTTATTTTCCAAGAGAAAGTTTAGAAGGCAATACATATGACGTTTATTTAAAATGGCATTTGTGGAACTTTTCTTGTTTTGGTTTATAAACTCTCACGTCTAATGTGAAATCGAACACTAAAAAGTGCGCACAGAGTACCTTATTAAGCAGAAATAAAGTCATTAGGGAACAGTCCCGCACTCCCCCAATTCCCTGTACTGCTTCACTACCTGACCAACTACGCCGGGTACTTTGTTCTCTGTTCCTTGGGGGCAGATTGAGCAGCGCGTGACAGACAGCGCGGCATGCCGTCCAATCAGCTGTCTGCCCCGCGCCCAAAGGGTGAGTCCACGCGCCTATTGGCTGCAATGAGTGTGGGAAAGAATGCAGAGAAGGTTTCACACGAACTGGGAGCAGGCACGCCAGATATAAATATCACGGGCGTGTGGCACTTTTAAGAGCAGACTTGCGCAAGGCGGTCTAATGACACGTACGTTTGGATCAGCGCAAAAGACGTGATCGGTGGGACATGCACGCTTCACTGTGGCTGTAAGTCATAGGATCATAGAGCCGAACTTCTCTCGACGTCTTGCTGTTGTCAGACTCAAGGGATACTGTTTAGTCCTGTGATTCGACACATCAGAAAAGGATACACCAACTTGCACATCAAGAAAATTTATTGCAATTAAAATGCCTACTGATAACATGATGGAAAAGCCTACAGCATCTCCAGCGGCTGGGGCACCAGCAAGTGGGTCTCACACTCCGGATAAACCCAAAAATGCCAGTGAGCACAGAAAGGTAAATATCCCACAATTTGACGCTGAAGAAATATAGCCACTGAAATTATACTTAATGTTTTGAATGTCATTATTGCATTTGATCCGAATAATTTTTATATAGTAATACATTTGTTGTCGTTTACATATTATAATATATTCCAACACAGTAATACAGTTATAACAGCTGTATCCAAGTGTATCACCCTTTATATATAGTTTTATTTATTTGTTTTTATTTATGTTATTTTTGCAGTCCTCCAAGCCCATTATGGAGAAACGTCGCAGAGCGAGAATAAATGAAAGCCTCGGTCAGCTTAAAACCCTTATTCTTGACGCCCTTAAAAAAGACGTAAGTGATTGTTTATAAATGCATTTATCACAGCAAAGAACTGGGCACTGTTGATGAAATACTGCTGTTAAGCTGTAATCTACCCGTATTTACACTGCTTACATTTTTCCGCAGAGCTCAAGACATTCGAAGTTAGAGAAAGCAGATATTTTGGAGATGACGGTGAAGCACTTGCGGAACCTGCAACGGGCCCAGATGACCGGTAGGTATCGACTGCTATGTATAGTTATTTATAATAAATTTATATTAATGGATATTTGTATTATTATGTGTATCATATTTACTTGGTTCGTTGATCCCAAATTTTGAGAATACGTTTCTCTTACCCCCCTCCTAGGTGCTTTGGCATCAGATACAGCCGTTCTCAGTAAATACCGAGCGGGATTCAACGAATGCATGAATGAAGTGACTCGCTTCTTGTCCACATGCGAAGGAGTAAACACGGAGGTCCGATCCAGGCTCCTCAGCCACCTGTCGGTTTGCATGGGACAAATGATGGCCGTCAGCTACCCACAGACGGCCCAGCAGCAGCCCCACCTGCCGCCGCAGCCTCTGCACGTGCAGTTACCCCCTGCCGCCACTGTGCCCATCAGTGGCGTATCTGTGCCCTGCAAGTTAAGCCCGGCCGAGGCCGCCTCTCCGAAAGTTTACGGAGGTTTCCACCTCGTACCTGCAACCGACGGACAGTTCGCCTTTCTGATACCTAACCCATCTTTCCCGGCTGCCTCGACTCCGGTTATCCCGCTGTACGCTAACACGAACGTGCCGGTTACCGTTAACGGCAGTCCGGTGCATCCCGGATCCGGACCCGCAGTGGCGTCCCCGGTCCAGGGCATGACGTCCTTCTCCGGCGTTTCGAAGCCCGTGAGCTCCGGGGGTGTTAGTGTGGAGTCGGACAGCAGCGAGTCTGTCTGGCGGCCCTGGTAGAAAGAATCGGCGAAGGCCTGGGGGGAGAAACACCTGAGAAATGACGAGGAAATGTTCCGTTTTAAGGAATACTCCTCCTGAACTGTATTTGAACAATATTTATTTGCTGATTCCACACTTTGGGATGCTGGTGATAGATATGTTCATGCTTAGTACAATGTTAATAGGAAAACGTTTTTTATGGAAAAATATAGTTTTATAAAAACATGTCGTATGTCAAATGCCAAAGCTGTGTTTAATATTGCTTAGTTTGTGTAAAAAACTTTTTTTTGGGGGGGGGGGGGTGGAATAAAATCTTTGTTATATGACAATATTGCTGTGCCTCATCACTGTCATTGCGGTTAGGATTAAAACCATTTTCTTACTGTACAATGAAGGGAATAGTGCTGTACCAAAGCCCTTTTTCAGCAACGCTAGCCGACTTAAGATTTTACAAATATGTGTTTGAAAAGTTTTCTTTGCTGTGTTATATCTCCAATTAAATTAAGAGGCAATGCACTTGACCGACGCCCCTGCGACGAATCAAAAATGATGTAATTTTATATACACGGTGCGACCTTCATGGCTCAACAAATCTCCTGTTCCTATTGATCCGTTTAATACGATTGTGTGAGAATATTTAGACTCTAAACTAAATCCACCGCAGCAGTGCGATGCACACGAGAAATACTTCAATAAAAAACAAATCAAAACCATTAATGCTTTAAACGGTTAATTTTTAAAAGGCGAAATGGCTAAAATTGACTGACCATGAATTTCCAATACATACAAGGAAAACTCTAATAACCACCATCATCAATCGCTCACGTTCACATGGCACACTCAGACGCACACAGATTTATTATCTCCAGGGTGTAAACTTATCTTTCCCTGGCGTGCGGAGCCAGGGCTCATGTTGCTGGGTTTGGCCGCCTGACGCTCGCCGTGTGCCGGCCGCTGGCAGTCGCCGACTCACTCCGATTCCAAGCTTGGATTTCATTCAGTCAGCTGAGCGTGTAGGGGATCAAAGAACATAAAAAATACATAAAAAGCTTACCTGTGTTACGCATTCCTCAAGAAACTACGTCTTTATAATTTATAGGCATAAATATTAATTATGGTATATATATATTTATATATCATGATTTAATTATTTTCTATCGCTTCAAAAGTGCATGTTAACCTCTCGCCATGTTGTTCTCGTGAAAACGGTGTTAAAAAAGTAATAGGCCTAGCTGTTGATTCCATTAGCTGGATGGGGGTCTGTTCATTTTCCATAATTAATTATGTTTAAGCGAACGTGCCCATGTGATTGTATAATTATATAAACCATGCTGTTATGTTGCTGTGTAGGAAAATGAAATGGTTCGATTATTTTAAATTTTCCCTTTTTTATAATGTTATATGTAGAATTTAGATACTTCTATAGGTAAGTTGCACATGGCTATCTTCGTGTCTGTTCCCAGTTTTTATTTTACTTTTCCATTTCTATACGCCGTCCTGTCTAAACTGTAAGTTGCCCGGGAAATTACAACGAAGAGAGTTTCTCTTCTGCTCAAACAGACTATATTACGCGGCTTGCCTTTGCACACCAGCCGGCGGCGTGCTGGCTGTGCGGCTGCTCCTCGTGTGCTGCGTGTCTGTGTTAATATTTCAGACTCTTGTGTGGCGCTGAGGTCGTGAGAACCTGGCGAACTAAACTGCTTGCGGTCGGGCGCCGAGCCAGTCGGTAAATCCCCGCTGGCAGCCCGGGTCGCGGACTGGCCACAGCGCCGTTCTCGAGAGGTGAGGAGGCGCGCGCACGCGGCAGCCATAAATTGGGGTATTACATTACAGCGGCAGCTCCCCGCGCTCACCCACCGCGCTCCAGCCCGAGGCAGTAGTGATTTGTAACGGCATTTCTAGAAAAAGTAATCATGAAAGTTTGGGTTTATTATATTTAACGTGGGAAACGTCAAAGCCCGCATTTAGTTTTCATTTATTGTAAGGTACAAAAAAGCTGAAGAAGCCTATGTAAAAACGGTAGGCATAATTATCCAGACTCCAAATTCTGCCAGTCTGCCAGTGCCAAATACTCAATCTGGCAGCATGGTTTAGCGCAATATTTAATTATTCAAAAAAGGATTTCCAGTTGCACCAACATGTAAAAATACTTTATTTGTGAAGACACTTTAGTTAAACAAAACTAGGGTATAAAAAGCATTCATTATAAACAGACCATTTTTTATGTATTTGTAAATCAAATGCATTAATTTGTATTCATTTTCATAGTTGTGATTGGAAATAATTAAAATCCGCATGCATTCAAAAATTTCATGTGGGTTGCCTGTTTTTGTTGTAGATACATCATGTTAACAATTATGAACTGTTTCTTCAAAGGGCCGAGTCTTCCAAGCAGCAAACATGTGAAAATGCTTCTGCAACTTGCCATAATTCGATGTATTTTGCCTTCTGTATGCCTACATAGGACGACAATACCTTTCATATGCCGAAATATACTAAACAGAATCAGTTATGTATACTGGCAATTCATCTTGTTGCATTATATTTTGACGTATAAACTATCAGCATAGACTTTAACCCATTTGGCACCTGAAGACGTTTGAATTTATGGCGCTGAAAGTCGAAACAACCAATAGATTTACTGAAGTTCTTTTGTATCATCCGTAGCTATCAACAATAGTCATTTGGCCTCTGAGCCATTGCAAGTTAAGTAACACATTGCTATGTTTTATACTCGCAGCTGGTTTGTAAACAATTATGTAGGCTTTTATTATTTTGGGAAAAAAAACTGCATGTTTGACTCGTTTCAGATACCGTTGATCACTTATGTAGTTTAAGTCTAATTATCCGTTCGTTAATGTGATTAACGTGTATTTCGTGCAAGCTATAAGCAACAGTGCATATCATTCAGTAAGTGCGTAAGTCCTTCGATCGGGGGGACTTGTTGGTATAGTGAAGCGAATGAATGCGGATGGCCCCTGGGCGTTTTTCTCATTAGCCAGTGACCAATGGGGTCTTTCTGTCTGCTAGTAGCGCCTTATCCTGGAGGTCCGGGTCGGGGGCTCTGATGTGGCTAATTAGGTTTTCATTCCGAGACACTTGTCAAGTCCATAATGTCGGCTTGATACCGAAGACTGTGAAAAAAACAGAATACCTTAACGAAATGCGTATATAATAATAAGGCACAATTTCTGTAGGCGGTATTTTTCGATTTAACATGGTACCGTGCATTTTGAATGTTAATTGTGCGATTTTCGCCTTAGTTAGACCGTGTATGGGACACTCACTTATCCACAAAGTAAGGGGAACCTAGAGCGTGTCACAGGAAGCACCCAGCGGAAAGAAGAGGGGGTCCTCCGTGGGTGGGGGCTGGCTTTCAGAGGAGCAGGAGCTGGAAGGATGGGGGGGGGGGCATTCAGTACCCAAAAACTGGATACAAGTCCGCATTGAATGTCTTTGGCAAAATGAACCCCCCCCCCCAACACACGTTTGTGCTCATATCTATTATTCCATTCATTTCTATGGGGAAAACTGCAATGCCGCCGGAACCATCAGCAATCAAACAAAAACAAAATATGAGTCTTTTGACATTTTTAGTTTTCTTATTGCAGTCACAGATTTTTATAGTTCGAGTTCCCCCCACTGTTAGCAGAAATACACGCTACAGCGGTTATGGGGCATAAAAATGTATAATAGAACGAATATGTAAACTTTTATGGAGGACTGACACACACACAGTAAACTCCTGTCCTTCAAAAACAAAACTTTATTAACACTTTTCAATGTCGGCTTTGCTCACAGCTGCCTCTCTTCGGTCATCAACACAGACTGATTTACATATGTACACTTGATAATCGAGAGCACATTTTTCATTTCTGCCAACACCCACACCGTCAAAATAACAGGTTTATGCTGTTCGTGATACTGATGCAGGTGATACGATGTGATAATGTGAGAAATGCCATAGACGGATATGGCTGGACCAGCACCTTTGGCGAAATAAATGCACCTTCAGCAACTCACAATTTAACCAGACAATACAGAGATTAAATAAGCTTTACATAGTTTATCTTAACAGATGTACATTTAGTTAATATCGAATCTAGATAGTTTGTGGAAAAAAAGGTTGTGTGTTGGAGCAGGAAATGTTTAGCTGTGACTGTCAGGTTGTGCGCTGACTACACGGCGCGGTCACCGTAAACTCCCCGCTAATCTGCGCTATGAAATCTCACCCTCTCCGGGGCTGCAGACTCCAGCTTGATCTGGGGGATCCCCACATGTTGCCAAGCCAGCTGCAAGATATAATCCCTGCAGTGTGTCCTGGGTCTGGCTGAGCCTCAGGAGGAATAGCCCCGAATGCCCCCCTTGTGACTGTCAGCTGATTTTGTGGCATTCTTACCTCAGACACATTTTAGCTTATATTAGGATATAGTATTTTCAGTAACAACATATCAGCTAATGGGGAATTCCATGCTCCTCTGCTTAACCTGTCCTCCTGTCAGTTTGGTGATATCCTTCAGAGGTGGCCTTTTGATAATTTCACGAGCTGTAAACGGCAGCTGCCGCGTCAGCAGGAGAAGCGCTGACCCGTTTCTGCCTGTGTCATGGACATGGCCCTGTAAGCGGGCCAACCTGAGGAGGTTGTGTCACCGCTGTCTGATTGGTCGAGGTGGTTATGTCACCAACGTCTGATTGGTCGAAATGGAGGGAGATACCGTTGATCTGCGTCATTATCCATGAATTGTCTGAAGGTAAAAGGGTATATCCTATATATCATTCATTATTAGTAGTATCACACGTTGTGATGTACTGATACATTCCCGAAACTCAGAGCTTGAAAATTTTCCAGCCATCTACTTAAAAAAGCACTATGGAACCACTGTACAGAATGGATCTGTAATGCTAATTCACACAAGCAAATGCTAATTCCAGTAGTGTTTGGTGCTAACATAAGACTTCCTAGCACATAGTAAATCATGATGTACGGCAATGGGGACAGTATAGATGCGCCCCTTTGGTTTTTTCCTTACTGTCGCGCTCCAAAGCCGGCAACGCCTTGGTCGAGCCGACCCTTCTGCAGTGGAAAGCCGAAGTCAACAGGAACCACACTGTAACCAGTCCCTTCACGGCATGGCTCAGGTACGGCCTGGTTCCTGTATGTCAGTGAAAAAGTGCCAGACTAGTATTGGATTATCTCCTAGCGGTACAAGGGGGGTCGTCCTTTTCTAAGTGAGGTGCTGCACTTTTATTCCTAAGTATTCTGTTGAATTCCACGCTCTAGCCACCCAGATCCACGGAGAGAGCCACAAATACAGAGAATTTATCCCCCAGGGGGATTGCTTGGGGAGGCAGATAGCATCTTTGGCTCTTGGGGGTTATTTCATGATAGAATGTGTTCTAATTGGACTCCTTTTTAAATTAATATATGTTCCATTAATAACCTTCCAGTGATTATGTTGCCTGTCTTAGACGAGGAACATAAGACATGTAAGGATGTTGAGGATATTGAGGGTGAGATAGGAACCCTGAGGGATACTGAGATCAGGATTGTCAGCTGATGTTACCTGCATGAAGCTCGTCAGCTACCCACAGCTACCCAGCAGCAGCCCCACCTGCAGTTACCCCCCGCTGCCACTGTGCCCATCAATGGCATATCTGTGCCCTGCAAGTTAAGCCCGGCTGAGGCCGCCTCACCGAAAGTTTACGGAGGTTTCCACCTCGTACCTGCAACCGACGGACAGTTTCCGGTTCATTCCAGACAAGAAAGGAATCTCACTTTTTTTTTCTAGATTGGCACTGGGAGATTTTTCTCTTTTTCATGCTTCTTCTTGAAACGGTTTTATTTGTTTTATTTTTATTTCTGTTCCTGTAGTCAGTAGTTGTGTCAGAATCTTAAAAAGGGGCAGTGTGGGATCTTACACTTTATGCCAGTAATATCAGACTATCAATTATGGTTTGACAGTTGATGATCAGACTTTTTGATTAATTATGATTAACTGATGTTTATCATGATCTGCTTTTTTGATAAATCATTTCTCATTATAATTCGGCCATAGGTTATTCATTGTACCCTGCTGGCCATGTGACCTGAGGAAATGGATGGATGGATGGGTGGATGGGTGGAAGGATAAATTTAGTTTTTATAGGGTGACGTCACTCTGGCAATATCACTTAACTGCACTGCAATACATTGGCGGAAATAACTGACCTGGCAGCCATTTGAACTGCAATCACCTTGTAGCTCAAAAGTGAACGTGGTCATTCCATGTTTGGCGACTGAAGGAAATGCTTCACATGCCTGAGCAGAGACACGGAGGTGGAGGGGCAGACTGAGGGTGCAGGGGGGAGGCTGTCCTCCTCCTGCACCTGTTCTCCTACCAGGGAGGACCAGGGAGCAGACAGGACCTTCCTTTGTTTAGTCCGTGGGACTTAGTGTGAAGGATTTTTATGAGCATTTTCCAGTAACATCACAAACAGAAACATTTTTTGGAGCGATGTGGCATATCGTGTGGAGTCCATGGGAATGACCTGATGCCGAAGAAGAAAGAGAGCTGGTTTGCCAGAGAAGTATACAGTCTTTCTCTTGGTAACATGAGCAGCTTCGCCTCTAATATGAATATTGCACTTTTTAAGGTAAAGCAATATGCAGAAGTTGACCAAAAGTGTTAGAAACTACTAAGTTCTAACGAAAAGTAAGAAAATTATCTAGAATTCTTTTAAAATTTTCAAACACAACAATAAGCAGAATAAACAAAGGAAGAAATTGCACAGCTGCACCTTATTGAATAAAGAATGAACGATTACAGTTATTACAAACATTGCACACATATTGCAGTAATGACATTGACTGGTGTAAATCGTAAAAACAGCACATTCACATGGTCACAATGTGTCACTGTTAGTTTATCCACGGCCATTGCTTACCTTATGCTGTCTTTCTCTGAGTGCTGTGCCCGGCTGCAAAATGAGCAAGGTCTTTGACGAAGGCTGAAACCTCAGTATTCAACGTGGACTCTGTTGTCTTAATATCATATACATTTTAAATACTGAATGGTATATTGTCATTGTAGCAATTATAGCACATGTTACAGGTAAGAGACAAAGTAATCTGTCATACTGAGAACAGCGGAGAACAATGTAAAAATCTTTGGAAATGATCCAAACTCTTAGTATAACTAGTAATCATGTCAGTTATCCATTCATCAGTTTAATTATCTGTCTCATCATTTCATCGTTTCTATTCACAATTAATCTCTACAATCGTTCCTTAATACAAGCTGTGTTTGTGAGGCCTTGACTCTGCTGCTACTTATATCACTGTGCCGCTTACCTCTAAGAGGAAGATGAGATGACAAGGAGTGTGTGGTCCGGAATGCCAGCTTCTGGGGTACCTCCCAGCACCTTCTCACCTGTCCACGCAAGATGTTTCACTGGCCAAGTTGGGATTCATGCGGCTCTCCGCTTTCAGGATGTCAGGCATGTGTGTTTGGGAATGCGGTACATTCTGCTGGGGAAAGTAAGGAACTCCCTGCAGGTCGAAGGCCTGCCAAAGTATTTATACACCCACGTCCCTTGGATGGCTTACTGGGAGGTGACCATTAAAATAGCAGCCGAGTCCTTTTTCACCGCAAGTTTTCTTGTCTAATAAGTAGCGTATTAGCAGTTTCTTAACCAGATGTATTCATTTGCTTTCAAAAATGCATTGCCCCAAACATGAGATGTGGAATATAACATTAGTTATTAGTCATATTTACTATATTTATGTAATTTGGGGGTATAACTAGTAGAAATTATTAGATTTTTTAAATACAAAACTGCTATATGGTTCCTTTGCATTTTAAATGCACAAATATGCAGCATCAGAGTCTGGCTTGGTTTTGTGGTTAAATGTGACAGACAACAGGCCCTTGTGCCATTCCGCGGCCAGCATTTCCTCTTGTGACGTGAGAACTACCTTCGGAAACAGAGATGATTCCTTGAGTTACTAAGTGCAGTTACTAGTTGCCGGGAGATGACAGCTTCCGCAGTGCGCCAGGTTTGCGGACAGTCATTCCGGTTTTTCCAGTCTTGCTCCGAAGATTCCCTGCAATCTCGAAGCAACCGCGTACCTTGAGATGCCCCTGAGATTAGCAAGGCCTGGTGAACGCGACGTGGCCACACCGTGTGACGGCATTCTGCGCGATTCCCAAACGCAGCGCCAAGCGTTACTCGATAATGAGCAGCATCCAGGTTGGAGAGACAAAGGGACATTACTATAAATCCCGTCAGCGGTCGCTGCCCTTTCGGAACGCCAACGCCACTTCCATCACACACCGTTTCACTTCCCACAATTCGTCAAATAATCATTGCCTTTATTGTTCTTTTTTTGTTTGTTTGTTTGTTTGTCGATTGCTGGATTATAAGCCCTTCACACAGCCGATTGCTTTCCTGGTGTAATAAGAACAGGCTTCCCCATTTCATTCTTTTCTATTCCCCCTTTTTTTCCTTTGCTCCCATTGAAGGTTAAACTCCACTCAGGGAGACCCCCCCCCCCAAGGGAAACGCTGCCCACTTTTCATCTGATGCTCTCATTGTGTCGCTGCCTCTGCAGAAACTCCGTGTAGCTAAGTGTCAGTTAGCGGAGAGCGCAAAGCGGCCAGCAAAGTGGCTGGTGAAGGTGGCAGGTACGGGGCAAGGGGTAGGGGATGAGGGCCTTAACAGCACATTGGCTACCTGGCCAAGAATTTCACCCAATCATGTCACAGCAATAAACCGAGAACCCAGGCCAGAGCCCACTTCTTTACTTATAAGAGATTAATTGGATTTTTTTGCTGTGTGCTATGTTAAGCCTATATATTGGCTTATGTTGCTGAGAAAAACAATGTACATGATGCAAGATCGCTCAAATGCATTCCTGACTAGATGCATGGAAATCTGCATAAACTACTTTGCCAGAAATGGAATTTCAGAAAACACAACTAAATTAGACATTGATGTGAAGTTTAAAGCAAATCGCTGCCTTTTCTGCTTAGAATCAGCCAGACCTCCTGCACGAGGCCCCGCAGAAATGTGCAAAAATACTTTTTTTTTGGTCAGTGTGGAAACAGTTCTAAAAATCTGCAGTTAACTGTAAATTCCAATAACCAGTTTCAGACCCCCCTTCCATTTTGAGACAGGTCACTAAAGATCCTAGACCTGGAACCCAGCAAGTGGAAACTGGACTTTCTAACTTGTAAACCCAACTGGGAAACTGTCTCCACACGGTCTCTGACTAGGGCAGGGCCGCTGGCTGAGTGAATGTGGGGAAACGTGGACCCAATGCTATCATTCATTTACTGATGGACTGTGGAGTTGGTCCATGACTTCTGAAGGCAGGGAGGGACCGATGCTTCCAGTCTGGAGCTTTACTCACTATTATCGATCACTCACTGTGGAAGTGACAGCAGTCACTCAGAAGGTCCACCTTACATGTATATTTATAAGGGGCATGGTGGGACTTAATCTGAATGGCTGTGACAATGATTCAATTCAGCACAGGAGCACAAATCCCTCTGAGTTAAATCACACTCAACACATGCTACCCCAGAAAGGTGATCACCTTGTGCCATTCCTTTCACTCCTTCTTCTTTCTGGCAGAAGGTGTTGGGACATACAGAGGTTGGACAATGAAACTGAACCACCCAGTTTTAGACCAGAATAACCTATTTCCATGGTGTACGCCCCCCTTTTGTGGCCAATCCTGAGAATGACGGACACAAGTCCTGCACAGGCCAGAGGGATCTTGAGCCAGTCCTCTCGCTGAACTGTGGCCTGGTCACTACACGATGCTAGCGGAGGAAAATG
>JABFEA020000130.1:17587229-17606345 GCA_019775915.2 Cyphomyrus plagiostoma | reverse complement strand
ACACACATGAGACCAGAACCCGGGTCCCAGAGGTGTGAGGCAACAGTGCTAACCACTGCACCACCATGCCACCCCCACGCACTAGCATAATACAGTTAATTTAATTATCCCCAGTTAGCTCTGAATAGAAGGCCAATGTAGGCAGGTGGCCGTGGATTCCAGCGTGGACCTGGCCAACAAACGTTTCTGACTCTGGAGATTACAAACTGCTCCAGGAACTCTGGAAGAAAGGGAGACTCCAGACTTTGCTCTCAAGTGCACCTGTGTAACTGATAGGTGAGCATGAAAAGATATGTGTGAACACAAAGGACAGCTAAGTATCTGTACAAATCGTCAGTCTTGCAGCCTGTTTTATTGGAAGGAAAAACTCTAAAAATATGCCAAATGCATTTATAATTCCTTGTATGCAACACAGTATCTTTTTTACTCCTATTTATAATTATAGGTTTTTGCAGGCAGACGTTACTCACCCTGCAGGGCCTACGTATGGGTGTATATACATGGCCCGAGATGAGACCGACATCACATAAATGCTGTTGAAAGCGGGCTTGTGAAATCAAGCTCATTCATAAGGGTATAAACCTTCAAGGTTATTGCCAAGACACTCCTCTCAAACCTCAATACTCCTCCACACATGCACTTGTATAAACATCTGCGTGCCCCTGGCAAAGAAGATTCTTTGAGGTAATTTTATTGTGGCAAAACAGCAGAACAAAGCCTTTGGATTAAGAGGCTTTTGGCGTCCGTTGGACTCACCCCAAACCATGCTCCTACATTTCAATACAACCCCATCTTCTGCCATATTACTCTGTCACATTAACTGGAATCCCTTTAAGTACAAAGTGGAAAAGAATTCATATGAGCTGCATCACTGTGAGCCTGGAATTTCTGCCAGGGTGTAGTGGAGGTCAAATCACTCTCAGGTTAATTCATGGCTCTCACTACACCAGGGGGGCCCTATGGCTGATTTAAGGCCAATCACATCTCTCTGAGTTTTACTTCTCATAGATGCCTCTTCCAATCATTTTAATGACACAAATTACCATACAGCACTTTCAGGGAACTCAACTGAACAGTGCTTCTGAGATAAACTTTTAAAAAAACAACATATATGGAGTTCATCCTAAACATAATGGGTAAATATAGTGGGCACTCCAGAAGACCCCGGATTTGGGAGGGCTCCGGTGAACTTGCATGGGGTTCTTCTTGAAGAATGATTTGCAATTGATGGTGTTTTTGACATAAAATGTAAGAGTAGATGATTGAGGGATGGAGTTATGTAGAGAGGAACCCTCGTGGAGGAGAGATACCCTCAGGCGGAGGAGAGGGACCCTCAGGCGGAGGAGAGAAGCCTTCATACGTAGGAGAGAAGCCTTCATACTGAGGAGAGAAGCCTTCATGCTGACATCATGCCACACTTGGCTGCGAAAAGCTCCAGTGAGAGCTGACGGTCACAGTCTGCTGAGGCCAACAGAACCACATCATCTGCAAAAGCTTCATGCCAACTGAGCTTTGGGTTTGCTGTCATCTTGGCCTCTTTTTGTTAATATCAGTACTTGCACAGCAGGATATGTGCAATATGGCAGAAATGTGCTTCCTGTACTTATAGGTGAAGCTTTTAAATAGAATAGAATATTTCTTTAATGTCCACAAATTCACATCAGATAGAAATTCATCTTTGACAATGATGTAATTAAACACACAATACTAACAACACTATACACAATAAACATATATCAATACAACTAAATATAAGTAAAATATGTTATAAAATCAGACCAGTTTACTCCAAGTAAAAGATTTAACATAAGTGAATAGATTAAAAACAAAATACATAAGATACCAGTATAATAAAACTAAATTAGTTTTAAATCTAAATTAACTTATCTAAAAAAGTTTTTCTGGTTACAGCTGATGGAACAAATGACCGCTTGTAGCCTTTTTTCTTGTCTAATGGGACTACGAGTCTCCTGCCTGATGCTAATAATTGGAAGGTGCAATGAAGTGGATGAGTAAGATCTTGATAAACCTGTTGTGCCTTTTTTGTCAAAATCTGTGTGTACAAGTGGGAGAGTTGATGTTGTTTATGTCCAGTGATTTTCCCGGCCTGATTGATGATTTGTGCCAGTTTGTTCATTTGTTTAACTGAGAGTTGCCCGTACCATGACACTATGCTGAATGTCAGCACACTCTCAGTCAGGGATTTGTAGATCATGGACATTGTGCGCTGGCTGGTGTTAAAACTCCTGAGCTTCCTTAGAAGAGACAGACGCTGTCTTCCTTTCCTGTACACATAATCCACATGGTTTTGGAAATGTAGCTGGTTGTCTATTATTGTCCCAAGGTACTTGAATTCGGTGACTCGCTCCACTTCCTAACCCTTCACACTTATTGGCTTGACGGTGGTCACAGCATTCTCATTACCTCCTCTCTTGGTGCTCAGCAGCCACATCTCCTTGGTTTTACTAACACTGAGGTCCAGAAAGCTGCTATCAAACCACGAGGCCAGGGTGTCGATATAGTGAAGGTAGGGAGAGCTGTTTAAATCCCAAAGGCTGGCGACTAAGGCCATGTCATCTGCATACTTAATGAGGGAAAGGTGACTGCTGTTACACTGAATTTCATTTGTATGTATGGAAAAAAGCAAGGGAGATAGCAAGGGAAATTGATAATTTAAAACACAAGTGTTTGCACACAAATACCATTTGTCACAAGAAGTACAAGTGAGCTGTGCATGTGTCACATGGAAAGCTTCTAAACTCAGTACAGAGAGTCTCTTTTTAGCTGACATTTGACCTGATCCTTTTGTTTCATGTAATGAAACACCTCCCGCAGTTTCTGTTACTTGTTACTCACTCTTATGGCAAACAAACTTCAGTCACTGTCTTGTGGCTGTAGTCGTAATCCTCAGCACAGCCATTACAGTCACCAAGATAAGAGCAGCTTCTCCACAAAGGCGCAGACCGAGCAAGGAAAGACTGTGGCGATGGTCAGGAAACCTCCCCTTTGTCCCATGAATGGTGCTCCATCAATGCAGATTCTTCCATGCCCTCGACTGGAAAAAGAGAGCATTGACTCATGGGTTGTGTTAATTTGGTTGGCATTCATCCCCAGTTTTAGCTAAGGCCTTAGGTCAATGGGAATGAGGATAATTTGTAAGCGCTGGTGTGAGAGTGGCTCATTCTTACTGATAATACAGCACCATTTCAGCAATTACACAGACACACAGCTCTCAATATCAGTGACATTGCTGGACAGATATGCCATTGCACGAAAACAGGCAGTTCAAATTAGCGCTAGAGAACATTTGAAAGGCATTTTCAATAATTATCCACAATCAATAAATAATATTGTATTCTTTGGATTTATTTCATCTACACACTGAACAAAAAAGCTCCTTTATAGAACCAGTGTTTTTATAAAAACCACCACCTAGTGTGGCAGAGTGCTGTGGGAGTGCTGTTGCCTCTGTTGCTGTTGCTTTCAGAGGCCTGGTTGGGGTTAGGGTTAGGCTTAGGGTTAGGGTTGGGGATAGGCTTAGGGTTAGGATAGCCCCTCTCTGCTTTCTATGTGTGGAATTTGCCTACTCTCCCTATGTTACAACCTCTGGTTCCTCAGCGCATCACTGTTTATCTTTGGACTGCAGGGGTAAGGGGGAGTACCCAGAGGAAACCTGCAAAACATGAGGACGAAAAATCTCCACATACAGAGCAGAGGCCAGATTGAAACCCCTAACCCTGGATACGTGAGGAAACAGTGTGAGTCACTGTGCCACCTTATTACCACGTTCCTACATTTATCTCATCCATCATCCCTACAGGATACTGGGAGTCCTGGAGCCTGTCCCATACCAGATGCCAGTCAAGGGCACCATCAATACTCACAAAATATACCTTGAGATTTAAGTGTTCAGATCCCGCCTTCGCTCTTTGTGAGCAGCTGTTCTCCTTCTGTACTTGTGACTGTATGACTGTACATGTGACTGTGCGTATGTATCCCACAATGCACTGCCAGTGGGGTGTAACCCTGCCTTGTTCCTTGTGCTGCCTGGGATTGGCTCCAGGCTCCCTCAGGATTTTTGACTAGAATAAGAGATCGATAAATATGTGCTATATTAAAACGTTAAGCTCAGAAGGTGCAGTTCTCCCGGTGTTATTGTGCAATGGGCTGATAGCCTTCTTAGAGTGTCCAGTGCTTCCTGTGATAAACTAAAGGCTCCCCACAACCCTGTTCTTGGTAAGTAGTTGACGGATGGATGGATGGATGGATTGATGGAAAATCAAATATTTGTCTATGCTATTCAGCATTGTTTTGTCTGTATGGTTGCTTGTTCGGTTGCTCGATCACTGCATACCTCCGGGTTTTGCATGTTTGAATTGGCATACCTACACTGGCCATGGTGTGTACATGTGCCTATGTGTATACGCTGTAATGGGCTGGCATCCCAATTAGGGCGTCCCGTGTCCTTCCCTGGGGTAAGACTGCAAACCCTGTACCGAAAAATGTAAGGAGGTGGATGGACGCTCCTGAAAATCTATAAGCCATCAGTAATAACCCTATTGCCATCTGCCTCTCAGACTATTAACATCTGCTTCTCAGATCTTTTGCAGTGAAACACAGTAACCAGTGCAAACCATACGTTGCTACACAGCGTCAAGATCTGAACGATGTCTATCTCAGGTGGCTCACATAGACGGTCGCCATCTTTCATGTGGACCATTGTTCCCAACACAGATATCCCCTCCCAAGACAAACAGCACACATTCATTTTTCCTCACGTCATTTATTAACACACGCTTCCACTATGTGCTAACACTGGTCAAATCTTTCCCAGTATGGTTAACCTGGAACAAACAGCCCTTCACCCTTGAAATACAAGTAAGCCAGGGTGCCTTTGGGGCCCGTCATCTCTATCGGGCTTTACTAATCATGCACGTTTCATTTGCCGTTTCGTTTGCCCTTGATGAATGGCAGTAACATAGTAGAAGGTATGAAGTAGGTGGAGCAATGGAATCTTTTTGGGGTTAAGGAACCATTTCACAAGAAATGATGAAAATTAAGGAGAAATACTGTGTTAAATTTGGTGTTAACGGCAGCTAAAAATGAATTGCTACGAGTAGCTGCTTTAATCGTCTTTGAGTGTCATTTGTTGCAATATTAGATGTATTCTGGATGTTCAGATTTTTGCCTCCTCAGTCTTACTATTTTAAAACCTACTCACTCACCCATCTACACAAAAATGTCTTCCTGCACGAGTCACAGAGGTGGAGGCTGCTGCAGGACAAAGGCTCACAGTGAGGCATCTATGACCAGAACCGACGGCACCTTTTATTCATGCCCATGTTTTCCGTTTTTGCAAAGCACCACGGAAAATCATCCTTCACTGCAAATATTTCCACGGTGACATGGCAGTATTTCAGCCAAAGCTCCGGGCCTGAGCAAAAGCACGTGTAGCAAGCTCAGGCTGCAGCTTTTGCTCTCTGATCTGTTGTCCTGGAGGTCTGGAGACGAAAAACTAAAACAGGGACAGGAAACATATACCAAGACCAGCAGTAACCCCAGTGCCCAAACTATGTGTTTGCTGCACACGCTGGGCACCACTATCATTGTACAATACAAGTCTGTACACTGTCAGAAAAAATGGTACAATCCTGATACAGATTTGTTCAGCCAAGGTACAAACAACATTAATGTACCTCCAATCGTACCTATAATTGTGCCCTCAAAGGTACAAATTGGTACTTTTCTTCTGACAGTGTAAGTCAGAGCTTTCCTGTTTCTCTCCAGCTGTAAGCCAGAAGCTAAGTGTATTTGCAGTCATTTCAGTGTGTTTTTAGCATTATGTGCCTGCATTTTATGTGTGCTAGTTGCTATATGTCACTTATAGACGCTGGCGCTGTACGATATCTTATTTTGACAAACACAGGGAATTTGAAAACATCAACATCAAACAGTTCACAGGAGTTTCTGAAGAAGTGATGTAATAAAAATATATAAAAAAGAGGACAGAATATAACAAACATTTAAAGCAAATATTGGAAATGAGATTTATGTATAAGGCAAGAATGACTGCAAGGATGCAAAACCCAGAATATATCTGGGATATTTTCCAAAGCAGCCTGAGTACTGGAAACAAAAATAGAAACACGGGACAGTCAGACGTAAATATGATTGAACCACAAAATGAGAGACGTCCTGATTCTGCAAAAGAGAAAAGCTGCTCCGCATTACCTTGTACAGCCTGTAGGATGTAAGCAGCTGGGAACTTATTAGAGGACAGAAGATGTACAATATGCCTTTGGAGCACCTAGACAGGACTGAGAGGTACCATCATACTCTAGCTGAGTGCATGAAACAACAGAGAAATTCAGGTTCTCGTTTAGCTATTCTTTCGTTCACTTTATTTTGTATGGAGCATGGAGCTTGCTCGCCCTCTTATGGTTATAAATATTAATTGCAATCATGCAACTATTTTCTTCAAATCAATCCCATGATTAACCTCTAAACATAAAGATATTTCAGGGAGAAGCATGTTGACCGTCTATACATGTCTCATCCAAATGCTTACCTCAATCTCTGTTATATATGAGGATAATGAAAGGTGCTAAACACAGGGAAAAGAACAGGGTAGCCAACACCACCTGCTGGCTAAATGAGGAAACTGACAGCACTGGACCCATCCCAACAGCACCATTTGCTCTTGGCTTATCAACTGTATGTTGCTTTGAATAAAAGCGGCTGCCAAATTTATAGATGTACATGCTTTAATAATATATACTATAAGCCTAGACAAAAGTAATCAGCAATACATTTTCAAGGAAAACAACCTGTTGTCGCTGTATACACTTTAAGATTCAAGATGTTTTGTTGGCATTGTGCCTAGGAATGCATTCGCACATAGTCAGTATAATAGAACAACAATGTACAGTAAACAAGTAAACAATCAACAAAAATACATGTCATGTAGTAACATGCAGGCACATTGCTATTTGTATAGAAATGCAGATGTGCAGAGTGCGTGGACCTTGCAGTTATGCATGACGGGGACGACATGGAGGAAGAAACTCTTCGTGAATCTGCGAGTCAGTGTTCTGATGTGGACAAGGTGTTCCACCAGAGTCCAGGGGGGGAACAGCTTGTGTGGCCAAGGTGTTCAGGTTCTGTAAAATATTCTATGCTTCGAGAACAACTGGTAAATATTCACTCGCTGGGTGGCAGATCGTGCTTGGTGATCTCCTGGACGGGAATTCCACTCCTTTACGGATGTATGTCCTGGGAAATGGTGCCGCAGGACCATGTCACAGTACCACGGGTCAGAACGCTTCAGCTGTACTGCAGTGGAAGCTGCTAACTGTCACCTTCTTCTTTCACCGTCCCCTTAACTACTTAAAATAGCTGTTGAGGATCACTTCTGTGCTCCCTGTCCATCTCTGTCTGAGATCTACAGGCTGATGAACCTGAAATTGCCGACATTTTCCACCAGAAAGTCATGCGTGACAGTTGACGTGTGATTCCTGCTGTGTTTTCTGAAGTACTCAATTTTATTGATGTTAGGTTACTGTTGTGTAATCACTCTGCCAGCTACCAAATATGCAGTTGGATCGTTTACAAAGGCATTTATGTGTCTCTCAGTCTTTAACCTTTTGGATTACCTTTTATCCTGGGTAGTACCATTTATAACATTAATCATACATGGTTTCAGTTAATCTAGCTGTCTATTAACCTGTTTCAGTCGCAATCAATGCTTTCTTGTTTAATCTTAGGTTTGGTCAAGGATTAGCATTATGGGTTCTGCTGCATTATTTCCTGGTTCCATTTGGATTAGCAATTTGGGTTGTTTGTGGATTTGGATTGCTCTCAGATTTCTCATCTATCTTTGTGCCTAAATTCTGTTTGCCTGCCTGCCGATGTTTTAATGTTGTTCTTGATGTGAGTCCAGCCCAGTCATCTCATCGCCTTACCTTGAAGCGAGCAGCCCAAGTCAGTGCTGAGTATAGTGTGTTTGTTGGTGTCGGTGTTCCTTGTTTTGAACTTAATTAACAAATATTCTTTTTTTATCCTGTTCTGTGGCCGTGAAAGAAATGTTAGAAAACTCAGTGTTCATATTCTGCATCTACTTACTTTGATGAAAATAAACTTACCTGAGATTGCCAGTGTTACTAGTATTTAATGACAGTGTAAATGTTGTAAAATGTTGCCTACTTCATATTAGCAGCTTGTCCTGCTTGTGAGATTTTCCCATCTATTTAGTTATATGTTCTGTTTTTTCTGAATGCTTTTGAAATGTACTGGAGACTGTATGTGTTTCTCTGATCAAATTATCCGCTCCTGCTATGGTCATGTGATGCTCCATCATAATCAGTGACCTCCACAATCATATCCCACCCCAGCTCTGTATGTGCTTGTTTTCTTGTGCTTAGGTTAGTTAGTGTCTCTAAATTGACCATACAGTGTGTGTGTGTGTGTGTGTGTGTGTATGTGTGTGTGTGTGTGTGTGTGTGTGTTGGGGTTATGCATATATTACTCTGTGGGAATGAAATGACCCCACAATGTGATAAATTGGGACATGTGAGTTTTTTGGGAAACTCAATTTTATAAAAATCCATGAATGCAACCAAAAACTAAAAATGGCTGGTTACTTATGGTTAAGCTTAGGGCTGGGTAGGGGTTAAGGTTGTCATGGTTACTTATGGTTAAGCTTAGGGCTGGGTGGGGGTTAAGGTTGTTATTGTTGACTTTAGGGTTTTTCCCCACAGAAATGAATGGAGAGTCCCCACAAAGATATGAATACAAACGTGTGTGTGTGTGTGTGTGTGTGTGTGTGTGTGTGTGTGTGAGTCTGCGGTATGCCCATTTCCTCTCAAGATCCAGGATGCCCCCTCCCTTGCAGCCGTGACCAGGAGACACAGTTAGAGGATAGATATATTTAACTACACAAGATCGGAATTCGATGCACATTTGATCCGCAGTCGCGTGACTAACCTATGGGAAAGACCTTTACAAACTATCACATTCACTGTGCATGTATTCTTATTGTTTTGCTTGCAGGTTATCTGCATCATGGTAAATTCTTTGGGAAAAAATAGCCTGGATTATGTGGGCCCAGACGGGATGAGTGTAGTGATACCAGGATAAAGTACCTTGTGGAAACCTAATAGCGTCTATTTGAAGGACAGGAGCAGAACACTGTTTTTGATGGATTAAATTGCAGTGCGAGGTGTTGCATGTGACTGGCGCTATTTATAACCATGTGACTGTCATGTTGCTCTCTCCCAACCCTGTGTTATACAGAGCACCTGGCTGCCCGTCTGTGTGGGACCTGCTAGAGAACACAGGCAGCTGAAAAAGGTAAGATGACAGCGGAGTTTTGCACAGTTTTGTTCAAACACTGTTTGGTTCAAACACAGTTGCACAGTTTTGTTCAAAAAGTTTTGTTTGAGTTTCAAAAGTAATGGGATGGAACCTTTGAATCAGCAGGTATGATACAGACAAGCTGCGTTAAGGTCATTTGCCGCTTGGTTAGAAACCGTGCATGATTTCAGTTAGTGTCATCTGTACAACTGAATGATAGATGTGACAGCACAACTTTGTAAAACTTCCTCCTGATCATTTTCTTTGTGAAGTTTTTAAAATGCATATTTATATACAGCTTGTCCTTTAGGCTACATTGTTGGATCAGTACAGTCTGTGTACTGGGGGCAGTGCTGACTTTTCAAGACAGATTGTGCAAAAGCGCAGCTCTTGAAGGATTATACGTTGCTGTTTCTGATGAAACTAAAAAGTGATTCATGGATTTCTTTCCATAATAATCTTACAACAGAAAATCTCACAGTAATTCAAAACACGCAACTGCCTGATCCTAAAGGAAGTCAATGTTGTGTTCTTGAACATTGTCATTGGAGTGTATAAAGTAGAGTATTACTGCCCCAGGTTGTGGAAGGCAGAGCAGATAGTGTGTAGTCCCATTAAGCTACCCGTGACATTATATTTTGGGATGTGTCACTGCACCACGAAGAACCCCGGACATTTTCTCTGCAGCTCGTCTCAAATTATTCCACTGTCTCTTAACTGGCACTGGGGTCAGACTTTTCCTCCAGTTTCATTATTTTATTATTAGTTATTTTACTATGCTTTATTTTATTATTCACGTATTACACGGTTCTGAAGCAGCTTTTTACACTTACATGTAATATTTCAGTTACTGAGCTATTTTAGAATGAGTGATGTGTTCAGCCCTGGGGTATGGAGACCCTGGCTATTTCAGGGGGTCCAGTACTTGACAGGGGCCCTTAAATGCATAAATTTAAAAGTAAACTTGGGCGATGGGGCCTCCTAGGTACACACCTGGTTCTAAAGCTGGCCTGTGTGTACAACATAAGTGACATTCATTACTCTGGTGAAATTTTATTTTATTTGATGCATGAATCCATCCTTGAATTTATCACTTGGAGAATTTAGTTAAAATGAAGTTCTGCTGTTCCTTATTGCAGAGGGAGATGTGGCATGGTCCTTTTGCCAGCATGGACGACTTTGACTACAGTGTGCACATTGCAGAGCGTGATTGGAGCACCTTCTTTCAGGAATGTGAGGAATGTGATGTTCTTCAGTGCACGCTGGCCAGTTTGGATGATTCAGGTATGAGTGACAATGACTCCGGCATGGAGTTAGAGGAGCTTCAGCCCCAACCTTCCTCAAACGGCCAACTTAACCTACAGGGTTCCTCTCTGAACACCAGTGACTTTCAGGTTCCTGACAATGGTGAGGAGGACTTCAGTTCTCAGAAAGTTTCTGCTGGTGAGGAATCGGCGCCTATCTTGGATTGTTCTCATGACGTTTCTGTGACGATGCCAATGAGTACATGTCAGCCAGAATGTCAGAATTGTATTGGTCATCAAGACATTTTTGAAATAGCCACAGAATCAAATGACACATCCTCTTCAGTGGCCAAGGGGAACGTTTGCCATGAGGGACATGAGTGCTTTTCTGGAATGATGGATCCTAAGCAGGCAGATGGACGGAGGTCAAACGATCAAATGGGAAATCAGCTCTTTTCACGAAGCGTGTTCCTGCCATCGGAAGATTTCCCGACTGTTTCACTTATCCAAAAAGAAATGACCTCTGAAAGCCCAGAAAACTTCACAAGCAGCACTGAATTACCAAAGAAAGAGAAAGAGCGCTGGTTTGTAACAGTGGACGTCGGCGTGCCGAGCTCCCGGGCAAGAGGGGGCGTGCCTGTAAAAAAAAAAAAAAAAAAAAAAATTTGTAGAGTCTCCTGTGAACTGAGCCTTAAATGTGAAGATACAGGCCCAGCAATTCGGAGTAAACCTGAGCTGAAAGCACCTGCGACTCAAAGCACAGATCACACAAAGGAGAGCCGTCTCTTATCACACCAACTGCCTACCTGCACCCCTAAGAACTGCTCGTTCTTTATTAAATTACTTTCAGAGAAACCAACTACTAAAAAGTCACCAAAATCCATTGGAATAGTACCATCGGAAACATGCAAAAATGGAAACACGTTACAAAAACTTGCTAAGAATTGTATAACTAATAAAAAATCAAATGCCACTCACCATGAACTATCCTGTACCCAAGAATCAATAGATACTAGTCTATCAGGCATTACAAAAACTGAACTGAAGGAACTAAACAATAGTCTATATTTATCTATGCCTACACAAGGAAAAAGTCCGGCATATGCAACATGCAAACAGGAAGGTATTCCAGTTCAAAATATCCAACAAGGAATTAAGTTATCACATTCAACAGGGAAAACAGAATTGAAGTTACTTGCTCTTGACTCCAATAATGAATGTGAAAAATATGAACATAAAAAAACAAATAGAGCTACGAGCTTTAAGGAGTGTGAAGGTAAGAATTTAGCCAAGGAAGATGTTTATGATATATTGAATGCAAGATGCAGACTTTCTCCAAAGGATGAATCAGCTTCTATTTTTCTCTCAGAAGACCTGAGAGCAGGCAGTACAACAGCCCATTTTAACTCAGTTCTCAACCCTACTGAAAATACTTTGTCCCCAACAACAGTCAACAAAAATAGACATGTAGATGTTAGAGAGTCACATTTGGATAGTGCTTTACTACAAGGGGCAGATGTACAACATGCCATGCGGGAATCTCACTCAGATGAAGTGGTAGCAGGCATACATAATTTACAAAATCACAATGAAATTTTATATGAAGTAGACTGTAGTGGTTCATGTATGACAAACAGAGTTTTCACTGTAGATGAGCCAGAAAACAATGAAGAGAGCCATCCAAAACAAGACAGAAATGTGCACATTTTAAATACGAACAAATTCACAGATTCTGCTGGGCTACCATGGCTTGGCCCAGCTGAGACTAAGGTGCACGAGCCTCAGATCGATCTTAGGCCAACTCACAGGTACCAAACTAACTGCAGCACAAAGACTGAGTCGTCTGTATCCCAAGAACCGATGACTTTAGATCCCGAACACCCAGTTTATGCCATTTCTTCCTTTTGGGATGAAATGGAAAAATTAACTATTAGCGATATTTTACAGTTGAAACTAGTTGGCCATACTTGTCCACCACAGACATTTCCTCATATCCAAGACAATGTTGGTGTGGTCACTTCAGATGCTGACGATGCAGGCTACTTCACTAATGTGGGTGAATTTAAGCCTGACTGCTGTACGGCTGAAGCTCCCACATTCTCAGATTTTGAAGAAGAGGGCTCACGCTCTCTAAACTCTCTAAGTTCCACTCCTGAGCCTCAAGATACAAAGAACAGAAGGTCATCTGATACTTCAAGTTCAAGGGATGATGTGCGGAACAAGGAATTATACCTGAATTCAGGAACTGAAAAAGAGTCAAAAAAGATGACAAAATCCTGTGCAGAGAATCATTTTCGTCATCTCCACTGTTCAGATGTATGTAAGCATGGATTTAATCAAAACAGACCTCAAAACTGTGAGACAGCTTATCAAATGAACAATGTTGATGATGGAAATTCAGACAGTCTTTCAATACCTGAAATGTATGACTATTTTTTCTTTGAATTCAAACCTGGCAATTTCTGTTCTTCTCCAGTTAACAATGAGACAGTGCCCATTTTCTCCAGCTCACAATCAGTAAGACAAAGTCTACCGTTTCCGGAGGTATATGACTGCTTGCTCCCGGATGACTCACTAATTCAGCTGGAAGATGAGGAAGATCGCACACCAATCCGAGTGGTAACACGCTTTGACAGCAGAACCAGTGACCTGTTGGACACAGAGGTAGTGTCAGATTCATATGAACACTTTTGTACGAATAGCGATTGGAGAGGAAATCTATTCTGGAGGCACCCTCTGTCTTTCAGACAAACGTGTTTCCCCTGGAGAAACTTTGGTCAACTCTGGTATAATACAGTTTTTGGGAGAATTGAAGCAATACATGGAAGGCAGTCACTTCGCACAACCATAAGGTCAACCATTACACAAGATGTTCAACACTGTGGTGCAGACATTTGCTACCTGGAGAAACATATCTTTAGTGGACTTGCAGAAGAAGAACAAGCTATTGGAAAACTACAAACTGCTTTATCAGTTCCAAGTAAGGATCTTTGTGTTTTGGTATTCTGTGCAGATAATTGTGTGTTTGCATGGATTTTTTATGTTAGTCTGACTTTACTTGCATGCGTTTTCATGGACAAGTTTTCGAGGAGAGAATTGCTGACTACATTTAAAGTATGTGAATCCTGCATATCATTTTCACGTCTAAACATTTCATTTAGAATTATTATTCATTATTTAATAGACGTATGTTGTTAATGTATCATAAACCTGCAAATCTTTTGGCGCAGAAATAAACAAGCATCCTTAAATTCAGTAAACTGACCACGTCCTTCAGCTTCCAGCACACTCAGAGTGGAAGTTCTCACAAGAGCAGGATTCAGGGATTCCAAAACAGAGACTGAGATTGTCTTACTTTTTCATTCATTCTTTAGCAGATTTTCTGCATTTTTTCTTTCTTTTTTTTTGGATAATTGCCATGTTGGAATATGGAGTTTGGTGCAACATCAACTCATGGATTGAGGGTCTAACGTTCTCCTCCGGAATGCCAACGTTTGATTTCATGGTTAGAAACCCAGATAATCCATTGTCATGCTTGGCAGATAAGTTTATGGTGATTGCAGGTAGTAAAACGATGTTTTTTAAACAAAAGTTTCTACTTGTCTGTCCTCACTTGAATATTTCTACATAGTTCATGTTTGTTATGTGAGAATATTTTGATATACGCTGATGTAGCAAAAAAATAACTTAAATGAATTAAAATTAAATTAAAAGCACATATTCACTATCACTTGTAGAATTCTGTAACTTACATACTGAAATATGCTGTAACCTCCCTGATATTAATGTTGTTAAAAACCATAATAAACACTTAAATGCAACTGTAATATTTAGCTACCACAGCTATTTGTGTGTCTTCACTTTAAATACAACTCTGTTTTGTTTGACAACAGCTGCGACCAATTAATTTTTTTCGGTTCAGAAAGTACCATACAAACATAAGCCTTAACAGTGATCATCATGAAGCACTTCTTACAGGTGGTGAGTCACCCACATGGTTCTCTATATTCTTTACATATTGATGGAGTTGTTGTAAAACCCTTTATAGTATTGCAATAAAATACTGTAAGGTTTATTCATCAGTTGTAACTGATTGCTTGAAAGTTATATGCTGCCAACAGTGAAGGCATTATGGACATCAGTGTCCCATGCATTGTTCATGATCTGTTGGGGAACACAAGTGGCTTTTCTTGGTTTTTTCAATCAGCTTTGAGTGCAACAACAATTGCCTGAAAAGATGGTCCTTTTCCTGCAGGAAAGATGGGTTGCCTTTTGTTGCGTAAGCAGTCAGACATGTGTTTGGTGTGTATCGCCTTTGCCTCTTGGCTGCTAAGGTCAGCTGAACCACAGAATGCAGACACGTGGAGAAATGGTATGTATATTCGAGAAAACCAGACGTCCTTATAGATAGCCTGTTGCAGATTTATACAGTTGTAAAGATTTTTTTTTGAAAATCCTATTAATTGTTGCATTGATAAACGTACTTACTTTCCTGCTTTCAAAAATAGTGTTTTGCTTCAGTGATACGATTTGATTGATTGTAATAAAATTACACTGGCATTTATCTTCTTACTGGAATGTTTCATTTTGGTCTGTATTACCTGATAAGCTGATATTCACATTCTGTCAACTAATGTTTTAAGACCTGTCTTCTTCTCTGGATCTCTGTTCAGTTCTCCTGGCAAATATAAGTGCTGTCTGTGCCATTCGGTACCTGAGGAAGTACATCCGGGACGACAAAGCCATGGACAAATTGTAACTTCACATCCCTGCCTCACGCCATAATCACCCTTTTCCCCAAAGTGAGGAGGCCGGAATCCTGTTTTAAACAAATGTGTGCAATGGAAAGTGTTTCAAACATTTCAAAAACTGCAAAATTTTATGTGAATAGCTGCATTTAAAAAATATATATGAGGAAAGGTATCTCTTGATTTATTGAAGTTCTATTAATTTCTTGATCTCAACTGCTTACAATCTGTTTTATATTATATAAAGAGGTACAAAATTTTGTATTTTTCTGTGATGATTGTATGCGCTTTATTATATGGATCGCTTTATTATTATAAATTATTAGGATCTGAATTGAGATTTTGACATTTACCATGATAGCAGGAATGTTGTAGCTAAGTACATATTGCATGTTGTTTGATGTCTGAACAAAAAATACAGGCTTTATATAACTTTTAAGAAATGCAAGATTTTGTATAGATACATGATTTGTACTATATAAATATGTATGAAACAAAATATATCATAAATGCAACTTACACACAAGCATCTTCAAGAATTTATTTTACATTTTAAATGTCAATTGTCTGAATGAAAAAATATGAAAAAACCCCACTAAATAAATAAATGAATTATGAAAAACTTATCACTACCGTTAGTACTCCTCCACTAGAGGGCAGTATAAGCTTCAATTTTTCCATAATTATAATAATATTGTTGTAATAAAATGAAAATTGCAATTTTACAGTTTTATGAGTAATACTATTAAACAGTTCTCAGGTTAGCCTGGAGGTTTATGCTTTCAGGGAGCTACAATAAGTTAACTTTTCAGTGTTTCTCTAAGCAGGGTTGTCAAACTCAGTCACACAAAGATTAACATGAAAAACCAGCAATGAATTTGTTGCCTAACTAAAACTTATTTATTAAGGTAGTAACGGTATCATTCAAATATCTGGTCGAAATCTTTGTGTAAATAACATTTAGTAATGTCAACTTTTAAATAAAATGAAACAATGATACATAAACATCTCTCGGAAGATACAGTTGAAACCTGATATTTACATACACTTAAGAAAAAAAAACAAATTGTTTTTTTCTTTATTGTCAAACATTAAATCAGAGTACACTTTTTCTGTTTTAGATCAATAAATAAACATATGTTTTGCATTTGTTAAATGTCAGAATAAAGAGAGAGAATTTTTCTGGAATTTGTTTTTATTACTTTCATCAGTCAAAGATTTACAAACACTTCCTTAGTATTTGGTAGAATTGCCCTGAAACTGTTTCACTTGGGCCAAATGCTTTGGGTGTCCTTCCACCAGCTTTCTACAATAGTTTGCTGGAATGTTGGCCCACTCCTTTTGACAGAACTGGTGTAACTGGGTCAGGTTTGTAGGCCTTCTTGCTCACACTCGCCTTTTCAGTGCCGCCCACAAGTTTTCTATGGGATTGAGATCAGGGCTTTGTGACGGCCACTTCAATACCTTCACTTTGTTTCCCTTAAGCCACTTTCTCACTAATTTGGAGGTGTGCTTGGGGTCGTTTTCCATTTGTTAGACCCATTTGCGCCCAAGCTTCAACTTCCTGCCTGATGTCTTCAGATGTCGCTTCAATATATCCCTATAATTTTCTTTTCTCATGATGCCATCTATTTTGTGGTGCACCAGCCCCTCCTGCATCAAAGCAGCCCCACAACATTATACTGCCACCCCATGCCTCACAGCTGGGATGGTGCTCTGAGGCTTCTAAGCTTCCCCTCTTTTTCCTCCAAATATACCGTTCATCATTCTGGCCGAACAGATCAATTTTTGTTTCGTCAGACCACAGGACATGTCTCCAGAAATTAAGAGTTTTGTCCCCATGTGCAGTAGTCTAGCTTTTTTTTGTGGTTTTGAAGTAATTGCTTCTCCTCCCAGAGTAACCATTCAGCACATGTTGGTACAGGACTCGTTTTACTGTGGATAATGATACTGTCTTTCCAGTTTCAGCCAACATCTTCACAAGGACTTTTGCTGTTGTCCTGGGGTTGATTCACACATTTCGCACCAAAAAAGTTTCTCTCTGGGAGAATCCGTCTCCTTCCTGAGCAGTATGACGGTTGTACATTCCCATGCTTTTATACTTGCATATTTTTGTCTGAACGGATGAACGTGATATCTTCAGGCGTCTGGAAATTGCACCTAAGGAAGAGCCACACTTGTGGAGGTCCACAGTTCATTTCCTGATATCTTGATTGATTTCTCTGGATTTTCCCATGATGTCAAAGAAGGTGGCTCTGTGTTTGAGGCGTGCCTTTATATGCATCCACAGGTGTGCCACCAATTAACTCAAATTGAGTTAATTAACCAATCAGAAGCTTTTTAAACTCAGAATGGAATCAAGTGGCGTTTTATTTTTGTTTAAAGACACAATAAACTTAGTGTATGTATACTTCTGACTTTGATGAAAGTGATAAAAAATACATAAAAATTCTCTCTATTATGACATTTAACAAATGTAAAAAATATGTTAATATTTATTGATCTAAAACAGAAAAAATCAACTCTGATTTAATGTTTGACAGTAAAGAAAAAAAAGTTTTGTGTTTTTTTTTTTAAGTCTATGTAAATACAGTGGTACCTCAGAACTCAAACTTAATCCGTTCAGAACTCGGGTTCGAATCCTAAAAAGTTCTGATCGAATTTTTCCTATAAGAAATAATGGAAAACCAATTAATTGGTTCCCGGCCTCAAAAAAAAATATTTTTTAAAATTTAGGATTTAAACACAAAATGAACAGGATAAAACAAGAAGAGCATATAATAAACACATCTAAGCGCATTTTTCAAAATGGTCATTTGTAAACTAAGAAAATAAATGCTGTGCGCAACATTTTTTTCTTAATGGTTTCCAAAACGATAAAGAATGTACCCCAACACTACCCCAAGCCATACCCCAAGACTGCACTAACACTAAACTATGCCATGTGGTCCATTGTTTATTTTTATTATTACTCTGTATTCGTTCATTTGTTCATAAATCGCAAATTGTAACATTTGTACAACTATTACGTAACTTTTTGGTCAGCAATGGCTACCAAAATGATATAAAGTACAGTGTATTATTTGATATTTTCAATAAAAAAGCACTATCACCAACAAATAATGCTATCACAGTGAATGCAAGGCTGAGATTGAAGTGTTACCTTTTGTTTCTGCTGAGAGACGTGCTGCGTGACTCATTTCCCCACACGTACAAGTTATCTTAGGTCAGCGTTCACAGTTCGACTTCTCAGATTCAGATCAAGTTCTAGATTTTTGAACTGTTGGTTCGACTTTTAAGAATTTGAGTTCTAATGAGTTGAAGTACTGAGATACCACTGAATCTGGTCAAATGTGTCCACTGGGCTCATGAACTATTACTCTGTTTTTATCTGACGTCCACTGGATCCATCTTTTAAATGAGTTTAGTTCCAGGAAATAAAAGGAGCCAGATTACACCTAGAACAGTGGTTCTTAACCTTGTTGGAGGTACCGAACCCCACCAGTTTCATATGTGCATTCGCCGAACCCCTATTTAGTGACAAATAAAAAATGATTTCTTTCAAATTCAAGACATAGATATGTTTTTTACTGGTGCACAAAATGAGCCGTGCATGAACATAACCTTGTTCAAAGAACAAAACCAACACAATGCATAAACTTACAACAAATTACATACACTCCCATCACGTTCCGGGATACATGTGAATCCATGTTGTACATATTCGTCCGACCACTTTCTTCTTTTGCCCCACATAGTTAGTATGGATTAAA
>JABFEA020000130.1:17574827-17587129 GCA_019775915.2 Cyphomyrus plagiostoma | reverse complement strand
AGCATGATCATCTGCAGCCAGTGATGGCCAAGCGGGGCGTGTCATCACGAATTTACACGATAATTCGGGTGTGTCCGCCGAACTCTGCCGAACCCCTGAGATCGACTCACTGAACCCCTAGGGTTCGATCGAACCCAGGTTAAGAACCACTGGACTAGAATATTTAGCTGAATTTTGCACGACTGGTACACTTGTCAGCGGGGGGAGGATCAGGAAGAGGAAAGGTGCAGTGCAGGTTGGCAGAGGATAACCCCTGCCTATCGGGTAGGGCTGTATCCCTTTGGTCTGGTATTCAACATGCCAACATCAGACGGGTCACCTTTGTTTTAGAATTTTAACAGTTTGTTTGCAGTTTTAGTAATACATAATACATAATTTCAAAACAAATTAAATTTTTGGTACCCACTGTACCAAACGTGGGTACGTGGGAACGTGAATTTTGTGTACCGTTACACTCCTACTCCAAGGCCATTTTTAACAGATTATGGAGAATACTTTTGTGGGCCATAAAGATTTCTGAGGCGGGCTGGAAGTGGCCTGTGGGCTTCAAGTTTGACAGATGTGCTTTGAAGACTTCGCCCTACTTTAACTTTCAGTTTTGAAAATGTTGTTTGTCAACAAGCCAGGAATTTGTCAGTTGACCTAAAACACTGTTCCCCTAATCCGGTCCCGGAGGGCCAGTCTGTAACACAGTTTGCGGATTTCCCTGCTCTGACACACCTTTTTCAGCTAATTACCAAATTTGTTATGTGTGTTTGAACAGGGAAATCTACAAAATGTGTTACAGACTAGCCCTCCAGGAGCAGGACTGGGAAACTCTGACCTTACAGTTGTCGGAATAATGCGCTTAATAAAGCTGTAATGGGTGTTAAAACATTTGGAACTGGAGACCTTTGTTTTATTTTAAAATAAGTAAATTAAATAAAAGAATTCAACTCAGAAAAACGAAGCACTTTGGACAGAAAGCTAAAAATAAATACAAACATTTAATGCATCCATATTTTCCCAACATACAATGAAAAAAGAATTGAATTATTAAACTGTAGACATTTTATGAAATTTACAAAATATTACTGAACAATTATCATAATAAAACAATTTTAAAAATTATCTTTGCACTTGAAAAGTACATAAATACAAATGTCAAATATTGTAAAACCTTTCCAAGTTAAATAAATATAAAATGAACCACAAAATGTTTAATAAAATAAAATAAACAGCTTGTCCTCCAATGTGCTACATATTTACATATTAGACAGCTTTTTAGTGCTGAATTTCATTTTTACAGAGTAATTACATAAACAGTATATCATGGAAACATGGTCATGATTGTAATATTTAAAAGCGTAAAGAATGAGGCCTAAAGGCTTGGGAGGTCGGCCTGAGCGATGGCTGCCGCATACTGATCATAGGTGCTCGTGGTCTGCAGCATTCCATCAGATTCACTCTGCCGATGTTCGGTATGCAGGAATCTGAGACAAGGGCACCACTATCCCATTATCACAGTCAAAATCCCAGATGTTATCGTAGTCCACTTCCTGATCGTCTGGTTCTGCAGGTTCTAAGTAAGAATCTTCTGTGGGAACAAGATGAGCCTATCAGCCTATCTTGTGCAGCATTCTGTTAGGATTAAGCAGCGGTATGACAGTTTTGCAGAATGCAGTCCAAATTCCTCCATAACATAAGATGCAATTTAGACTCAAGCAAGCATTCAGTGCATCTGCGTTGCCTCACCCACTTTGTTAAGAATGAGTCAGCCTCCAAACGCCTTGTTTGATTTAGACTATGATCCGATACATCAAGCAAACATGACAAATTACTGGCGCATGACAGAAGAAATAACAGCCTGTTGCTATATATTTTCAGTCAATGTTCTGGGAATGTTCTGGTCAGGCTACAGTAGCAGCCGCTCCCTAAGCCCACCTGTCGCTTACAGTTTGGCCCACTGCGCTGACATATCAGCACTAGCCCTACATACCCAACCTCCCGGCTGCATGCCCAACCTTGAGCTGCCACACACCACAACTCCCCAGCCCCCGCTACAAAGGCATGTCTCACCTCTCTGTGGAAAGGTCAGGCTAAAATCAGACACACATACGCACTGCATTCGGGAGAGAACCATACGACAGGCACTATAGAAGGAATCAACCCTAAAACCAAATGTTGAATCTGTACGTCATTGGTGTATGCGGTTGTAATTTTGCCATCTAATATAGATTAAATCTAACCATGATTATTTAAAATATTATATAATACTAAGTATTATTATTATCTAAATCCCTGTTTTGAATGACAACCTGTTGGCCAATTGAACTTGAAACCAAACAACTTTCTATGTCTCAGGTAAACTCTATATCTAACTGAGATATTTCCCAGCAGATAATAAATCATCCCAATGACGTCAAGAGGCTTTTGCTCATACTATGCATCACAACATTGCCTGTGGGTGTCTCTGATGGAGCAGGAAGGGAAAATCTTAACATTCCCACCTTGTGAGTAATCAGCTGATATCTCAGGAAGCAAGTGATGTCTGACATCTGGCTGAAGTGTGGCCTATACAAGAATGAGACAACATGGCAATTTAATTCATGAATCTATTCTCTATTGTTGTATATCAGTACCAATAACCTGGTTGCAGTATTTAACCCCTAAATGGAAGGATTACTACCCAGCAGTTGGTCAATATGGTCAATTCCTAATGCAAAGTATTTCAGCTGGTTGCAACAATTGCTGTGACTTCATTGTTAATTACAAGCCAGTAGAATTTGTGGAGTACGGTTTTATGCACCTGTGTAACATTTCTCTGCCTGGACACCGCTATAGGTGGAGACAGTAACTTGAACCCTTTTGCCTCCTGGGTATGTATGACTTCGCGGTGTGAGTATGAGGGGAGTGCCTCACACCGGCCTATAGGCGGGGGCTGTAGCCTGAAGGACGAGGGCAGGAGTGATGGATCTTCACGCCTCGCCCAGTGCTGTCTTGACATCTACGGGTGGAGATCCAGGATATTGAGGGAAAAGTTGCATTTTAAAAGTTGCAAATATACTAGTGATTTATTTTTTTTCCCCCCTTTCAAGCAATTTTTGATTAGATTAGACCAATGCTGGTTCCCGAGGGACCCGCAGACAGTCTATGTTTTTGCTTCTATTGTGAGTTGGGAGGGAGCAAAAATGTGGACTCTCTGTGAGTCCCCAGGGACTGGACTAGGAAACACGGCATTAGATTATTCCCATTGTGCAGAGTACAGGTACAGAACAAGTGAAATGTAGTTAGCACCTTTATAAATTATGGTTGTGCGCAAAATTATACATATAAGATGCATGCAGGATGCACAGAGCAAATGATTGTGATGAGAAATTTGGTACAAGAAAAGTCCAGATTATGACATATACAATGTGGAAATAAGCAGTCGGTATGGATAAAACAAACTAATAAAGATATAATAATTAAAACTAGCATCCCATGCAGGGTCCCTATAAGTGGTAGAAAGGAGATTGAACGAACTGGAAAAAGTGTCAGAATTTGATTTTATGTCCTAAAATAGATTTGCGGTAAAACATTACCTCATAAGGTTTATGTTTTTATGATATGATACGGTTACATGAACAGTTAGGGTGGAGTAGAGGGACTATGCTGCTCACCACTGGTAGGTCTATCCCAGGGGTCCAGGGCTCATCATAGAGGACGGAGGGATCCTTCCGGGACATGCATGCATCCGAATTCCTCTGGGGCACAGATAGTTGTTGCGTCGAAGGTGTCCAGGGTATGCTCCAGCTGTTTGACTGAACAGAAAATGCAATTTAAAGTTAAAAAAAAAAAGGTTGTGGCTTTAATTGTAGGTTCACACATCATCAAATAGAAGCATAAGGAATTTTAATTGTGAGGTCGCCTCTATTCATTTAGCAATGGGAAATAGCTCAGTACCTTAACAAGAGGAAATTCCTGTTCTCGCCGGTGTTCCACAGGTCTGTATGCGGAGTTGTAAACGGGGGACTGTGGCATGTCAGGGGCCGTGTTGGAGCCATGATGGGCTGAGGTGCCACGAAGCGACGTCCGGTGGTGGCATTCTATGACAGGCCTGCCCTGCGACGACATGCTGCCGGGCTTGGGGGTGAGCTGTGGAGGCTCATGTATGCTGCCCGAGCCTCGCCGCTTGGAGCTGAACTGAACAGAGACAGAGCAGTGTAGCGTAAACCTGCCACCCCGCGTAAAGTGTGAAGTAGCACTTTAAGTAACTGGTTGTTTAAACAAAAAGAAAAAATAAAACATCAGCATGCATAAATAAAAATAAAATATCACTGAAAATGTAAACAGGATGATCATTATTTGCTTTCTTAAAGAGTGAATAAAATATCATACAGAAAAAAACATCTTACAATTAAACATACTTTCACTGTACTTCAGCCAGTACAGTACAGTTCAGTGAACATTACAAAAACCTTTCCACCTACTCACTGAAGTTCTTTACTTACGTAGAGTGGGGTGCTGTACCCAGGTGATGTCAGGTTGTCTATATAATCGTGCAGTGAGAGTTCGTTTAATTCTCGCCCCTTTTGGGAGCCTCTCTGTTCTCGATGGCTGCGAACACTCCGTCTGTCAAACTCGAATTCCTAGGGAACATTATGTTCACGTCACTGATTCTGTTTGTGTTCCCCAAGGAGTCGGTGTGGAGGCCTGCCTTCTGATTCCGGCCTGTTTGCTTTTACCTTTGATTTGGTTGGAGTATAAATGATATCATACACTGGGGGTGGTGGAAGTAATACTGGGACTTGCATGATTTTGAAATGACTGATCCAGTTGGAGAATTCATTTTCATCCATGCAGGTCACAACGATAGGGTTAATCAGTCTTCCTGTAAGCAAATCATAATTGTACATGTTTACCTTTCCATTCAGTACCTGATAAACAGAGTTGGGTAATTCAGGTCCGGAGAGTAAATGACCAGACCAGGATTTTGTTTGAACCAACCAGTTAAATACTCTGTGACTGTGACTATTTATGCTCAACTGGTTGACCGAAACAAAATCTTGGTCTGGCCTTTTACTCTCTGGACCTGAATCACCCAACTCTGCTGATATATTTCTGTTATGTTCTATGACATTTACATATTTTTGCCTTATCACATTTGTGCTAATACACAGTTACTGAGAAACACATTCTTTTATTTACATGTCATTATGGTTCAAAAGTCCACTTACCTTCAATCATAAATGTGTTTGATTTAACTTCTTGACAAGGTGTAGTTACATTGATACTGTTAAGTGGAAGTTTTCCCTGTAAAAATAGAAAGTCTTGTAAATGTCTCAGTATTATGAAATATGCCTAGAATGGTTGCTGACATGCAACCACATGCACACACACGTAAACATATACACACACGCACAGACACACAAGTACACACACATGTAAACATGTACACACACACGCACAGACACACACGTAAACACACACACGTAAACATGTACACACACACGCACAGACACACACGTTAACACACACACGTAAACATGTACACACACACGCACAGACACACACACATCTCTTCGTACAGACCCCTGACTTCAAAGGAATTTTCTGGTGTAAGTTTTGGTGATTTGACTAACCTTGTAGAAAAGTCCGTTGCCTTCCTCAGAGAGGATGATGATGGTAGAAGGATACATCACCAGCAGGCGCTCGTACCGCTCCTGGACAGCAATGCAGCGCGATGCTGCTCATTAACCAGCCAACAAACTTATGGCTATGAATAAACTTATAGCTGCGGCCGCCTGTCACTGTGGTGGCATCTGTGATTAATCACATCCAGGCAGCACAACAGCAAAATCACATAGAGCTTTTTTTAAAGTCCGGTATGGAAACATTTTGAGTACGTGGTAGCTACCTAATCCAAAAGATCTCCGTAATAAGTCAATCACAAATGACGCTGTGTACTGTGAAGTGACTGTACAGGAAGTTTAACTTCGTCCTGATTATGCAACAACTAGGACATGAAAAATACCCCCTTTATCTATATACCTGCTGGTACTACAGTCATCCCCTCAAGGGGAGTGATGTCAACTATCAGTGGCGCAACAGTGGGGAGTGTATATGTTTGAGCTATAATGTTGTTCTGATGCTCTCTTTAAAAAGACTGTGGAAACAAATGTGTCATAATGGATTGGTGTGTACTGGATATTTTTTTTAGGGAAGGGGTAGTATAGTGGAGCTGGACCTCTGTCTGTCTAATAAAAAAAATCAGTTGAACAACACTGACATGTTATTTAAAATTCAAATGAATGTAATGTTATTTACATTAAAGCACAGGTGAACTTGTGATTTTCCTTAACTACAAGTTTTACAGCATTTTCCGGAATTTGTGATATCAGCCATACATTCAGCAGAAGAGCAGCTTCTTACTTCACAGGGCAGGTGCTGGACTTTCACTTTGGACACATAGCTAATGGGGCCCAGAGAGTCCCTGTGGGACCCCTCCCATTCATAAATTGGCTCGTTCTTCACTGAGTTCCTCAGATCCTCCCTGGACTTCACCATACACTCTGGGTTCTGCTAGTTGTCAAAAATCAAGTTACCATCATATAATTGACCCATATTAGTTTACCTCCATAAACTATTTTGAAAATGGAGAGATGCACTGCATTGCCTCAGTTAGCACATCACCGCGGCTATAACCCAACAAGCATGGAGTTAAACAGGCAAGTAGAGGAGCATGATTATCTAAGGCATTCAGGGATTCAGGGCCAAAGCTCCTCTATCTTAATGGCTCTGTGTTGTTTATTGCCCTGAGGAGTATAATGAAACAGGATAGCTAGTTGAAACGCTATATCAGTCAAACATCTTTCAGACATAATTTGCTGCCACATTTCAGCTGTTTTCATTAAATCTGCTAATCAGTAAAAAATATATAGTTTTAGTTCTAAGGGCAACATGAAGACATACCTTGACTCTGGTGTATGTTCTGGCTTCTTCTTCCGTTACAGTGCCTCCATTGCCCTCCACGTGCTCTTTCAGATACCCAAACCAGGTCTCCAGCTCCTCTTGACTACAGCAGTATACAATAATGGGGTTCAAACCGACACCTGCAGAAGGGCCACAGAAAAGTGGACGTTTAGCGGCCTCTCAAAAGCGGTCTACACCAAAGACTGTTCTTTAAAGATAATGATCATAACATAATTGATAATAATAATTACTATAATAATAGTTACAAAACACGGATGAAGTTTAAGGCTTTGCTGCTTAATTGACATCTTCATCATGACATCCTGCAGTATTGTGACACTATCCGGATAGCTTGGTTCTGGTTCTGTCACATTGCTCTGTTGCTGTCTTACCACTTTCTTCTTAAATACACTACAAACACCCATAATATTTCCAGGTATTGCTTCCCTGTAGAAATGCATTGATTTCTCAGAATGTATCAAACCACCACCACAGCATTTCGGGAAATTAAGATCTTCAATCAAACGGCAACATCCACAAACCACCAGTCTCTCCGTTTAACAGCTGAGATAATTCTGTTGTCAATTAATGAATGAAGACTTAATACGACAAGAGTTTATATTTTGTACCATTTAAGCACATATATATTTAACAACAACAACAATAATAATAATAATAATAATAATAATAATACAGCACCATTTTTGTGCTGTCTGATAATATGTAATTTACTTGGACAAGATGTACCCAACCCGTGTTTCAAACTAGGATCACTTGTAGTGTCGTAATAAAATAAAATGCGAAGCTTAGATGAACAGCAATTCTCAATAACAATGTGTGTTTACCCCTGTTTCATAGTTACTATGTGTTACTCATTTTGCTGATCCTTATAGACACATCATACAAGCTAACAGACGGAATCTCTTTACGATCTGCAAGTTGAAACAGTGTATCCCAACCAAAAGAAGTGTGATGTCATTCAGTATCCCGCTATGATGGACAGAAAGTAAGATGCAGGTTGCTGTAAAAGTCCGGCCACTTACCACTGATTTCAAAGCCAAAGCGATCTGTGTCATTCCCATTGGACTGCAGTTTGCAAACTGTAAGGTCCCTAAGAGGTAGCGTTCCCTACAGAAGACACGCAATCACAGATGAATACTCCTATATTTTCATTTGAAATAATACTTTAAATGCAAGTACATGGCTTTAGGTGGTACATTGGTTAAGGAAATGGAATAGTGAGCAGATATTAAGTACAGAATCGCAGGTGTATCTTTAAGCTGTACTTGAACTGCTCTAAATATACTGCTATAAAAGTGAATAATATCAGGCTCCATAATATAACCATGTCTGCTAGTTAAATATTTACTTGGCTTGTTCATTTGTGACATTTCTGGACACTGAAAAACGGCTTTTTGCACTCCTGGTATTTGGATGCATAGTGACAATAATGGTAGCTACATGCGTCATAAGTGTAATTGTATGTCCTGAATTAAAGAAAAACAATGCAATTAAAATCAGCAATTTGTAAAAACACAGTGCACTGAAATCCTCTTTGTGGCATGGCAGGTGCAATAAATATAATGTTCATGTCCCAGATCTCTGTAGTCATTAGACATTGCTGGATATTTCATTCATGACCTTCGGTGCTGTGACTGTTCCTCTGACCACCAGTTTCAAAATGTAAGCAAAACTAGTTCCTGTGCATATAAAAAAAAAATCATAACTTGTTCTGCTTCATCAAAAAATATATGCAGCTGTCTCCTGAAGTAGCATGTTGGGTCGATGGGTAATGATTATAGTGCTTGGCTGTGTTTGCCGCATGCCCTGTAATGTATGTGCAGCCCCCGTCTGTGCTCCCTGTCTGGCTCTCCATGGGTCCTGGGGCTTACGTGACCTTCCTTTGGTTAAGATATTGGGAAAAAAACAGAGGCTGTTTCATATCTCTCCGGAGCTAATAGAGGAAAGCAATACGGGCATGTTGACCTATTGTAAAAAAAAAAAATGCCTTTGGCTCTGAGTAGCCATTTCAGATGCTGATAACAGAGGTGTTTATTTCAGACAAGTACTTTTTATGGTGGAAGCCTCACCTGGTAGGTCAGCCCAGTGGTGGTGTTAGATACAAAGTGTAGGTGTGTCTGAAATAGGTCCAAGAAACAGTCATGTATGTCCTATAAGAGAGAGTGAGAGAGGGGAGATTTTCAAATATCTGCTATGGGAAACTACATGTACTAAACAAGTCCGGCACGTCGCAACAGTAAAACTCCTCAAGAAGTCAATATATACATTTATTCTATACACACTGGATATACATGTGTTTATGATGAATTGTGATGTTTGAAGCAATGTAAACTTTCCTATATTTCCTACATTTATTTATATACTTTCCTTAATTTAATGATATTTAGCTTTAAGGAATCAACTTCAAAAAACAAGATGGTATTGGGGTGTTTTCAAATCCACCATAGGGAGGTGAAGTTTTGCTCTGAGTAAATTAACGTAGGAGGATACGGCCGCAACATGAGTTTAGCATCTTTGAAAAAGGCCAGGGAAGAAAGAAGACGAAGGTTTTGGTGTGACACAGAGAGAGCCTTGTTGCCACCCGTGTCCCCGGAGCCACATCTGCGCTACCCCTGAGCGCCTTTGGGCAGCGCCAGTTCTCCGCCCAGCCCTTATATAAGTGGGACATTGTGAATCTAACAAAGACGTGTTGCAATCCCCACTGCGCGGCAAGTTCAGGCACATACGGTGAATCCTTATGCTTTCGGTTAATCACCTTGACATAACTGGTTTGTTTCACACAGTTGCAAAAAAATCTTAACACCCTCATCTAACCCTTCCTTGCCCAGGAAGAGCTGCTCCTTTTGCACGATTCCTGTTTCAAACTGTCTTTAGCAAATGGGAGTCTTCAGCAAATGCTGACGGCCACGATCCTGTATTAAGATGCTGTTTTGTCTAAATTAAATAGTGTGAATGCATAAAAGGTGCACGTTCCTACAAAGATGTACGTCGCCGTTCTGGGCTAAAGGCCGTTACAGCTCACCCTTTTGTCAGAAAAAGCCAAAGGGTGGAAAAGTACTTTCCAATACACTGAGCATGTGCATTGGCTGAATTACAGGTGATTGCATATGGAAAATGGACATGCATTGCGATGCTGACCTGGCAATGCAGGAAGCGAAACTGCACTTTGGAACTGTGGATCATCCTTCCATAGTTCTTGACGTTGACGCTGCTCTTCTTCCAGCCAGCTGATGGGTCATAGGCGAAGGGGGGGTCCCATTTGATGTTTTCAATTGTCTCAAGATCCTTGGGTGACATCTCCTGAGCAAAGACGTTCATGGGACATTTAGAGAAAACTCTTCGATGGTTGTCATCCTCATCAATATGCTGGTGGAACGCGTGTCTCTCACCTTCCTCGGAGTGACAGTGCATAAGATGTTGATGATGCTGTTGGACTTCACCTGGCCCTCCTGGGGGTTTTTCTTGCGAAATAGCCGACGGCTTTTATTCCGAGGAAAGAGAAGGCAAACGTTAATGCGGGCCTTATGCCAATCCAGGGTATACTTATGTAATATTTTGGTGCCAAACGGAAGAAAAACTGATTAACATTGTCTAGTTTTCTTTGTTGCTTATAAATCTGTATTTTATTTGACGGTGGTCTTATGTTCTGTGATTTTTGCAGCATGCTGCACTTACAATTTAAAATCAACTAACTGTAACTGTCACAATTGCATGCATTCATTGCCATTCGATATAGTGCATGCAAATGATTCAGATTCAGTGTAGTAAGAGGTAATATTACGAGAAGGAATGCTGAAGTTCAATCATTTAATCCCATCCTTTGTCCCTTGTCTCAAACCAGAAATTTAAATAAATGACTTCCTGGCTCATCCACTGCATTCATGACAAAGGAAATTAGTTCCGTCAGTTGTGATACCCTTGTTTCTCTGTGTCTGGGAATGTGCAATTTGAAAGCCATTAAGATAAGACAATGAGAGGTATTCATGCTGACAGTCACTGATCACTGAAACACTGATCTCAGAATTTGGTGAAAGCGCCCTGAATGTTTAAATCATACAAAGTCGCATGATTCAACAGAGGCAGAAGTTTTCAAGTCACTTTAAGGCAGGGCATCATTTTTCAAAATAGCACACTCTGTATTAGCCATAGTCACAAAGATAGGTGTTGGTCGAATCCCTTAGTTCTACATTGGGTAAGAAAGGCAGCACTTAAGACCAGTGTCTTTTTAAACCAGCACTTTTTAAAGTCCATCCAATCACATACAAGCCACGATAATAATTTGTGTTATGGTGAGAAAATATGGCCTTTTAGCATAATATAAAAGTCTTTCACTAAATTTCATATGAAAGTGAGGATCAATATGAACACTTAACACTTTTCAGATGTACAAATATGTAAGTAATTTTGGCAAATAAGTCATCACCACTGGAAACAAAGACTGTGACCAACGCAGGGTGGATGGCAGCTCAGCATATGAATGTCACCTCTAAGGGTCAGATCTTTCAGAAATATGTGCTAGTAGCCCAGGATGCAGCTACGCAACAATTGCCTGAAGAGTGAAAGCGACCTGGCCATGTATCGCCCGTGCTGGATTCTGCCCGTCGAAAACCAAGAGTTCCAGAACAGTTGTATGTCACATAAGTTGAAATGACATTTCTGACTGAGGTGTACGCAAGTGGAATAGCACATTCTTAGTGGAGAGTGAGAGGGAGAATTCCTACCTGTTCCTGCGAATGAAGTTCTTGCTTGAAAACTGGAAGTTGTGCTGGGGGACGCATGACAGGCCGCTCCCCATGTCGTCCTGCCTTCTGCAGTCAGCTTGCTGTGTTCTCTAAAGTTCTGCTGGAAATCCAGGTATCAGTACAGTGCCTGTAAGGTGCAGCAGGTCCTTGTCTGCAAGGCGTTGTATACAAACTGCTTAAGCAGAAAGGGCGAGAGCTTACTGCATGGAAGGGGCGGCTCTTGGAAGGGAGGTGGGACCTGGAAGCAAGGGGTGCGGCCTGCAGGAGCTGCCAAGTAAAGCCTGCTGTACGAACGGGACGGCAACTGACTCAAACTTCTGTAAAAGACGCTCAAAAATTTCTTTTGAAATGAAAGGAAATTTTTTTTTTTTTTCTGAGCTGGAATGCAAATATTGACCTAAGAGAGCTCAGTCTTACCATAGCCTTATAAAACAGCAGCAGTACTTTTGAAGCCCAGACTGATAACAAACAGCTTTTTTGTCCTCTATGCTTCTGTTATGTTTATTTAATCACACAATCACATAAGTTTCAGATCTTGTTGGTGGGGGGGGGGGGGGGGGGGGGGGGGGGGGGGGGGGGGGGGGGGGGGGGGGGGGGGGGGGGGGG
>JABFEA020000130.1:17555585-17574727 GCA_019775915.2 Cyphomyrus plagiostoma | reverse complement strand
ATTTTCACCCATATTTTTTTAATAAATTTTTAATACCACCCCCCACCCCCCTCTCTTTCATCAACGTAAATATTTTGTGAAGACGATGTTTAGTTTTCAGAGATCACAGACCAGCAGCTGGAAAGACAAAGGGGCATTTAGGACTCAGAAAGCAGCTTCCTGTGAGCCGCTGTTTCGATCCATGTGCAGAAGGGTGTGAAAGGTGTTTCTTCTGCTCTACAGGTGTACACATACTATAGGAAGTTTCTGTTGAATCATGATAGGGGGAGTCACTGTACTTCACTGGTCTCTGTGCCAATGGAAAAACAGAGTCCTGGTAATGTCCGGCGGATTGGCAGCAAGCTGGATGTGACTCACAGTGAGCTCAGAGCTCACAGGTCTTGCTGGAAGGAAGTGACAGGTTTTTAGAAACTCTGTACTTACTCTGAAACTATTCTGTGCCCACCTGGGTTTTCCCAGTACATATCATGCATCTCAGAATGGTAGCCCTACCATAAATCCCCGTTTTGTGAAAATCACAACACGCAATGTTTTTTTTTTTTTTTTTTTTTTTACTGGGATACAAATAATGATTCAGCTCTGGTAATATTTAGGATGTGCTTCCAGGATTTAGCAAGTATCCTGTTAAGTCTCTGTCTATTCCTCTCTAAGAGCCCAGATTTACAGTCAGTGTTCCTCATTGCCAAAGCTGATTGTCCGTGTTTGTCATAGACTGTCACGATTTCTGAGACTCTGTCCTTTCGGATACACAAATAATTTTGCAACTAATGAGCTGTTTCAATGATTTGAAACTGCTTTAGGTGTCTCATGTTGTACTGAGAACTCCCACGTCAAACTGCTGATGGGCCGATCTCTTTTCCCGCTGTCATTCACTGCTGATTTGTATTCAGCATAATATATTTTATACTTTATTGTTGTACTTGTGTGTGGTGGGATATGAATTTGTTGCTTTGGGAAAAAAGCATGTAACATAGAAGTAGATCTGGAAATGCGATTTGAGTTATTCTGAAAGTAAAGTCTCTGTACATGAAGTGTTTCGGTTATTTTGTCCAACCCATGTATAAGACCTTTTGATGTTTTCCAGTAACTAGGTGTACTGACCAACCGTTTCTAACAAGTTGATAATGTGCTTTTACTTATGTCAGCGAAGTGATGTCAAACAGACCTAAAAAAGGTTCACACCCCAACCTATAAGTTTTTATAACGTGTCATAAGAACTATAAATATATTGTTATAGGCTGTAACATATTTAAACAAACAGTAAGGATACAGTTTCACAGCAGTTTTAGAAGTTGAGTGTTTGGAGACCCGCAGTAACAACAGAGCTATGTTGTATTTGAAATTGTTCCATCTTCATGTTTCTTTTGTCGTGTTTGAAATTCCCATCACCATTTATGGGGACTCCAGTCTTCGTGATTTGTTGCTTTCTAACCACACAGAGTTCACCTGGGTCAAATTGTCTCAAACGATATGATAACACTGGTAATACCAATGTTCCATGGAAATTCACTGAAATTGTGAAAGATGGGAGAAAATGGATTTTTAGGAAGCCAAAAAGATGCTTATGGCCTGACTGATTTGATTAATAAGATAAGCAATCATACATCTATCCATTTTCTGAAACCGCTGAAGTCTGACTGGGGTGGCGGGGGGACTAGAGCCTATCTCAGGAACAATGGGTGGTGGGCGGGAACCAACCCGGGGCAGACGCCAACACAGCCTTAAATACCGGAGTTTGGTAGCTTACCATAATAAACAGAACTTCTTTTAAAACTGTGATTCTTTGTATTTAGTAGAATCATCAGGAGTGCAACAATGCACCTACCTTGTTAGCTCACAGTGGCATTTCCAGATCCGCTACAGCAGCTGTATGTGGCTGGGTACTGAATTCTTTAGTGTTCTCAAAAAGACAGCTAAGATGAATTGGTGATTGACCCTTATTTGTCTAGTAATGTGTTTTAGTGATCAGATTAGGGGTTATTTGGCCTTTTTTTTCTAAAAAAATGGATTTAAAATGACAGAAAATCTTACTAGACAAAATAAAAATGGAAGAATTGGTACTTCTGTGATGAGCTGATTTTAATTCAGCAAAAGCAAACAGGATTTTTCGTTATAACCTGAAAAGAACTGAACAGACCAAAACTGATTTATTCCCATGGTACCATATTACCAAAGGTCCGGAAGGTAAGATGAGAGCGTTCAGCTGTTGTCACAGATCAGGCAGAGAGGGCTGTGGGGTCAAGCCGCGTGGCCAAACGAAGCTGCGATACCACAGGCTCCACCAGCACCGCAAAGCGGTTCCAGTGGCCTGAGGATATCAATTCTAGCCCAAATGACAAGCAAACAACCTAACACTAATTTAAACATCTTAAAATTTTCCAATATATATTTCGATATTCTGGCAGGTGTAATTGTTGCCTTTTAACCTTTATGTTAGCTTTCATTCAATTGAATAAGGAAAAAAAAAAAACAACAAAATCAATGTATAAATATAAATTCCAGGACTGGAAAGTGTAACCATAACTATACAGGCAGAATTAAGGAAATCTGCACAGGTATAGTTTTGTAAAAATTTCCTTTAGAATTTATGCTCTGCAAATGTAGAATGATTATATAACAATTATGTATAAAATGTGTGTAAAATCAGTTGCATACCAAATGTCACGTAATGCTCCTTGGAAAACATCTTTATTTTTTTTTTCTTTACAGGAGTGTATTGCTGTTTTAAACATAGTGCAAAATTCAGTTTCCACATAAATACAGCTGACATAAATTACATATAAATAAACACACATTGATGGAATAAGTTACACGCGATAAGATACATTTACACTAACATCAAGCCAATGTCTCATCTGATACTTATATTTAGATTTGATATTTACAATATTCGCCAAAAAACAAAGCCGAACTAGTGATACCGTGTGACCCCCTGACCCTGAACACAAGAACGGAGGACAAAGTGCACCAGCCTGTGATAAAGAATTCAACACAAAACAGACGATCACGCCTAACAGCTCCCCCACACGCTGTATCAGTTAAGCAAAATCCTTAAAAAAAGGAAAATGTAACTTCTCAGAAGTTTGCAGTCATATGATATTACACTACAATTCAACCAAATAACTAAACGGATTTGGACAGAGTGCAGATGCTAATGCACTGCCTGTGCATTTCACCTCCTCCAAGTATTTTCCACTACATGAGACTTTTTGATATTTCAAATGCATTTGCTGCTGTATAATCTCGCTCCAATACAAAACTAATCAAACTCACCATTGATTTCCAAAGGGATTTTTATGCTACACTACAACAGCTAAGGAATATCAGTTACCATAAGCGAGGTCTTTAACCACCTTCAGAAGCATGCACACAGCCAGAGAAGCCTGCCAATGCTGAAGGATTTGTTGTCTCTCTATTTAACATCCATCTCACTAATACTGAGTCACTTCAGTTCCAAAATGATTACTGGAACATAAATGTAACTTAGATAATTCAGGTCTGCTTTCCTTTCATTCTTTCAATTCTAAACAACCTATCAAATGCCACTAAATGTAGTTTTTCATTATGAAATAACAGAGCTGTAGTGGTTCATAAGTAAATACATACATCTTTTAAAATATGAAGTTGTTATTTCCACCATATATCCTATTCTCCATCCGTTGTACAGTACAACAATGAGACAATTTATAAAATAAGAAAAATAAATACAAAACAAACATGTTATAAATCATATTAAGAATAAAGTACATTTGTATTGATTAACTGTTGGAAAACAAATTTTAAATGTTATAAATTTCAGTCATTATTATGGCCTTCCTTGCTTTGTGGTGCATTAGTGGCATATCTCTTACTCTGAAACATTATCTATTCATTGTAGCGTCCTTTTAGACCACATCCCTGTAGTGTAGAACATGACTAACCATTACTGCCACCTACTGTGGCAAAGCAGCATTGCAGCTTATCAGCCTGCTACGTAGGCCAAAAATTTATTAGACATGCATGATAGATACGAGTCAATAGCAACATTCCTGAAGTTGGGCGGTAAGCTAAGGTTTTTTTTTTTTTTTTTTAATTGAAAATTAAAAATTCCAACCAAGTCAACCTACAGTAAATGTAATCATGTGATACAAATCAACTGCAAAAATCAAGGAACAGTACTGGCTGTTGGAGCTCTGGACAGTGACAGTGCAGTATGTTCAGGGGAACATGTCATTCCTGATCCTCTCCCTGTCAGGAATGCTAAAGTATCCTTGGAAAGGAGCCAGCATTTATGTGGGAACAGGGTTCTCAATGACCTAACACTGCAAACCCACGCAGTACCTGCCAACTCCTCCTTTTTCTGTCCATCACCACCTCCTCCCCCCCATGCCCCCGTTTCTGCACTCCCTGCTGCCCCCTGCTGGCTACACCGAGCAGTTCCGACGCTTGGACCAGCAGCAAGGCTGGGCGGAGGCCTGCTGGGGCCACAGTCTTTGTCAAAGGCTGGTGGAGGAGACCGAGAGGGTGGGTGACGAGGGCGGGGGGAAGTTGAGCAGCTCCAGCACGGCTACGCCCACGCTGCTGCGCCGAGTGAACATGCAGGAGGCCGCCACCCACTTGTTGCTGCGTGGATTATATTTCTCAATGGAGTTCAGGCTGGAGCTGCCGTCGTTGCCGCCCACCGCATAGAGCCAGCCGTCCATGGCCACCAGATCATGGGTGCTCCTGTGAGGCCGGTGACAGCAATGACACAGGAGGACAAACCCAAACCACAGGCACGGGGATGAATGAGGAAGCTACCCCCTGCATATACAAAATATTCTACCCCCTAAAGATATACGGTAATGCTTTCCAAAAACTGCACCTTCATAATGCCTTTATAATGCATTCATAGTACATTCAGTGCACCTTCATCATGCATTCATAAGCAGCATGTAAGAATACCCTGACATCCCAACATACCTTTACATTATTATACGATTATAATCATTGTTATTATCATTTATTACACGGCTCTCTGGAATGCTTGATTCTGATTGGTCGGTTGAGACATTTGCAGGTTCGTTCTTTTCAAATAATAACCACTCCAAAGTAACGCATAGCCGGTACTACTTGTATGTTTAAAATCCCTAAATGTGGGACCACATTTACAAATGTCACAGTTCAGAATTAATGGAAATGTGCAATTTAATACTTGTAAATAAATAAAATACATGCGTTATTATATATTCATATGTAGATGTTATAAATTGTCTTACTAACGTTTGAATGTTAGTCACGTGGTACTATATCATTTCGCGGAGGGATAAAAATGTTCATTTAAAACAAATACGCCAATAAAATGTTTCAAATTCATATTCAAGACCAATTTTTTTTCCTTATGTGGCAAGTAGCTGCGTCGGGTCCTGATCACACTGTCGGGGCTTATTTCTGCGATAACTACCGGCTACCTGTACATTATCCCTTACTTAATGTTTGTTATTATGGCATATTCAGATATTACGGTATACTTAATAAGCTCACTAATTAGAAATGACCCAATAGCCAGTTTGTTTATACTTCCTGCCATTCCTATTCCAAACATATCTGGGTGCATCTAAAATCACATTCACCTTCTCATCGACATGAAGGGTCAAGCCAAGAAGAAAACCTTTTACCAGTTTTGAGTTCAATGTAATATCTAATCTAATCGATATTATGCAGTCAATGCTTCTACCTGGCAGTGTTTAGGGGCGCAAGCCCACCACAATCTGGAAAAACCACGTACAACTTTTTGGTCCCCGAGACAAGCGAAACAAACATGTAAGCAAGTCGAAGCAAAAAGATGTGAGGAACACGAGAAACATGGACCACTGCGAGGTCACCACGAGATGTCGCGCGAGAGGCTGCCATAAACACGCCTGCCGTCCCCCATCCAGCACAGTACACATATTTTATGCACTCATGAGTCACTACATTTTTTCCCTGTAGTCTGCCGGCTTTTGCGTTTTGTCTGCGGAATTTGAAAAGCTCACGGAAACCAGTGAATTGCTTACGCTGACCCCGCGATATATCGAAATGGCGATGGGGGAATTCGCGATACAGAAGGGTCGACTCGATGTTTACGATATATAGTTAGAGATGACATGTAGTAAAACGTCAACAGGTTTCACACAAGTGGTTCAGCGGGCAGCATTTCCTTACCTGCGGACATTCATGGGCGCCACCCCTTCCCAGGTGTTGGTTTTCGGGTTGTACCTCTCCACTGAGTTGAGGCAACTGGTTCCGTCGTTGCCCCCGGCGACGTAGAGCATGCCCTCCAGAACAGCGACCCCAGCACTGCTTCTCCGGCTCAGCATGTTAGCTATAGATGTCCAAATGTTACTCTGCAAGGACCAGTCGGAGAGGTGCCATATTCAGTTTCCTGTCCAATACTATTCTGGTCAAAGCAGGAAGTGTTTATAGTTTAAGCAAAGCTCTGTAGAGCTCTAGAGGTATGACATCACAGGTTGGTTCATCTGGTCTGATCAGAGCTATAATTCGTTTTTGACCCTTTGTTTGCCCTCATTGTGCTGCCCTCGCTCTCCCTACCACCACAATAAAAACAATTTGTTAGCTCATGCACTAAAACCAATGACTTGAAAATGACAGACTCGGTCCCCTCACAGGTAGAAATATTCTCACAATTCTATTACACAAGCGGATGTTACACAAGCTTTACCTGTGGGTCATACTTTTCCACTGTCGCTAAGTGTGAGGAGCTGTCATATCCACCAACTGCGTAGAGGTTGCCGTCTGAAGCGTAAGGACAAAATATGAAAGTTAAAAGATGTGATACCTCCTTATTAACAGAATCTATCGAATACATTTACTATGAGGTAAGAGCAAAAACATAGGCACAGTGGTAAATTTACAGTGCCTAATGAATACCATGTTTTATTGTCTTCCAACATTGAATCATTGTAGATTTCATTAGGCATTTTTACACTGATCCACTTGAAAAAGCCAGTGTTGGTAAAAAGAAAATAAACTCTACAGTGTGATCTGTATTAATTACCTACATTAACAATAATTGATTGCATAAGTGAAATACTTTGATTTGGGTATATTTGGTGGGTACATACACACACCTCCTGCCATATTGGTTATCTTTAAGGGGGCAGGGGGTTTGACGCTGATCTGGTTCATACTGATATGGAAACTAGGGCTGCACAATATATCATGCGCAATAATATAAGTTTATTTCTGGCAATTTCATCCACTTCATATAGCTAATTGAGGAAATTTCTCATATATGATTTGATATTATGCAGCACTAACTGACACCAAACATACATCTGTAGCATAAGTACGTGCCCCATCAAGTCAGTGTTTAGTAGAGGCACCTTTGGTACCAGTGCGGATTCTGGATCCTGGTCGCAGAACACCAGACCAGCTCTTCACCCTCACAAAGATAATGGGGGAGGGAGGTATGGTAGTTTACCCAACCAGTCTACATGTGCTTTGTGGACCTGGAAAAGGCATATAATTGTGTCCCTCAGGGAGTCCGGTGGGGAGTAGTTCTGGAGCATGGGATACGGGGTCCATTGTTACAGACCATCCAGCGCCTGTATAAATGTAGCGAGAGCTTGGTTTGCATCGCCAGCAGTAAGTCAAACTCATCCCTGGTGGGTGGCGGACATTTATGGACAGAATTCCAAGGCACAACCATGGGCTGCAAGGGGTCGGGTTTGGGGGTCTCTGGATCTCGTCCTTGCTTTTTGCAGATGACGGGGCTCCTGTTGGCATCGTCGGCCGGTGAGCTGAAGCATCACCGAGTCAGTTTACAACTCGGTGTGTAGCAGTGGGGATGAGGATCAGCACCACCAAAACTGAGATCATGATTCTCAACTGGAAAAGGCTGGATTGCCTTGTCCTGATGGGGAATGAGTTACTGCGTGAAGGCAATGCTTTCGATTTACCAGTCGACCTGTTCCTACCCTCACACGTGGCCACAAGCTTTGAGTAGTGACAGAAAGAATGAGATTGTGGATACTTGCAGCAGAAATGAGTTTCTTCCACAGGGTGTCTGGGCTCAGCCTTAGAGGAGTTTGGACATTCAGGAGGGGCTCGAAGTGAAGCCACTGTTCCTCCACATCGAAAGGAGCCAGTTGAGATGGGTCAGGCATCTATCTAGGATGCTTGTAGGACAGCTCTTTGATGGGGGAAGTCTTGGGGCAGACCCAGGACACGCTGGAGAGATAATATCTCTCGGCTGGCCTGGAAGTACCCAGGTAGCTGGCGAGAGGGATGCTGGGCCTGCTTAGACTGCTGCCCCCACGACACGACCCCAGATAAGAGGTGGAAAATGGATGGATGGATTGATGAATGGATGGATGGATGCATGCATGGACCTTTGGTAGCAATTACAGCTTTTAGTCTGTGTGGCTGAATCTCCATCAGCTTTGTACCTCTACATGCTGCAATTTCTACCCATTCTTCATTACAAAAATGCTCAATCTCCGTCAAGGTGCATGCAAGGTCCAGCCACCATGTGTCAGTTGCATTGAGGTCTGGACTCTGATTTGATTACTCCAACACATTAACTTTGGCTGTTTGTAGAGCACAAGCTACAGATGAATGGCTTATGTTTGGTGGTGTTGACTTGCTGGAAGGTAAAATCTTCTCCCCAAGTTGCACTTCTCTTATTCCCCTCTTGGGCTTCCCAGTATTTTGCTACATTCATTCCACCCTCTTCCTCCACAGTTTTCACAGGGCCTGCAGCAGAGAATCTGCCACACAGCGTGACGCTGCCACCATCGTGCATCATGTTGGCGATGGGATGTCTTTGGTGACGTGTGGCATTTTTCTTAAGGCAAGCATGTCGCTTAGGATGATGGCTAAGTTCGGTCTCTTACGACACTAGAACCTTGTCACACAAGATTCTTCTTTCCCAGCAGTGACATTCTCTTTGCCAGGCACCCAGACAACGGCTTTCATATGTACAGGCTGCCCCATCTCAGTCCCGGGAGCTTCTGACTCCATCAATCATACTTTCCTTGTGGCATTTTTCCACTGGCATATAATAACTGAGCTGTACCCAAGCCAACTACAGTCACAGTGTGCTTCCAGAAATGCTTCGGTTTTCCACTGCAGAAGAGTCGGCTTAGTGAAGGCGTCGCCGGGTTTGGAGAGTGAGAGTGACATAAAACCGAAGAGATGTTTATTTGCCGTTCACACAGTGTACATCATGATTTACTATGTGCTAATTTCCGAGCACCCCACACTAGCAGAATCAGCATTCGCCTGCATAAATTTGCATTACAAATCCATTCTGTTTGGCTGTTCTGTTGTACTTTTTTAAGTAGGAGTTTCAGAATGTTTCAGTTCCAGGTTATTGGGAATACACTGGTACATCACCATGTGTGATACTGCTAATAATGAGTATTTAGAAAAAGCCCTTTTCCCCATTATACATTATACGCGACAAGCACAGAACCCCGGTATTTCGCGGCGTTTTGGCCAATCAGACGGTGGTCATGCTTTCAGCTTTTCTGGAAAGCAGGGGCATGTCAGAGCGGCTATGGTTTGGGTACGGCTCGGGTAAGGCTTGCGTGGTTTGGGTACGGCTCGGGTAAGGCTTGCGTGGTTTGGGTACGGCTCGGGTAAGGCTTGTGTGGTTTGGGTACGGCTCGGGTAAGGCTTGCGTGGTTTGGGTACGGCTCGGGTAAGGCTTTCAAGGTTTGGGTACGGCTCGGGTAAGGCTTGCACGGTTTGGGTACGGCTCGGGTAAGGCTTGCATGGTTTGGGTACGCCTTGGGTAAGGCTTGCATGGTTTGGGTACGGCTCGGGTAAGGTTTGCATACTTTACAAGAGAAAACCGTCACTTCATGGAACAGTTAAGATCTTGATGGCAGTGGAAAAGCACCACTGGTGGCCTCTCATGCTAGTGTCCGTGTTGCATGGTCACTTGGCTTTCGAGGGCATTAAACTCCAGGCAGATTTACAGCTGTGCCATATTCTTTCCATTTGTAATGACTGACTCAACTGTACCTCAAGGCATACTTAGTAATTTGGAAATTTTCTTGTACCCATTGCCTGTTTGGTGCTTTACAATCACCTCATTGCAGATTTGTTTTGGAAATCAGCTCACAAGCAGTTCTTCATCCAAATACAAGAATATGTATCCTACAGTCACTTGAGACACCTTGACTGCAGAGATGATCCCCATTTAATTCTGCAACTTCCAAAAACCAGTGAGCACCATTGGTGATAAATTTTCTATTGATAAATTGATTGATCAAAAAAGCCACTGTGATTCAATGTTGTAAAACAATAAATCATGAAGAAGTCCAAAGGGGGGAATACTCTTTATAAACACTATATGTGTGGGAGTGTATTAGGTGATGCAATGACATAACACACTGAAAGGCTCTCACACACCCAGCATGGCCACCCGGACATAGCGCCTCCTGGTGCTCATGGCGGCGACAGAGGTCCAAGTGCCGGTCAAGGGGTCAAACCTCTCCGCGCTAAAGGGAGCAGAGGAGATCTGACAAAGCACCGCAGAATGCACATGTAAACATGACACGCGGGCCAGTTCATACCTGTTTAAACAGGAAGCGCCATCATATCCACCAACAGCGTAGAGCAGGCCATGAAGGACAGCCACGCCCAAGCAGCTGCGACGCGTTCCCATGGAAACTTCCGACTGCCAGGAATTCGTGACGGGGTCATATGACTCCACAGTGGCCAAATCCGAGGTACCGTCATAACTGAAGAGGAAAAAAAACAAATGACTTTTTTTTTTTGGTGAGCACACTCTGGATATTCAAGCATCAATGACATTTTTCATTACAGTTAATCGAGCATTAAAATGAGCGTTAAATATGTCAGTTGCTGACAGCAAGAAGAGCAGCGAAGTCACAAGGAGAATCACCGGCATAATTCATTCATTCCTCGGGTGACCGTCTTACCCCCCAACTGCGTAGAGCTTGTTTCCGATGGCAGCCACACCCACCCGCGCCCGCCGTGTGGACATAGAGGCCACCATGTGCCAGCGGTCTGTTCGGGTGTCATACGCCTCGCAGTCGCCATGGATAGCAAACAGGCTTCCTCCGCCTGCGGAGAGCACAGCCCTGTTGCCTTCCTGTCCCCTTAACAAACTGCCTGCATGTCTTCAGAGGAGTGTGACATACACAGAAAAGCTCATGCACTCCCCATATCAAAATAAAACTACTGCAATATATTTTGCTGTACATATTATGAATCTTCAAGGAGGCTACTGATATTAATGCTAAAGGTTTTGTAAAGAGCAATTTATTTGTGATTTTTTTCTCATTTATGCAGAAACCAAGCTCTATGTACTGTAGCTTTCATAAGCAGATAGCGAATTCTCAGAGGTATGACTTGGGTTTTGAGGCAATCCTTCCCCCAGTCCCAAGGAGAGTGGTGATGTCACTGACCGACGGCAAACAGCACGGGACTGGCGCCCTCACAGCGCCGAGGCCGGGTGCGACTGTTGCTCAGGACGCCTCGCTGCTCTGGCATCAGGTGGTACTTAAGGGCCTCGATAAGGAGATCTTTGCACTCGGAGTGGTGCCGCACTAAGAGCTCCGTGTCCACGCTGCTCATCAGGAAGTCCCTGGTCAGCAGAGGCAGCCTAACACACTTCATCAGCTGGGGAGGGCACAGAGGGTGGGGGCATGAAGAGAGGCTCATCAGCTGGGGAGGGCACAGAAGGTGGGGGCATGAAGAGAGGCTCATCAGCCGGGGAGGGCACAGAGGTGGGGGCATGAAGAGAGGCTCATCAGCGGGGGGGGGGGCACAGAGGGTGAGGGCATGAAGAGAGGCTCATCAGCCAGGGAGGGCACACAGGGTGGGGGACCTAAGTAAGCATGGAAAATGCAAAAAGCTTGTAGGTTGAGCCCCGGGCCAGTCAGCCATGTTTGAGGTAATCTGACATGCCATTTACAATGTCATACATCTGTTTTTGTTTAAATCAACTGTAAACAGACATTTCAGAGGTACTGAGATATCGGGAAAAAAACAGATTATAAATATTTCTGGCCTAGACTTTTGAACTCTGGAGCTTGTAAATGTTGGTGTTGGCCACACGTAGGTGACTGAAGCTTTCGGAAATTTCACGTGGTTTGATTCTTAAAGTGTTAGAACTTTGGAGTGACGCTATTTTTTCAGTGGCACAATGAATATTGACAGGGTAGGTCTCACCACACCTGTAATGGTTTACATGCTGTCAATGGCCTATCAGTCTGAAATGTCATTGTCAGTGCCCCTCCCCCCCACACCAACCACTTTGTAAAGCCAGTGTGAAATTTAAGAAAAGATGACATCATAATACCCTTCTCCTTACATAGCTCTAAAATATATATTTGAAAAGTAGACCAGCCTGGGCCCCAGTACTGATGACGCCAGCTTATACACATGTAATTATATACCTCAAACTTCCACAGCCAGTAAGGAGAAGAAACTTAAACTGGCATTAAATTTTGAAGACGCTCTGCACAGAGGCACACATTAATGTTCATAATGTTTTTTCTCTTGCCTTTGAAAAAAATCAGTTGTGAATATCTTCCAGTCACTCATTCTTAAAAAAAAAATCAGATGCTACTTTAATACTAACTGTACTGTATATAAACACATACTCCTGTGACAAAAGGCAGCCATACTGTCCCCAGGAATTCTGACGGTGCTCCATCTTGCATGTGTGTCGCTGCGTTGCGAGTGCCGAGTACAAACCAGCACTAAGGCTGCACGCGATGACCGAATGTGTCACAGCAGTGTCACACTGCCTGGCCCATTTCAAAGGCTCCTTCAAATGTGGTCTAAGAAACGCGTCCCTCTTTGGCCGAGTCGCAAAGGATCTACCTGATGGATCCTCCACAGCCCTAAATATCCCAAGATTCATTGGACAGAGTAAAGTGGGTGTGTCCCGGCTGGGCAATAGGGGCAGTGCTCTGTGACTCGGGGGTAAGTGCAGGAACAGATGGGGACGCAAACAGGAATTTATCCATAGGCCAGACCGTCCCATTTGACAACACTTTGTTTGACCTTCGAAGACGGCGTCCTTCAAGGATGCAGTCCCTGAATTCCCAGCAGGCAGGGAACCTTTCAAGCAAAATAGAGAATCTGACAGCTGGTTGTTTACATTTAGAAGTACCTTAAACTATTACAATAACTTTTTTGCGATATAAAATGAAGTGTTCCAACACGTTCCAATGGCTTTATGTGGTGTATATGTACACTGAGAGCCAGAACATTCAAGATGATCACAGTAATGTGACATAACACACGGTGCATCAAGCCCTGCTGCGTTTGGCACTGCGTAGCTGCAGGCCTGTCAGAGGGCCCACGCTGACCCCCGTCCGGTGCCAAACGCTCCTACAGTGGGCATGTGGGTGTTGGAGCTGAACCTTGAAGAAATGGAAGAAGGTGGCCTGGCCTGATGAATCCCATCTTCTGTTGCGTCATGTGGACAGCCAGGTATGTGTGAAGCATCTGGGTACTAGGGAGCCTCTAGCAGCCGGAACCAAATTCCCCGTGGGCCCCAGCACACTTGGTGAATGAAGCTGATTCTGAAGCATCTGTGGGATGTGTGGGGCCAGCAAGGTCACTCCACAGCCCCATAAGCAGCAGGTCGCGTCACACTGACACTTCGCCGTCGTCACCATCATTAAAATGATCAGCAATCTCTGCTGGTGTCAGGGTTCGATTGCTGCCCTCCCCAGGCCGCCCTCAGTGGCTAACTCACCACAGCCAAGCATGAACAGCCCGCACACCTTGACCTTTCGGAGATGCTCTAACCCAGTCACCTGCCCAGAATGACTCCATCATCGTCAAAGTCACCAGGTCTTTATCCTTGCCCACCTCAACTACAAGTACCAAATAGTGCCTTACTGTCCAGTACATTCCAGACCTTGGCATTGCCGTTATTCGCGTAATATGGGGGTGGCCATAATGTTTACATGATATTTCTGTATGAAATGAGACATTATTCTCGATAAACTATGAAGCTTAGACTGCATAGGGTTAAAATCTCGACATCAATGCAATTTAATGGCTACATATAGTGAATTAGGAGAATAATCAGTTTCTCCGAGTGATGAACGATTAGGTGGCATAAAGACGTAGACACTACACTGAGGTGGGGGGCGATGCCCCCTAGTACCCACCCTGGGCACATGCTGCCGCCGACCGTCGATGTCGTGCTTGACCCAGCTCAGCACAGCACGGTACACCTCCTCTTCTGATGGCACATTCAGGTTGTCGCTGGATATCAGGTCCAGCACCTGCCCGAGCAAAGCCAGCACATCACCACTGTGTCCTCACGGGGGATGTTTGAAAACACGGGTATGGAAAGATGGCGGCGTAGGTGTTGGCCCATGTTAAATGGTCTGTTAACACAGGGCATTTATTGGAAGCAGATACACAAACTGCAATGCAGCTACACACCACTGAATCAGCTCAGACCCTAATATAATGAAAGGTATATAACAGCATTAGCTATCCCAGGATTTGATCCATTAAGCCATTTGTGTTGCTCAGTTCCTTAATTTCCAGGCCAGCATTGTGATTTCAGGGCATAACCAAATCCTGTCGGGGGGGAAAACCATGACATGAAACGAAAGGACTAAAAAGATACAAGAATTTCCACTGCAGCACTGCCTTATTCGACAAGCAGCTGGATGCAGTTTCACATGGCTACACAATCAAATTCATATATACAGCTCAAGATGTGCTGAATTGGTCAGGTGGACATTTTTCTTGGAAGATAGTTCATCTTATAGCGCATAGTGTGGGGGGGACAAAAACAAACGGCAAGCGTACTGATCCAGACTGACTGTGGCATTCAGCCAATCATTATATAAAGCACACATTGTGTTTTCTCTCGCACCAATAAACACACCCAGATGCCAATGTCTTTTGTTCTCGTTCCTTGTCATTGCTTCCACTAAAGTCCATTTCTCACCCTATTCCTTTCTCAAACCCACAGATCTATTCACTGCACTGAAGAGAACAAGTCTTGCGTAAACCTTTATGCAAAGGTGCCATCAGTGTATAATAAAAGCTATTATACAGAAGATGGGGAAAAAACAAACCGATAAAGCCAAGGATGGGAGCTCTTTATGAACCTGGGCGATTTTAATGGTTGCCTGTTCTTCTTAACTCTGTGAATGTACTTAGACAACATGGTTCAGGACCTTTTCTAGGTCTGTGGAGCCCAGACACACACAATACAGTTATGGGTGCCTGAGCAGTCGCCACAAGCTTTTTCCAGTTGAGCTAGACACCAAGTTTAGACTACATGCTGACTTCATCACCAATTATTCAGTGTCAGAGTTCACAGCTATAAATAGCGGCCTTGCAGCCGGTGAAGTCACTGCATGGTAACCCCCTCCGCGTCCAACCAAATCCTTCCACGACAGACAGACAAAAAGATGAACCACTTCTAATTCATAGAATAGAATACATTCTAATGAGTTGAAGTGCATTGTGGGTATTGATGCTGGAAACAGGCTGCAGTATCCTACTGCAGATCAAAAAGGACAGAACATATCTGCTGCCCAAACTGCTTCATGAACTATCCTTAGTGAACAAATGCATTAAAACTAAGTCCTGCAAATTATCACAGACGTGCCGTGTAAGAGAATAGATCACAAAAATATGGGTTTTCAATATTTTATAGTTTGCACCTCAGGGTTGGAGCCTGACCACGTCATCCTCTTGTCTCCTGTTCCTCACCTGCTTCAGAGGAAGCAACATGAACTCTTCGGTCTTGGACACCTCCACGAAGTGCTGAAGCACATACTTGTGAGCCGACTTGAGCAGGTCACTGCAGGAGTGCGTGTCGGCGAAGCCACGGATGCCCAGGCAGTTGGAGGGGTCCAGCTGGCTGAGCAGGAACTTGCAGCAGGCGTCACGGACGCCGTTCAGCTGCAAGAGGCTGGCAGCGGGAAGCAACGTCTACAGGGAGACGGGCAAGGGGGCACAGAAATGTACATATCAGACTGGTGAGCGTGTGATCATCAGATCTCAGCACCGCAAAATCCACATTCTACCCAAACTGACCAAGACGGGGGGCGGGGGGGGCATCGTACCTAGTACCTGATACAACAGAGATAGCCAGCTTTGGCCTTGTATAGAAGGACACTGCACAAGGCCACCACAGTGCAGACCGTCACAAACATAACAACCCCAATTACACTGATGTCCAAGTGTGACAACATCTTTAATAAGTTCCACTAAAAAAAATACATTTAAGTTTCATTCAGAGACCACAAAATATTTCAGTTAAATCATTAGTGCAAATAGCTTCAGAGGATGTGCAGCTAGAATCTTTCAGGCCTCTTGGGGCACTTTCTTCCTGAGGTTTAAAGCTAAAATGTTCTTTTACATCAAGACTATAGCAAAGAATGCGCAGCACTGATGTTCTTTTTTGTAGCTTCACATGCACCATTAACACACTGCAGGTGCATTTATAACAAAGCTTGTGCTTGTTGGATTTAATATGACACATCTTAAGATATTTGGGGCAAAACAGAAGTTCCCTGGAGAAAAAAAACAGAATGTTTAAAAATATAAACATGAATGATTTAAATCTGTAAAGGGAAGAAGTATTCATATTTTATTCATTACGAGAATGCAAAACACGAGAAGCCATTTCCTTTCCTTGGATAAAACCCCCAAGGCCTGAAAAGGCAGCTTCAGAACCCAGGCCTACATAATGGAAATGGATGAGTGACTTTCCCATGTAGATGCTGCAAGACGGCAAAGGGGGCAGCCCACCTGCACATTGCCCTCTCCCACCACGATCTCTGCCGTGTAGGCGTACTGCACAAGCTGCTCCAAGGCTTGGGGGTCGATGTCGTGCAAGGTCACATGGGTCTGCCGGCTCTCGGACATCTCGTCTGTGCAGCAGGACACGGAAACGCCGCTGCGGTCAACCGGCCAAGTAAGACCCCAAACCAAAAGTAGGGTGAGATCTCCTCATGGATTTTCATAGTACGGTTAGGATATGACGACCCCCTGGTCTCATCTGTTACACTTCAGGTCTCTTCATCAATTATCGTTTGAATTATTGTCAAAGGCGCAGCGTCTTTTTGGGTGTAATACAATCTGGGGACCTAGCTGTGACCCCAGCCACTGTAACTGGACACCTGCACTTGCAAATGAACACTGGAACTCAAAGTAAAGAGGAGAGATGTCAGTGCACCATCAAAATCACCAGCAATGCAAATGGAATTATGTAAATACGGGATGGTGATGAAAACGCTGCAGCTTTATCCTGAATATCAAGGAGCAAGTGATGTATCGTCCCGCACAAAATTCACATTTCATTTTAATAAGGTAAAAAAAAAATCATTTAGGGAATACACTGTAGTGTGATGTACTTCAAAGGAAAGTGATTAATGTGCTGTTCGAAAAAAAGGCAGGATTATTTTTTGTAGAGAAGAAGCTTAAAGTTCTGTGAGAAGACAGTGAGAATATGGGAGGCCCCACCTGGTAGCACACAATAACGAGTGTGATGCAGAGGTGAACAGATGGGGTCAGGGTCAGAGAGACAGGGACAGAGAGACAGAGACAGGGTCAGAGAGACAGGGACAGAGAGACAGGGTCAGAGGGACAGGGTCAGAGGGACAGGGTCAGAGGGACAGGGTCGCCAACTCGCATACATCTCGCGTGACACTCTCACTTTCAGACTCTCACACATGACACCTTACGGCAAATCTATATTCCATTATAAACCTAAAAATAGCTACATTAAAGGTGTTGGGGTGTTTGAATACCCCACCCACTACTTACAAGGTAATAAAACTCTTACATGCATGTAAATGCCTGTGCATGTGTGTGCAGACTTGTCTCGAATTGAAAATCTCACTCCAGCCAGCTGAGCAGAGTTGGAGATCCCGCAATAATGGCTTTGACTACAGCTAGAGCGGTGGGACGTGCAGGGTGCTGGGGGTCACCTACTTGTGAACATGGCATGGAAATAAGGGCTGCAGGATGCCAGCACCACTTTGTGAGCCTTGATCTCCTTACTGGCCACGTGCAGCACGATATCGCACAAGAGGCCACGCTGACGCATCCTGCTCATGGACACAAACGAATCGTGGTAGTGGCGCTTGGAATTGTGGGAGATGCTGTGGCCATCGCGGTTCAATAGCTGCATGCCTCCTTCCATCTTGGGGCAGTGGTCCTGAGCCTGGGCCTGGTCCTGATCTGGTGTCAGTCTCAACTGCAAACAAAAAGCAACTAGTTAATGGTGGATCAGGGTACAGTGGAATGCTTTACTTCATATCAATAATCCAAAAAACGGAAAGTTATTTGGAGATTTATTAATGACCAGACTTGCTTTGTGATGAACTGTTATTCATTTTGATAAGGCCATAGGGTAGGGAATGCTTCTTGGGCCAGGTTTCTGTAAGCTCTGTGAAGGGCAACGATGGACAGGGTCCCACTAATCCGCTAACCGCTAATTAGCAAAGCTAACTTTTTCAAAATGTCAGCATGAGCTAGTCGCAGAATAGGACTCCGCAGACAAAAATGCTTATATCTCACAAACAGAATATCATTAACATAAATTTTATTCTGGATATTCTACATAATCCAGTGATCCCCAACTGGGTAAGCCTTAAATACCCCTGGTAATCACTTAAACTAAATTGCTAGACAGGTTAGAATTTGTGCTCTGGGTATATTTGAAAGGGTTTCAGAGCCCAAAACCAAATACAACCTCTATGCATGTGATTAGTGTTCAGTAGCTACCTTCTGTTACATTTTTAGTGGTCTATCAGTTTAAACTTTGGAGTTAGCAGATTAGCTGTTATTAGGCATGTAACGATGAATCACAAATAGGTTAAAAATCTATGTAAATGTATGACGATTTAATCTGCCTGATGTGGAAAATGAATCGCTACTGTAGGAGGTCTTCACAGTACTTTAACACAGACCATTAAGAACCGTATGAGCGCAGACCACCAGCGGAGTGTGGAGGGGAGAACAGTCGTGCTGGGGCAAGGTACAAAATAACCGGGTCAACTGTAAGTACGCCCTAAACCAGGGTTATTCAAATCACGGTCCTCGAAGCCCGAGCACTGCTGGTTTTCTAGCCTTCCTTTACCTGTCAGTCAGGTGTGAAGCCTCTGACCAATCAGAATCAGCAATTATTAAACTAACTACCTGGG
>JABFEA020000130.1:17541896-17554648 GCA_019775915.2 Cyphomyrus plagiostoma | reverse complement strand
CCCCCCCCCCCCCCCCCCCCCCCCCCCCCCCCCCCCCCCCCCCCCCCCCCCCCCCCCCCCCCCCCCCCCCAGGAGATTTAACTCCTCCAACGGGGATGCAAGCAGATTTTTGGTGCGTGAATTATGGATCTGAGTCAGTCATTCATATGGATGTGGGTTAGGAGGACCAATGAGTGTGAAAGGGTTAGTCAGAGACGGGCTTTTTAACAGGGACAGATCGGAGTGTGTAAGAATGGAATTAAGGAAACATGGAAATGGGAAAAATTGGAGAGCAAACGATATGCGGAAGCAGGTGAGGAGAGAAAAGCTGACTGAAATAAGAGTGCTGAAAAAGAGACAGGGATAGAGAAAAGGCTGAACAGCCACACAATGCTGCAGCCCTAAGATCAATGAAGGCAGATGTGCCTACAAATAGGAAAGATCTTGTTCAGGAAGACGTAGCACGCAGATTAGTCTAAAGTGCACGTATACAAGCAAATGGTGGTAGAGGGCTGAGGATTCAAGGGGTGTCAGAGCAACACAGAGGGGACAGGAACAGAGCCACATACTCATCCATCTGTGAGTGGTCTGCAGGAAAACTGGAAGGTGGGGTTAGAAAACACTGGGAGAGGGAAACTGGGCAGGAGTTATTATATGGTGCAGCTCATCTATGTATAAGCAAATTGATGGTAGAAAAGGCCAGTATAACAATAAGCTATTATCACTATTTGTTACCCTTCAGGTTACATTACAGACACAGACATATGGCTCAGTAACAGGCCAAAGCAAAGGAAAAGGAAGACTAGGGTTAGCACTAGGCAAGAGCAGGCACACAGTGTAGGTGGCCAGATTGGTCGGTAGGCTAGGGAATGCCCTCAGCAATTAAAGGCTGCGAGGACTCCCCCCAGCCTCAGGGTGGGGGGGAAGTGTCATATTTGGTCCCCCCCACAGTCGAAAAACATACGGAGGTGAATAGGACATACCAAATTGCTCATAGTTGTGAGTGAATGGTGCGTGAGTGTGCCCTGCGATGGGTTGGTGCCCCATGCAGGGTTGTTCCCTGCCTTTGCCTCTGGGATAGGCTCCAGACCCCCCATGACCCTGAATAGGACAAGCGGTTACAGAAGATGGATGGGGAGAGAAAACTTGATATTTCACGAGTGTCCATAAACGACCCTGTGATCTAACCCTTCGCCTGTAAAGCTGGGTACATCGAGTGAAAAACAGGTGCTTTGCCCACTGAAGGAGCACCAATGAAGCCTTTAGGCGGGACTTGTTGTGTAAACTGAACTGAACAGTCAATGGTAGCCCAGATGGAGTATTTATAGTGATACTTGAAGAAGAAACTGAGACTCTAGTGACTTCTACTTGTATTCTCACGTTGTCAAATCCTTCAATGTACTGGTGTAAATGTCCCGATCATTTGTTTTCTTTTCAATATAATAAGCTCTGTGACTCTAATCTCATCAAGTCCTTTTTTCTTTCATTGCAGACCCTGACGCTGCAGCTTCCAGAGCTGCACTGCACCTCTCGCTACACAGTGCATGACGACACAGACTGTGCTGAGCTCGCATAAAATGCACTGAGTACTGTGAGCTCCATTCTTTAACTTCATTTCTTTTCAGTCCATATGGAGTGCGTGCACACGTCGTTCTGATGCACAAACTCACATGCGACCTTGGTGATTCAAAATGGTTATCATGCACGGCACTTGGGTAGGATGGTCGGGGAAGAACAGAAATGCCAAAAGAACATCTCACAAGGCCTGCTGGTTGACATGGCAGATGGAATCTTTCTTGCTTGATGTCCAACATCTATGAGCACTTCTGCTGTATTTGCATAGGCATCTGTTATCGCAGGAATGTCTATCTATGGTCAGCTGTCACAAGTTCCAAGCCGTCTGCGGGCTAAACATCCCAGTGATGTTGGTCACATTCGTGGAGCTACCCGTCTGTATTACTTTAAACACTTCCAAGCCCATTCTGAGAAAGCAACATCATCCACTTTCCAGAGAAGCTGAAGGAGGTATAGCACCTGTGATTACTCCTTGGAACAAGGAGTAATAATTCCTACTCAGTCTCTCAATAATACTCCCATATTGTCGGTTGAGTAACTAGGAAAGGATTCACGGCGATTCATGCAGAACCTGAGAATGCATGGGTAATTCCTGCTTTTCCCAAACTCAACAACTGTTCTCACATCATTGATTTGTGTTTGGCGCTCTCCTCTGTTGCAAGAAGGGCATTCCACTCCCTTCTACCCCTGGCCAGTAGTTGGTTTTCTCATGATACCCAAGGATATGTACAGTGGCTGTAGCTACATATGCTGTCAAACAAGCTGCTCCTCTGGAACTGGGACACACTGTTGTCCTTATGGAACCACATGTGACTGAAACTTGCTACACAGCATCTATGAGCTTCTCCTTGCCACCATATGATGTTTTGAATGCAGCTAAACGTTTTCCTTGTCCAAATGATGGGGAGCCAAATCACCACAAACTGGCCGTTTCAACCTCCATAATCACCATGCATCAGATGTTAACCTGATCATACATGTTTCTTCTCTTGCTTCAGATGGCACACAATGCAGAACATGCTGTTATTTTGATGCTGCTCCACTGCTAAATACAACCTACGCTTAGAAACTGAACTCTTGCTGGGGCCTTATTAAGAAGCTTTATGGAAACATCATGCATTTCTCATCTGGTAACCTTATTCAGCATTACATTCCGATTCTAAAACTAATTTCCAGGAATCTTGTACCAATTAAGACCTCATTTGGCTTCCTCTGCTGCCCCATGGAGGATGGGCTCCCCCTTTGAGTCTGGTTAGGGTTAGGGCTTCCTCTGCTGCCCCCTGGAGGATGGTCTCCCCCTTTGGGTCTGGTTATGGTTAGGGCTTCCTCTGCTGCCCCCTGCAGGATGGGCTCCCGCTTTGGGTCTGGTTAGGGTTAGGGCTTCCTCTGCTGCCCCATGGAGGATGGGCTCCCCCTTTGGGTCTGGTTATGGTTAGGGCTTCCTCTGCTGCCCCCTGCAGGATGGGCTCCCGCTTTGGGTCTGGTTAGGGTTAGGGCTTCCTCTGCTGCCCCATGGAGGATGGGCTCCCCCTTTGGGTCTGGTTAGGGTTAGGGCTTCCTCTGCTGCCCTCTGGAGGACGGGCTCCCGCTTTGGATCCGGTTCCTCCCAAGGTTTCTTCCTTCTTGGGAGTTGTTGTCTTGCCACTGTTGCCTCAGGCTTGCTGTCAGAGGGCTTTGGGCAGTGATAATGTGAAAGCGCTTGGAAGCAACTTATGTTGCAAAAATACATCATGCAAATAAAACTGAATTGCATTGAATTGAATTGAATGAAATTGAATTGAACTGTTGTTGTTCATGCCATGCAGAAATGCCAAGGCTGTTGCAACAGAGGGTTGTGGAAATCAGGCTGTGCATTTTGTGAATGGTCTTCTAAATATGACACCTTCCTTTTCGGTGCCATGATTTTTCCCAAAAGTATGAGTGTCTTATGCCCCAACAATGACTAAAATTGCTCATCGTTTGTGTAAGCCATTTGTGCCAGCATATAGTGTTGGAAATGCAGTAGAGCCTATCCGCATGGGCACATTTACATATCTGCAGATGGATTTTATTGAAATGCCTGCTGTAAATAAATACACTTCTGGGCTAGTAATAGTAGACGTTTATAAACGGGTCGAACCTTATCCTTGGGGAAGGTCATATGATATTATAGTGCCTAATGTTAAAACAAAGTGTTTATTTGCAGATTTGGGATCCGATGGAGACCGTGTAGTAACAAGGGACCCTACTTTAGAGGTCAATTAGTAAAGGGAGAGTGCAGGGACATTCAAAACAAACAGCATCTGCATTGTACTTATGACCCGCTATTAGCAGGAGTCATAGAAAGGTACAATAGGCCATTGAAAAAGTAGCTGCAGACTGAACCCCCCAGTCTGCGCTTGGAGCTTGTATGATCGTCACCTCCAGCTGAACCTCTTTAAGACTTAGCTTCTTGTCTTCCCTGCAAGCCCTATTATTGACTATGACTGAGCTGTACAGTTTGGATCATTGACATTGTCCCCATCAATGTCTGCCAGAAACCTACAGATTATAATAGCCAGTCAACTATCCTTGGCTAAACACATAACAGAATATGCAGCTCAGCTTCTAGGCCTGACTAGATGACCAACAAGACTAATAGCTTGCACTGTCGAACCACTGCAGATGTCTCAAAACGTAACAACATAGCTAGTATTCTGGAGTCAGTTAAAATGCTCTCATGTTACAACCTTTTTATCTATTCATTGACTCCCTATAAGCACTCACACCATGTCCTTAATGCTGGCTTTCAACAGAAGAGCACCCACATTCACCAAGCAGCTTATCCAAGACCTGCATGCCATCTTGCCCTCTTCCATCATCAAGCATGAGAGGTCACACTATTTCAACTGTGTGGTTCCTCAAAGGTGGAGCAAGATACCAATTCACATCCAGTCATCAGAATCTCCTTCAACCTTCAAGAAACACTTCAAGACCCATCTGTTCTAGGAGCATTTCAAATAATCCTCTAATCACTGAGATGATCTTCATCTGTGATCCCTTAGCTTTTTTCTTGAGTATCATGAATGTTCGTTTTTTGCACTTGCTTCCCCTTTCCTCCCCTTTTAGATTCTTGCTATATACGCAACATGTTGTACAGCTCTTGCTCCAAACCTACCTCGTACTTGCGATTGGTCATTCATTGGAAGCTAACCCCTGACCATTGCATGCTTGTAATGTACCATCTGCCTAGCTTATATGTCACTTTTGTCAAAAGCATCAGCTAAATTAATAAATTACACAATTGTTATTGGCATAATGTGAGAATTTGCCGTTATGTGAATATATGTTACCTAAAAAGTGAGGTTCTCAAATACAGCAAGAATAAAACATACTCCACTAAGCTTTTTTACAAACCCCAAACAGCAGTGCCTTGGCAATACTGACTGCAGAATATGACCAATAAAACAATCCTGCAATTCTACATCAGCATTCCTCAGCCTTATAATGTAAACTGTGCTGAACAGGTATAAATTACCTGATGAACCATTTTCATTTCTAAATGGTGCTCACTGTTAGCATATGATGAAAACACGAGGAATACTGACATGGTTGATGAATGATTTTACAGGTTGATAAAGGTATTATTTTACCTTCATATCAATATAAGGTGATGAAAAAGAGTCAGCGTGAAATGACCCAGCACTGAATTTCAAAACAAAGGTTAAACTGAAAAGCACTTTATCAAATTTCCAGCTTGACATTAGTCTCTGTAAACCACATACCCAGCCTAAAAAAGCACTTCTACGTACTAAGATGACGTGCTTCACGTCATTCATTTAACTATTACCTGCTTATCTATTTGTATTGCACAGCCACTACTAAATGTAGCATCTGAAAACACATCACAATATTCTTTTGAGAGGACAAAGAGATATAGCTTACCCAAGTTCCAGAGAAGTCATTCATATTCTACCTATTAATTATCAATAGTTTAATTTAATAAGCTATTAAAAGCAAAAAGATACTTCATGTTGTTAAATGTTGCATTATTTTTGCTTTGCTTTTCGGTGTGGGAAAAAAAGCATAAAAAATTATTCATTTTGTTAAAATGATTGGTGTTGCTATCAATAAAAGGTCACCCTTTTTGAAATACACATCAAACATATTATGAGATTAGCATCTTTGCATGTAAAAATTCAAGATCAAGCTGAAAAATTAAGAAATTAGACACCTTTTCCCACAATTCCTCTTGCTGTGCCTATATCATCTTCTCATCCATCTTGTTGACCTGCCTTTATTTAAATAGCAGACACTTTATCCTAGATGATGTAAAATTAAGGAAGCAGGATCAGTGAGTCCTGAACTAAATGAGGTTTCAAAGCCTTGCTCAAGGGACCAACAATGAAATCATTCTGTCGACTAAAAGATTTGAACCAGCGACCTTCTGATCGTGGGCAGAGGGTCATAACCTGTGAAGCCAAATTCCGCCCCTTTCTTTGCATGAACAATATTTCATGTTGTTTCTGTGTGCACCGTGTAATATGCCCTTTGTATATAGTACTAAACAATCAGAAAACCGTCCTTGTACGTGCAGAGTAATAGATGAGGGTGTTCATCTACAGCCTTTATAATTGACCTGATCTAATACATTCTAAGTAATCTTATGAAAGATCACAGTTGCCTCATATTTAAAGATTGATCAAGAAAAACAATAAACCTCTGTTCGAAGGAAGTTCCACTATGTCATGGCAGTGGACTGGAAATGGCAAGCTGTCTTACAACTCACACCAAACCATGAGCAGTCTCATCAGTTTGAGGTACTGCACTGCCACACCAATGACACAAAATGTTTTGAGACTGCTGGAATGGGTAGAAACAGAGAAAATATGCAGCAGTGCAATGTATATTTAATCGTTATACCTTTCATGCCACCTGTCATTTACCACAGATCAATATGCAGTTCAATTATTCATGTGATATGTTTGAAAAATGAGCGGCAGGCAATACTGCAGAGGCAAACGTCAGCACAAGTTTATTTTCACATTTCCCACTGAATCCTGAACATAAAAAATCCTATTATAATCTTTTCCCGTTCATTTCCTGTTGAAACATATAACAATGGTTTAGACCTGCAATATATGCATGCAGACAAATATGTAGGCTAAGAGTACAATAATATATGCATGTCATATACTTACATACATACGTCAGATGAATCCATGCGTGGCTGAAGCCCCTTTTTGGATAAGAATGTCTAGGTACCTTTCTTTTGCTGTGTTTATTCACCACTAAAACCAGCAACAAAACAATTCAGGGGACTGGTTGAAAAAAGACATTTACGTTGAATTCATTTCTCCGCGGAGTCTCGGTTTATGTTTATTTTTATGCAGGTAATTACACAACCATAACCTCTCAATAATATTCGTCTCTGGTGTTTTCAATAGGTCTGTCAACATAAATCGTTCAATGCATTAAAATACTAAGCACGGCTTTAGTCTACTGTTGACGTCAGTGCAAACGAAATGACTGCCGACATTAATTTAAGGTGGAACTGAAGTATCTTAGCTTAGCCAGCTACCGAACGTGCCAGTGCGTTAAATACAGGTCGACCCAACAGACTAACGCGCAAATAATGATAAACGACCTTAACAATACAATGACGTCAAAACCTGAACAGTATTTACAAGGAAGCTCTCTAACATCCTATTTATTGCTACACTTCTTTGAGAAAGTAATTATAATCTTAAGACTCTTTTAATATATCAATACCTCTAACTATATAGCTTGTTCTATATTCCCCTCAGGGGAAAAATCCACTACTGTCACCCCGATAAGACAGCGAGGCGCCGCTTTCAGAAACACACAAAAGACTTATTAAGAGTTACTATAATGCGAACAACGTTACGTGACAACGGTACCCGGCGTAGCAGACAGCAGCATATAGGCTGCTAGACAACCGGCTAACAATCACAGCGCCACTGCAGGCTGCAAATCATCGCCTTCGAAAATACTGTTTAGCTATCCAGCCGTAAACTTAATATTAATCAGCATGCTACTCGCACCAAGCTACAGCGGACGTGTATGTATAGCCAGCTTGTTAGCACATTACCAGTCCCTTTCCGCTTTTTCTAGAATCGTGTTTTTAGTAAGAAGCTAGGTTACAGTTTGTGTTACACGTGTAAACGTATGTAACGTGAAGGCTTCTGGAGTAAAACCAGCGCGCCATCGGCTGCTCGCTACCCGGCCTGTCTCCAGTTAACTTCTAAAATAATGTTTGAAAACTCACCGTCTTCTGCTGTTGGTACGGCGAAAAAAAAAATGTCCTGCTTTATTAATCAGAAAAAAAACCCGACTGTCAGATAGCCATAACTGTTGTTTTGCTTTAGCTCGGGGCTAACTATGGCATCCGAGGCGATCCTGGTACCAGGAACGCTGCTGTTTCTAGACGTGTTTTTTAATAAATAAATAAATAAACAGCTGGGTAAATATATTGTTTCTACTTGCCTCTTTCACTCGTATTTTAAGTGCCGCGATGTAACTGGTATTGGTCTGGTATAATGTATTGCTCCGATAAAGTACACCTTTTCCTGTTCATGAAATAAATAAAGATATTCCCTAAACGACGGCTCTTATGTCTTTGGTGCCTTTGTACTGCCCGTCTGAACGTCTCAAAATACCGACGCTGAAGTATTAAATACCGTAACGCGGCGGGACCCGGCGAGCGCTCGACGTGCTGGACCGCTGCCAGCCCTGTAATTAATGCAAATAGCTCGGTGCAGTCATCCTCTGCTGGGTTCTCATTGTGTTATAAAGTAACGTCACGTATGGCGTTAAATGTTAATGTAAATGGCAGTGTGTCTGGGGTAGCTATTCGGGGTGACCCGCATGGTGGGCAGTGTGGGTGTGAGTTTTTAGGGTTAATGGTGCGGGAGTGATGAGCGCCGCCGAGTGGCGGATTTACGCAAACTTCTGCCATACTGTTGCTCAGTACCATGCTCCGGCCAACCTATATGCTACAGTGTACAGCAGGGGTCACCAACATGGACCACATGAGTCGCCCACGGACCTGTTCTAAAAATAGCACAACTCACAAGTGAGCAACATCTAAAATAGTCATTGTTGATAAAATCATAAACGTGATCAGTGTCTTTACATAGATGAGTATCATTAATAATAATATATAACTAAAGGTAAACTGAGCAGATTTGTTATTTAAAAAGAGTATATCTAACTGGTAGCCCTTCGTATGGCTCAGTACCCGTGAAGTAGCTCTCAGTTTCAAAAAGGTTGGTGACCCCTGGTCTACAGAATATTCATAACACCAGAGTTGGGTGGTTCAGGCCCAGAAAATAAAAATCCTGATCAAGGACTGGTTGATTGGTTGAGTATAAACAGTTATAGCCACAGAGTACTCAGGTGGTTGGTTGAAACAAAACCTTGGTCTGGATTTGTACTTTCTAGACTTGAACTTTCCACCTCTGCGTAACACATCTGCATGTGATAATTATAAATAGTACCTTCATGGCATATTTTTACTGATTTAAACTATAAATTGTTCTAGGAGACGTTCGTATTTAAAAATATAATACCTCCTTTTAAAATTTCCAAAAAGTAAACACTTGCGTTATAATAAGAAAACTGTAACTATTAGTGGGGCCAGTGTGGTATAAAATGGGCAATGTACGTTTTAACTTAGTATCTTTTACAGGTGTGTGAATTTAGGTGTCAGAGGCCTTTGGTTGTTATTTGAAATAGAAAAAATATTTGGTTAAATCAGAGAAATGCTTGGAGCAAATATTTTTGATTTTCCTCGGAACTTTTTTGTAGTTTCATATCCGATTATGGTTGCTATGTTGTATTATGTGACATTGCTAATATTATACATATTATATTATATTGTACTAGTTCTTCGCAGATGCAGCGGAGGCTCAGAACTGACCAGCACTTTGACCCTGCTCTAAACGACCTCTTCCCAAGGTTAGCACCTGTCGGACCCTACCCTTCGCGTCTCTTCCTCGTTTGGCCAGCAGGTGTCGCTGGTTATCCTGTCCTGTCACTCCTCCTGAAACCCTTGTGTGTTTTCTGCTGTTTCCCCGACAGTCTAATAGCTCAGTCTGCTAAGTGTGTGGCTCAGACCGAGTCCTGCTGGTCAGGGGTTCGTTTATTTTGTTTGTTCATCTATTTATTTTTATTTCTTGTATTTTGTTCCTTCTTGTCCTAGGCGGCGCTTGTGTTCTGATCTGTTCCTTTCTGGTTTTGTTTAATTATCCATGTGTTTTATTTCTAGTGTTTAATTTTCAGTTAATGTTTCTGAGTTTTTGGTATTTGTAACACTCCATGCCATTAGTTCCACTTGTTCCAGTTTCCTTGTTCCAGTGTTTGTTGATTGGTTAATTGATTATCTTACACCTGTTCCTTGTTTGCCCCAGTCTTCTGTATATTTAAGTGCCTGCCCTGCTTTGTTCTCCAGTGAGTCATTGTATTAGGTGTTGTGCTTGTTGCTTTGTGAATGTTACTGTGTACATGTTACCCTATGCTTCCCTGCCTGGCTTCCTTTGTAGCATGGTTCATAGTTCCAGTAGTGTCTTCCCATATTTGGTTCTGACTGCTTGTGGTCCTGTTATTTTTATGGTTCCTAGTGTATTTCAGTTCCCCCAATAAACCCCCGTTGTCTCTTAAAGTTGCAAGTGGATCGTCACCTTCCTTTCCCAAGCAAAACCTTGGTCTGTAGCGTGATTTCCCGTCTGCACCATGCCCTGGGTCCATAACACTTCTGTTACGTAGTCATACAACAGCAATATGTAACATCTTTTACATCCTGCCTGTCCAGGATCATTAGGCTGTTTGTTAGCAATTAGGTGATATAATTCCATGACTGCAAATTGTTTTAGACAGATTAGTAGCTTTTCTGAGGCTGTAATGCCACTGGGTGATTTTATTCAGTGAAATGCCTTAAAATGTCTATCATGCAGTCATAGTTTTAGACATTTGTGTATTTATCAGATGCCTTTTTGGCTATCTTGCAATGCTGCTATCTGCGTACGGCATAAAAATATTACTATGCTATATTTAATCTTAGATCAAGATATAACCATAACATCATATTATAGTCAAAAGATACACATGCATATATACATAGGGGGGTATTTTCCTGAGACCTCAGACTTGATCAACCAACATCAATACTGAACCTGAATAGCTGCAAAGTTCCAACATGTAATGGAAATCCTTCTCAGAAGAGCAAAGGCCATTATAGCAACCATCATGTAGTGAGGCAGAATGGAGAACACAGAGTCGGGTAACGGGGCAGACAAAAGAGGATTTATTAAAGGGTTGAACAAAACTAGATCACAGGGGATCAAAAGGGAGAGGATACAGACCTGAACACACAACACAACGTTAATGACAGACCTGAGCTTCGCAGGGGAGGGAAGCACTTATATATGAGGATAAGAAGGGGGTGTAAGGAGAGGATGGTGCATGAAGGCTGAAAGATGAAGGAGCTGTGGGTGTCGCTTATCAAAGCCACATCAGCGAGGAGACACGAGGATCTGGCGGAACAGGACATGACAGCAACTAAGGGTTAGCCAGCTTCACATTAATACCCTATTTAGGGATGAGATGTTTGACAAGCTGGTGTCCACATACTTTTGCCCATATAGTGTAAAATCAGGAAGAACAGTAACTAAGTGGTAAATGACAGGCCAGAAAAAGAGTTATGCAATCAAGTGGCTAGTGCAAATGGAGATGGATTAAATTCTGCCTAAGCGAGGGTGTGTAGTGGGGGCATTAGCATGGCAACCTGGGGGAAGAAGCCATTACCAAGTCTGGAAGAAGAGTCCAGGTGTTGAATAACCTTTTGTCACATAGCAGACAGGCAAAGCGTCCATGCCAGGCATATAAATGGTCACCCATTGTGCCAGAAGCCTTGTTTTTGTGTCCTGTACAGAACGGAGAAACATCTTCACAATGGGCACAGCTATTTCAATTATCCAATGTGTTCTTTCAGTCTGAGACACTGCTGTTCCAAGCAGCAATATGACTCCTTTCTGTATTACCTACAGGTGAGAAAAAAATAGTGAAAACTTTGCAATTATCTGTGTTCCTGTATTCATAAATTGTGATCTGATTTCATCATAATAATAAAATGATTAAACAACTAACACTTAAACAATTTCTGTCTTTGTTTTATATTTAAACATTCACTTTCTGGCCTGGAATAGTGTGTAAAGATTTATGTTTAGTAAGTAGTGGAAGCTGCCTTTTACCCCTCCCCCCCCCCTTCGAATGACGATGCATTCCTCTTCCCAGAAGTGTATCACTTCATTGATAACTTGTTTTTGCACGCAACACAGTTTCAACAAGGGTAGGTCAGGACTTTCATTTAATCATCACAAAATGTTAAATGTTCTGTGTTGCAGATTTACTTCTGGGTTTATGGTCATCTTCTGTTCAGCATACGATAGCATATAATCCCTGATATTTGCCCAGTGTAATATCTGATACGGTTTGGAATGAATTGTTCCTGGGATATGCAGTTAAGTATATCCAGTTGTGTATATGTGAGTGTGGACCCCTTCTTCTCTAAGATGCACAGGATGCTGCTCTGTCTTCTGCTCTGTGCTCTCTGGCAATATCTGCGGGCTGCTTGCAAAGAAATAAGCCACTGGAAGACCAATGGATGATCCCTGAATAACTGGGGGTGAGAAATCCCAATTGGTGATGCTCTCTCAAAGATGGAATGAAGTTTCGTTTTTCCTGCGTTGTGTGTTATTTTCTGTTCTGCATTTTTGTGTACTTTATTGTCTTCTTTTATGGTTCGTTTACCTGTATTTTTTATTTGCTTTGCTTTCTATAAAGCACATTGAATAACCTCTATGTCGTATATAAATAAACTCACCTCGCCTTTCCTTGAAGTTGCTTCTTCCAAACATAACGCTGCAGCTTTTATTTTTTTTGCCAAAAACCTATCTTAGCTGTCAACGGAATATGTAGCCCTTTGGCAAACTTAAGATGGGCAGCCGTTTTTTAAGCAGTGGCCTAGTCAGCCCTATCCCTGCTCAAGCAGCACTGCTGCTCAGTGATTTTCTGATTGTCCAGCCAGACATTAGCCAGTACATAAGACATGCTCAGAAATGCTTGGCTGGTCCCCTGCAGTTCATCATCACCTCTTGTAGCATCTTTTGGCAGTGATCTTTGCAGTGATCTTTTTGGCAGTGATCTTTGCAGTGATCTTT
>JABFEA020000130.1:17527332-17541412 GCA_019775915.2 Cyphomyrus plagiostoma | reverse complement strand
CTTTGCAGTGATCTTTTTGGCAGTGATCTTTTTGGCAGTAATCTTTGCAGTGATCTTTTTGGCAGTGATCTTTTTGGTAGTGATCTTTACAGTGATCTTTTTGGCAGTGATCTTTGCAGTGATCTTTGCAGTGATCTTTTTGGTAGTGATCTTTTTGGCAGTAATCTTTGCAGTGATCTTTGCAGTGATCTTTTTGGTAGTGATCTTTGCAGTGATCTTTTTGGCAGTGATCTTTTTGGCAGTGATCTTTGCAGTGATCTTTTTGGCAGTGATCTTTTTGGCAGTAATCTTTGCAGTGATCTTTTTGGCAGTGATCTTTTTGGCAGTGATCTTTTTGGCAGTGATCTTTGCAGTGTGAGCACTCATAGGGAGGGCAGCAACAGTACTGAAATTCCTCCAGTTTGTGCATGACTGTCTGTCAATTTTGGAGCCTATTCCCACTTTATGAACCTCAGCAGCTTGTTTTCTGAAAGCCTAATTTTGCTCCAGTATGTTTCACTTCAGCTGGTCTTTATTGTGAAGAGCAATAAAGTTTGTTGCTGTTGTTTTTTTGATAGTATCTTGGTTTAAAGATCACTTATACATCTCACTCAGCATACAGCTGCAGTTAATCATTTTCATAGAAGTCATCACCCAAGAGGTTTGCATTTTTCTGAGCACAGATCATGAAATTAGCTCAAAGTATAAGCAATTAATGTGTGAAATCAAATAATTGTGAAAGACTTAACTTTTCCTCAGAAGTGTAATTCTGTTAAACTTCACATTATTTCTTAATCATCATTTTTGAGTTTTCAGGTTCAGACAGAGAGTTCTGTTGAAAGTGCCATAAAATGACTATATTACTCTTGGTCTCTGGGGCGGCTTGGTGGCTCTGTGGTGTCCCTGTCACCTCACACCTCCACGTTTGGGGGTTAGAATCTTACCTCTGATACATGCTGCCTTGGTCTCCTTACAATCAAAAGACTTAATGAAACTTAATTTACAGTGAAAATAAATTCGTCCATCAGAGGAAAACTTTAATTAAACTCATTGCTGAACATAAGACAGTCATGGAGAGGCTGAAAGGCAGTGCGGCTGGATTTTAAATGAGTCCTCAGTCTATTTATAATTTAATCAAAACCCATTTCTTCCTTGTCATGGGAGTAGCGTTACAGTAATTAACAAGTCTAGTTTGACGGTTTTGTCAAACGGCTCAGCACTGGGCCTAGCGATGCTGTCACGGGTGTGCTTCCCCTTATGGATATTAATCAGAAACATTGTACCATTACTAACATAACAGAAAAATGTTTAAGCTCCCACAGTTTGAGATTTTAAAACTTTATTCTCAGGGGTTCATTCTCAGACTGAGTGGAGTGAGATTGTTGTACTGTCTGGTTGCACAAACGATGCCTTAAAGTGAATTCAATTGCTACAAACAGCAAAGTTTCCAATCCCAAACTGACCCCAATACTCTGCACTCCAGATTTAGAGCATATTAAATACTGATTCTCAGTTTTAAAGTCTAGGACAGTCTTGCATCAGTGGGACAGCTATAGCAAGGCTGAAATATTCTATACTGTAGGCAGCAACCCAAAGTATTGAAACACTATAATTAAGTCTATATTGGAGTTATAACTAAATTCATTACATTTCATACTTTACTATAGCTAAGCATTCTGATCAGAGAAAGGAGGCTGATCATATTTAGCTGTTTTATTTTCCTATTGACGTATCACGTCTCCCTATCGACTGATTGTGTTTTCTCATTGTTATTAATATGCTATATTCAAAAACACTATTCCTTTTACAGTTTGAATTTCAACTTGGGAATATATCCAGCAGTTTGTTGAATAAAAATGATGACCCATAAAAATTGTCTTCCATAGGTAAGACAAAAAAAAAATCTGAAAAGATCGAGTCTAACAACGCGACGTCGCCCGAATTCTCCTGCAGGTGGAGCCTGTTCACCACTGTACAAGCATCCGAGTCACTATGTCTCTCGGTTAATTCTCGTTTTTGTGAAAGGGTTAACCATAAAAGAATTAAGAGTTATTAGACACCCAATTTAGCGATGTACTTAAATGCTTTTCACCCCACTGTGCTGTTAATTATTTAGATGTTTATCAGGCTTTGTTTCAGGAGTCTTTGTGTTCGTTTTTTAAAACAGATGTTTGTAGAATTATAAAATTAATCACCCCTTCCTTTATCGGGCAAACGGGTTTAATAAGAGCATGTTAAATTTAATTTTAAATAACTGAGTATGAAGCTCCTCCTGCTCCTTGCATATATGTGTGGAGTTTGATTCTTCTTCCCTTATTTCGTTGGTTTCCTCCTGTAACCCAAATGCATTCGGGGTAATCGATCTACTTGAATTGCTCATCATCTGTGTGCTTGTGTCCTGAGATGGTCTGGTATATCGTCCACAGCGTCGCCTTGCCTAACGCCCTATCCCGCCCGGAATAGGCTCCAGGCTCCGTTATTGTGCCCAAGACAAGCCATTAATGGATGGGTATGTGATTTAGCTGAGAAGAGGAGAATCAGAATCAACGCAATCCGGCATTAGGTAATCACTAGCAAGTACTATCGCAATATGATTATGATATAATAATGTATCACATATTTTTTATGTTGTGTTTATGGTCATCCATTCTCATTCATTCATAATTCGCAGAAATAGATTCAACATTTGTTTACATTTACCAGAAGACAGCAACCACTCTTGTCTTCGCTATAAAGGATTTCTAGTTAATTAGCTACGGAACTACAAAAAACAAGCAACCAGGAGCTGTCTGTTTGAGGTGACGACGGTTGGTGTTTACTATATTTAAAGACACGGCACAGAGATGGACCTTTGAATTTTTTAGCCACAAGTCTGTACATGGTAACTGAAAAGCGGGCCAGAGTGGAACCTGAGGAGTGGGGTAAACACCCCCGCCCCCCCCCCAGGCCAGCAGCAAGTATCTCTTGGTGAGGAAGCGACACCTTTGTTATCAGGTAAGATGCAAGGCGGTAACCGTCAACATTTTCCTTGCTGCGGCCTTGTGTATGTGTGAAGGAGCGCGGACGTGCGACTTTCTGGTGTCCAGAGGCTTTGGGGCTGATCACCACCTGAATGACAAGGACAAAAGGCAGCGGGCGTCGGCCTGCGTGGGACCGGCCGCTGGTGCGGTCTGGCGGACCTCCGCTTTGTTGACCGAACTGCGATAAAGGCAGTGGGCGGGTGGGAATGGCCCACTGGGCAGCGGTTTCCACTTGCTCTGGCAGTTCCTCACAGACCACATCCTCTCTGTTTCCAGTCACTCTCCAGTCTATAGTCCCCTTAGCCCTCCCACATGCAGCTGAGCTGCATTAGTGAAAATCACTATATGTGATTTTTTAGAATTGGAGTAGCAGTTTTATGTCTCTATGGCCTCCCCTTCTTTGCAGAAAACAGATAGTATAGTATAGTATAGTATAGTGTAGTACAGGTAATGTAGTGTAGCAAAGTATAGCCTCATACCTTGCTGCCCTGACACCACTTGACTCCAATAGTCAAGATCACATGCAGTGTTTAGTCAGATGGCGGTACTTGGGAACTGACCCCTGGCTGCTACACACACGTCCCTATCTCTGTGTGACCTCTGGCACGCAGGCTGCGGCAAACAGCGGCGTCCAGCCCACAGACTTCACACTCCGGGCCTATCGGGAAGTGTTTATCTGTAGTAACAGTATGGCCATGCTGATCTATTTAAGCCTGGAGTGTTTGACCTGCTGGTAATTTGTGTTTTAGTTTGTTACTGTCTCAGCTACTCTACGTATGCATTACACAGGTAAAATATATAGATATTATAAATACACATATACAGTACTGTGCAAAAGTCTTCGCAGTCAAAGAAAATGTTTAAGGCTATCTGTCTTGAAATGAAATGTATATTTTCTCAAACTAGAACACAATTTAACATTATAATGTATGAAAATTAACAGTACCACAATAGAAAATAAACAACATTTCCATCTTTTCACAAAAAAGTCAAAAAACGCATGGGTGTATTGGACAGTTACAGCAAATACTCTGGGGATCTCTGGTGACTTTAACAGAGGTTTTGAAAGGGCTAAGCTGACACGTTGACAGATATAATACCACAGTTTTACACCAACATGAAGATCATTCAAACATCACATTTGCCCAGTAGTATACACAGACACACACACACATATATATATATATATATATATATATATATATATAACCTCCTGAGACCCCACCCATTCATTTAGGTCCATTGTAGTTGACATTTTGTTTTTGCATCTATCTTTTCACTGATGTACGGAAACATATTCATTTCTGTTGTGCCCTAAAGCGGACATGCTGTGAAATTAGAAATAAAAATCAATTTGAAAAAATCTAGATTGTACGATGTCTTATTTCCTCCAAAGACAGAAAACCTTCCTTTGGGTTCTCTGGTTTTGCCCCCCACAGTCCAAAAACATGCTGAGGGTAATTGGTATTGCCAAATTGCCCATAGCTGTGAGTGTGCCCTGTGATGGGTAGGTGCCCCATCCTGGGTTGTTCCCTGCCTTGCACACTTAGTCATCAGGATAGGTTCTGGACGCCCTGCGACCCTGAACAGGATAAGCGGTTTCAGAAAATGGATGGCATATTTCATATATATACACACACATTTGTACTGCATGTATGTGAAATTCAAATTGCATCACACATGTTGTGATGTAAAATGCTATAGTGATACACCATTGCTAGGTAATGCTGGCCTTCTATTCCAATCAGGTCTGTAGATTCAGTAAATTCTGGGCCCCCTAACAAAATGTCAACTGGGGCCTTCAAAACATTTTAGGTAAAAAAAATCTAAATGATCAATGAGGAACATTTTTAGTAATTTCAGGCTAATATAAATTTTAAGGGATAGACTCAGGAACATCTTAAACCTTTAGGAACAAGACAAAACTCACTGGACTGCAAGCTGCTTACTACTGCAGCCTTTCTTTTTGCAACATTTTTTCTTGCTTTGCATTTTGGGACTTGCGGGACATTATTTTTCTAATTGTATTTTTTTCTGTGAATATGGCAAAACATTTAATTTTTGGGAAGTAAATACATATATATGTGCCAGAGTTCTGAATGGGTGTGCTGGCAGACTGCAGGCCGATATCCTGCTGAACACGTCCAGGACACCCATTCTGAAGTCCCGGTCCAATCTGGGGGGGGAACCTCCCAAACTCAGGAACTGCACTAGGCCAAATAGAGCTCACACACTCAGCTGGTTTGAATACATTCACTTCATTGTCTACAGACAGTGGGAAAAAAGTGTATTTGACTTAAAAAAGCAACACAAATGTGTAAGTAATTATGCAATGCGGGTATATCGAGTCGACTCGATAATTTTCAGTAACTTCATTGATATACAGTACTTTTGCTATTACAATTTATTTAACAACTTTACAAAAGAAAGATAACAGATGGGCACATACTGTATAGTCTGTATTTTTAAGTAATAAATCTCCACTGGTGAGTATCCTCTCCGATTCGCTGGTGTGTGTCCTCTCCGATTCACTAGTGTGTGTCCTCTCGGATTCACTGGTGAGTGTCCGCTCCGATTCGCTGGTGTGTGTCCTCTCAGATTTGCTGGTGAGTGTCCTCTCAGATTCCCTGGTGAGTGTCCTCTCCGATTCGCTGGTGAGTGTCCTCTCCGATTCGATGATGTGTGTCCTCTCCGATTCGCTGGTGTGTGTCCTCTCCGATTCGCTGGCGAGTGTCCTCTCCGATTCGCTGGTGTGTGTCCTCTCCGATTCGCTGGTGTGTGTCCTCTCCGATTCGCTGGTGAGTGTCCTCTCTGATTCGCTGGTATTCAGTTCCCCCTCACCTGCACTGCCCAGGATAGACCCCCAAATCTGTTAAGGTCAACAGGCCCTTATGAAGATTTAAAGGGAATATTATTATTATTATTAAGTTTGCATGTTCTCCCCATGTCATCGTGGGATTTTTTAGAATTTGTCTAGGAGCTCTGGTTTCCCACCACAGTCCAAAAGTATGCTGAGGGTAACTGGAGTTATCAAGTTATCAAGTTATCAAATTGTCTGTTTTTCCCCGCCTGGCACCAATAGCCACCAGGATAGGCTACAGACCCCCCCCCCCATGACCCTAAATATGGGTGAATTGATTTTTGACTTCCGCAATGCATCTTTAGCACATTAAACAAAACTAAGCCTTTTTTATTATTTTGTATGTGAAGTTTTATTTATGTCAGTTCCCAAACTCCAAAAACAACATGCATTTCGGGCTCTTAAGTGGTGCTCCGACAACCAAATTTGATCTGCATAACTGTTGCAGTCCTTGGGGACCTGGGCAGCCTTAACCTGGATGTTAATATCCTCTCTACGCCCCTCTGTCTGGCCAGCATTTCAAATCCATCCTGGAGGAATGCAAAGTGGCCAATTACTGCGCACAGATCCGGCATCCATGCGGAAAGTGCCGGAGAGCATGTCCCACACTGCCGCTTGGAGACAGCAGCCTGTTTTTTGTACGGCTGGGGCGCCGTCTGTGGCGGCTGTGTGTGGGCAGGGCGGTAAGTTGAGGGCGGGGCTGTTCGGGCGGCTCCAAGGACCGACCACATGTCCCTTCCCAGCAGCCTTTGTGGCCGCGTGCCGCGCCTCACATTCCACTATGCCTTATTGTGGAGTCGGCTGTTTTCTTCCACACGAAGATTTTATGCTTCAGAAAACATTCACGCACAAGTGATGTCATTCATTACAATGTCCCAGACTGAAGTGTAATCTGCTACTTTGGCTGCTATTTTATGAGTTTGTCACTCTGGGAGATACTGCTAAAGATCGGTGTGATCATGTTAACAGTTTGATTATGTTGTTTTCATTGTTAGAAGAAGGTGAATAAAAATCAGCTAATCTCACCTTCTGCCTCCACTTGTATTAAGGCCTCTTTTAGACAAATTGGAACCTCAGACTGTCAGGAATGTGTTTAGAACATGAACTGACCCAGTAACTCGGTCCATAAGAAGAAAAACAATATTATTAAGTTAATACTAATGATATCATGAGCTTGCTTTTTCCAGCATTTAGCGTGGTTTTATGTATATCTGCTCATTTAGGAGACACTCTCATCCAAAGCGATGCACAGTTGACAGTCACTATAGCATCAGGGTTAGAGGCCTTGTTCAGGGGCCCCACAGTGAAGTCATTCCACTGACTGAACTGAACTTACACCTTTCTGCTCTTGGGCATAGAGACCCTAAACTGTGATGTTATGGTTAGAAACAGGTAATATGAATTGATGGAGGACGTCACACTGAGCTGGGAGCAGGAAAGCAGTCAGTCTTGCTCCCTCAAAAACTCTGAGTGAAATTCGTCAGTGTATGAAAATCCCAGCCCTAAAGTCCATGCAGCCCCCACCCCCCCAGCCCCTGCCCCCCTCTATAACATTCACATCCGTAGCCCTCCTGTCCTCTGACATCACTGGCAATCAGGCCATTGATAGACTTTTGAAAGCCAACCAAGGGAGCCTTCTCTTCTCAGCATGTAATCCCGCTACAAATTACACCAGACAGTGTGCCACCGTGGGCCTTCTGCATCTGTGCCGGAAATGGGGCGGCAAGATACTCTCTCCAGAGTGAGCACCCCCCGTCACACGCAGCGGGGGTGCTCTGGGAGGACAGAGACAGGGACAGGGACAGAGATTGAGACAGGGACTGGGACAGAGACTGAGACAGGGACAGAGACAGAGACTGAGACAGGGACAGGGACAGGGACTGAGACAGGGACAGAGACTGAGACAGGGACAGAGACTGAGACAGAGACTGAGACAGGGACTGAGACTGAGACAGGGACTGAGACTGAGACAAGGATGGAGAGAGGGATCTGTGAAATATTATATCAGTATCAATGCCGGGAAGATTGATTGCTTATTTGTGCCTCATTTGTGTACTTTATGTGCCTCAAAATAAGCAAATATTTTCATTAAGAAATCAGGAACATAAGGTAAAGTCTACTGGCAGTAGATAAAAGTTCTTCTGTCGGCCACATCATTTTTACTCATATAATATCCATCCACTCATCCATCCATTTTCTATTTTCCATTTATTCAGTACAGGGTCAGATTGATATATAGGCAGAAATCTGAACAGAAATCCGTGCATTACACTCATATTGAAGGTCACGTAAGAATTCCTCGTCTATTGTGGATATTATCGTCCTGTCCAATCATCTACTGGTGTGCAGGTTTGAATAATTATTATTATAAGAATTTAATAATTATTATACGAATTGGTTTTATTAGAGCCTCTGCCTCTTTATCATATGCTACATCATGATATAATGAGTCACATATTTCCAGTCCAGCCCTAAGAACCTTGCCGCAGATTGTTAGAAATCCGTTTAAATGACCAGCAACTGGAGCTATTATCTATTATCACCTATTGGATTTCAGGGTTAGATCACCTTATTGGGCCTGATCAATACAGCGAGTGTGGGGAGCCTGGCACGTGGCCATTTGCCGTGTGCCACCATCTTCAGCCAGCAGCTTCATTCCAGCCGACGCCGTATCCATCCCAGCCTCCAGCATCACGATCCTAACAGAAGGATGAAATAAAGGCCGGAGAAAATCATCCTAATGTGATGTTCATCGGGAAATGGATGGAAGTGGTGTGATGATCAGTAAACTAATGATCCAGAAGGTACATGATGATATTTTTATTTATAACGATATACAATTGCGATTATACTAAAGTAGCAGAAGGTGTACTATAAGATGCAATGCATGCATTAAGCTGTTTAATATGTTTTTAAATAAATTTGACTTTATTAAGCCTGTCATTCAGAATATGAGTTAACAGTTCCAAAAGTATATGCTTGCCATTTTATGTACGTATTGAAAAACTTGCTAGGCTAAACCCTGCCCCCCATTCGCTAGGCTATACTTTATTCCCTCGCTGGAGAACGACTCACTGATGCTCGCTTTCTTTGAAAATATCTTACTGTGGTGTTTTTTTTCTTTCTCCAAGCAGCACCAGAAGTGCCCTGATCCAATGCTGCCGCGTGTGATATATAATTCATGGCTGGCTTTCATGTTGTCTCTGGGGGGCTCAGGCAACCCCCACCAAGCGGATGGCAAAGGGAAGCCTCGGCTCTCCCATGTGAGAGCGGCACCTGCAGCTGAAGGTCACTGTGTGGGTGTGATGGGTCAGAGATCCAGTCAGTAGCAGCGCTCTGCCGAATCCCGCTCTCAGATGCTGCCCCTAGGGGGCGCCATGACTGGAATAACAGATGCTCATCTCGGTGTTCGCTGGAATTCTGGGGACTCGGTGAATTCAATCACAAGGGTTTGAGCACAGTGGCTAGGCCGTTCGATTAGTGCTTCACCAAAGACCTGCAATTTATTCATCACAGAATTTACAACCACGCGTGCAGCTAGAAATTAAATTATGCGGAAAACACATACCATACTGTATAGGTACTATATTACTCCACTATACTCTTGTATAGTTTGACTAGCAAACCAGTACATGTAATAGCACTGAATATAACATGGCCTGACATAAAAAATGAAGAAATATATGCAAATCTATAGGTTGGAAATGAAATGCAAAGACTGGGTTAAGAAGGCACGCATAAGATTGGGTCACTATTCAGTTTATCAGGTCCTGGCATTTAAAGTTACCCATCCTTAGCATTGGCTGATTGCAGCAATTTGAATTAATTTATACGTTCTGCTTTGTGGTTCCCGAGCTTCATTTTCCGTGTATGCCCATTTTATATACGAGAGCTTATTTTTCCAAATGCATGTTTTTAAATGATGAAATCGATGACGTTTAATTTTAATCAGCAAGTGTGACCGGGGAGTGTTCAGGGAAGGTTCTGTTTGAACAGCTGAACTGTGTGTTGTGTCGATGTTTGATTGAGCTGTGACTGGGGGTGGCACTACTGTTTCCGGCGTCCCAGTTAAAGACCACTTTGGGCCCCCAGCCTTTTCTGATATAGTGATTGTTCTTGGCTAGCAGGGGGGTCCAAACCTCAGGGGCCCCACGCCGATGGATGGTTTGACTGGTGTTGACCCTTGCTCCCTACGAATCAGAACCCTGTCGCTGCTCTGTAAGCCTTCTGGGACACAAGAGGCCCTCAGCGCACCTTCAACACGCCAGCAGGTAGGACAGCTGGCTTCAAAGTGAGCAGGAGAGCTGGCCGTCGGCCCAGGCCAGAACCCTCTTTCAGCATCACTCTTCCAGTGGTGCCATTTCAGCTATGATGTTCAGGCTTTGGCAAACAGCAGGCCTTGTTACAATTTACAATTCACACTGTCGGTGCATTTTCTTGGTTACGGTTACAAAAAGTAACGTCTCCTGGCTTTACCACCGAGTCTCACATTACATAAAGAAACTTTTGCAATTGATTGGGGCAAGTCCTCTATTTCTATCGCTAATTCAGTGTTAAGATGTAAGATTTGGACCCCCCGATCAGACACAAAGCTACAGCAGGAGAAAGCCAACACCAGCAAGGTGGGTAAGCTCACCTTTGGATCTGAAAGCAGCTCTGATGTTTGTTCTTCAGCCCGCTCCTCACCGTGAGTCAGTAGTGCATTTTCCCTTTATAAACAGCATAATTACACTCTGGCAGATTAGTTCCTTCACTGCGTCCTTCTACAGATTGGTGTGGTGACATCTAATTGTGTTGATAGGCATGATACTTTGATTCAAGGCTCACGGTCTATTTGTTGATGACATTCATGTGAAGTTTGTAGCTCTAGGGTACAACAGAATCTCCCCTTCTTTGCTTTTGGTAACAAAGCCAATTCCTTACCAGCTATGTCACCTGCTGCCTTTTTTGCTCTGTCCTGAACTCAGACATGCTACGTACCGGGGGAAAATGCAGAGATTTACATACATATAGCCCAATAAAGTAACGGTATTTTGGTGATTTTGACCAACACACTCCCCAGGAAAAATACTGGTTTGAGACAGACAGCCATGTTTTCACTGGACAGCTCTCATGCTTTCAAGTTCATGGCTGAAGCCAGACAGGCTGTTTTGAATTACAGAAGCTGTGCTTCCAAACCATGTATTGGAGGGACACTGGGTGCATGATGGAGAAGCCTAGATATGTTGGTGGGTCTATGTAGTTCCCATACCCACCACTAAGGGGTGCTGTGTCTTTGAGTGATTCTCAAGCACACTGTCAACATGGCAGATGGTTGGAACACAGACTTCATACTCAGTTTCTGGAATATATTGTCCTTATTTTTTATTTAGTGTGTCATTATTTATCTCTCAAAAGCTTATGGTCTAATCCATAAATTGTAAAAATATTGTAAAAAAGTCTTAATGCAGTCTCTAGTTTATTGTTTAATGGGGCAGCAAGAAATTCTTTCATTTATTTCTTTTGGGGTGACGCAGCCACCGATGCCGGTGGATAAATAGTGAGCTGCTTAAAAGGTGTTTTGGAGCCCAGTGTGCCGGGTTCGAGGCCCATCCACGGCACGGTGCTACGGTGTGATGTCATGAGCAGCACTTTGTACAGCCGTCTGGCTGCTCTGCTCTTCCAGAAACCAGCCTCCGCTCCTGGGGGGCTCTGTTAGCGGGGGGCTCTGTTAGCGGGGGGTCAAGCTTGGGACACATGCGGATAAGCAAACTGCAGCTTTATAGAAGGAAGGATCTGCAGGCTGGAGGTGTGGGGGGGCCGCGGGGGGGCGGGGCTCCCCTTCCTGCATCTGGTATCCATTGTGTGCGGCCCCCGCCAGCTCCGGGGCGGCACCCGCGAGGCGAGCCCCCGCTTGCACAGGAAGCGCTCTGCCGTTCGCAGCCTTGGATCCCAGTGGGGGTCCGTAATTCAAAACAGTTGGCTGGGGGAGACGGTGGCAGGCCACTCCCCCGGGGCCGCAGCACGCGGCTTAGCCCCCCCCCACACTGCCCCCGGCCGCCACCTCCCTCTCGCTGATCCGTAACGCTCGGCGACTTGGCAGCACATCCGGGCCCCGCTGGGGGTAGACTGGTCAAATAGTTGTCATAGATACAGAAGGGGGGGGGGGATTGAGAGCCAGGCAGGAGAGGAAAGGAAAGGAAATGGGAGTGGGGGGGGTATTTTTATTTCCAGCTTCATGTTCACTAATTATCTATTAGCTCTCTTTTGTTTTTCTTCTTTTCTTTGCAGCACAGGCGGGTGGGGGGGCATTTTAATCTCATGCAGATTTGAAGGCTGCATATTATTTAGCGACCGTTGGGCCGACTTCTGTCTGGATAAGTGTGGACAAAAAAAAAAAACCATAGCGAATCCGCACTCGGAAGTCTTCCAGCGAGTTCTCTGAAAACAATTAAAGGCTTTTCATGTAGCGGCTGGCTGGCGGCGCTCAGCCCCCCTGCCTGTGGGGCCGGCGGCACATAATTAGGGATTCTGTGGTGGCGGAGGGGGTGGAGATGGCAGAAGGGGAGGGACACACACCCCCACACACACACACATGCACGCACACACACGCACACACACACACACACACCCCCACACACACACACATGCACACACGCACACGCACAAACACACACACAAACACACACACACATACACAAACACACACACACACGTACACACACACACACACACACACACACATACACAAACACACACACGCACACAAACACACACACGCACACAAACACACACACACGTACACACACACACAAACACACACACACATACACAAACACACACACACACACACACACACACGTACACACACACACAAACACACACACACACACAAACACACACACACGTACACACACACACAAACACACACACACACATACACAAACACACACACACACACACACACACGCACATGAATACCGACCCAAACAAAACAATATTATAAAAGTTTCAGATCAGGGGCATGTGCTGCTTTGTGCTGTAGACCTGGCTCGGTCTTGGTTCCTTGGGCCTCCAGTGGGCTCAGTCCTGGGAGGGCTGCCTGCAGTCGACTCACTGGTGGATTCCTTCTGCTTTTTCCGTGTTGGAACATCCTCAGCGCAGTGTCTTCCAGGCATGAGCTTGTCAAATCTTCCATCAAACGGCAGGAATTCCTACCACTTCCTGTTAGCAGCTATGCTAGCCGGCCAAGAAGCTAATCCGAGTGGACAAAGGCAGGCATTCGCACGCCTCTGCGTTTCTACTGCTGCATCAGAATTCACTGGAACTCAGTGTTTGCAGTGTGTACTTCTGAATTATCACTGAATTTCTGTGGTTTAAGCCCAAACGAGGGGTTTATGGTCAATTTACAGCCTCGATAAAAGCGAATGGTTATATAAATACTTTACTGAAACCCTGTAAATACCTGTGTTCTGTAAATGTCTCCGTTTATTTGATTTGAGAGCTTTCAGCTCTTTTTTTCTAAGCTGCTAAGTTACAATCAGGCCTGTGCTGGGTCTCTTCTAGAAGCAAGGACACAACCTGCCTGGGCTCCGCGCAAAGGCATATGTGAAAATATATGCACAACGTATACACAGTAAAGACTATTTACTTTGGAGGTACTTTCGCATATTAGAAAGTGGCCCTGTCAGTCTTTGCTCTAACCGTTGCTGTTTATTACTGTAGTCATTTGTAAATGTTCCTCAGAAGAATCAGTCTGTTTTTGCTGCACAAAGTCTACACCACAGATGGAAGAGGCATGTGATTACAGGCAGTCACCAAGAGAGGGTTTTCCCTGATAGTGTAAGAAAGATACCAGCAGACTAGGAGACTGTCCTTGTAGTTACTTCTTCCTCCATTGCAGGGCATGGTGTCTTCTTGCGGACACAAACCCTACGACTAAAGCTATGCTATGCATGGGTTTTAAAAATAAACCGGCCTCAGTAGAGTGTTTCGTAGAGGGTCAGCTACTAAAAAGTCTGGCAGGATGCAAAAGTGGTGCAGTGGTGACACGGGGATGCAGTGGTGACACGGGGATGCAGTGGTGGCTCGGGGATGCAGTGGTGACACGGGGATGCAGTGGTGACCCGGGGATGCAGTGGTGACACGGGGATGCAGTGGTGACACGGGGATGCAGTGGTGGCTCGGGGATGCAGTGGTGACCCGGGGATGCAGTGGTGACCCGGGGATGCAGTGGTGACAC
>JABFEA020000130.1:17487509-17500776 GCA_019775915.2 Cyphomyrus plagiostoma | reverse complement strand
TGGAGGATGGGCTCCCCCTTTGGGTGTGGTTAGGGTTAGGGCTCCCTCTGCTGCCCCCTGGAGGATGGGCTCCCCCTTTGGGTGTGGTTAGGGTTAGGGCTCCCTCTGCTGCCCCCTGGAGGATGGGCTCCCCCTTTGGGTGTGGTTAGGGTTAGGGCTCCCTCTGCTGCCCCCTGGAGGATGGGCTCCCCCTGTGGGTCTGGTGCCTCTTGAGGATCCTTCTTCCTGCCACAGTTGCCTTTGGCTTGTTCACTGTGGGCTTTGGGCAGGGATAATGTGAATCGCTTGGAAACAATGCAATATTGTGAAAATGTGCTATATAAAAAAGTCTGAATTAAGTTGCATTGAATTTAATTGAATTTAATTGAATTATATATGACAATTGAATTTGTTTATGAGTGGTGCAATATTCCCAGCCACAGTTTCTTCCCACAGTCCAAAAACTTGAGATCATGTGAACTGGTGCCCCTAAATTTCTCGTAGTCTCTCTCTCTCTCTCTCTATCGGTGTTTGTGTGTGTGTGTGTGTGTGTGTGTGAACATGTGTCCTGCAATGGAACAGCATGCAACCTACCGTAAACCCTTCTGCTTCCTTGGACAAACTCCAAGTGCCACAAACCCCTACAGAATAAGTTGTTACAGAAAGTGTACAGATGCACAGAAGACAACATTGTACTGCAAACACTTTCTCTGTTGCTATTCCAGTTCAGGATTGTAACTGAGATTAAATACCCCTCAGTTCCTAACCCTAAGCTTGCTCCTTTACTGTAATACTAGAGCCTTTCACAGTGACCTGCTATACTAATCTTTGCCCATGATCATATTCAAAAATATGTTTTCGATTTTAAATGAATTGTGACCGATTGCTCTCTAATACGACAGTGGTCACCCCAGCTACTGTATCTCATGTGTTTTATTGTTTTTCCCAACTTCTTGCCACACAGGAAACAAATCAAATTTGACATATTCTGTGAAAACAGGGGTCCCTCATTTTTAAACGAAATACACATTTCTGGGTTATAAGCAGGGCCTTTCAGGTGAAATGAGTGTAACATTAGTGTTTAGATCTTCTTCCACCATTTTTGTTGTTTGGATGAAAAAAAAAATGAACAGTCTGTTAAGCAAAAAATACGTGCATTTAGCTGGCTTTGTTTAGCTGGCTTTGTTTAGCTGGCTTTGTTTAGTTGGCTTCGTCAGAAAAGCGTGACGCTAAGCTTCTGTACAAAAGGCGTTTAGAGCACGGGAGGGCGAAGCGGATCAGGCCAAAGGCGAGGCTCCTGCGTAAACGGCCACAGCTCTTCTCCTGTGACAGGCCCGACGGCTGGGCCCCATAACTCCCCACTCGGCCCCTAATCCGTCACGGCTGCCGGGCGCGGGGTGGCGCGGACTGCGATCAATCTCCACATTACAGCTGACAGAATGGTGCTAATAACTTATCGATCGCGCTGCCCGCGGTGCCTCCGCCAGAGCGCACAGACGGCCATCGATTTGCTTTGGAGGAGAAAGAGCGTCTGTTTCCGCTGCCCAGAAGGGGTGGGGGGGGTGGCAGGGAAGAGGGGGCTGAGCCTGTCTCTGAGCGGAGACCCTGAGGAAGGTTAGCAGGGGGTGGGTGGGACACTAGCAACAGCGACAGACTGAAGATAAAAACTAAAAAAGCATCATTTGTGAGGAGGGAGACGGTACCGTTCGGACGCTGTACGAAATGACAATGGAAAAGAAATGGTAAAGAACCAGCTATTTATCTTTGGGAATAAAGTAAGAGTATATTTCTGAGTACCTGGGAAATGGGAGAGCTTATGTGTGGCAACTTAAATAGTCAAACTCTGAGAATAATAAACAAAGACGAAATTCCTCCTCCAAATTAGACAGGAACGCTGAAAAGCAAAGGTAGGCAAGGTTCACTTGATGGCGCCCTTGTGGGGAACTTCAAGGTCACTCACTGGGAGCGGACAAAATGGCCCTAAGTGGTATGAAAGGGAATTTTAACGGCAACAAACAAAACAGAAAGGAAGAGGTTAACTTAGGAGTCATGCAGACCCATTATCCAATAACGCGGAGCCCCCGCCCCCGCCGCCGCCACCCCCGCCAGTGAGATGGGAGGAGCCGCGTCGATGGGCTGCACTGCGCTGGCGGGGGCCTCCGGTCTGACCGTAAGGCTCCCGCAGTCAGACGGCCCGTCAGCGTTCCCAGCCAATCAGCTGTCGCCTGGGGGACGCCAGCCGCCTGGCTCTCTGCCGCTGACGCCTGGCCTGTCTCCCCTGTCTGCCCCCTGCAATGTAATTAACATCCACCCCCTCCTCCCACACGGAGGGAACATCTTTCACTCTGACTCGGCTGGCCTCTGGCACTGCCCCCCCCCCCCCCACCCTGCCTGCCTGCCTGCAGTGCCTTTGCCTAGATCCCTCAGTCTCTCCTATTCACCACACAGACTGCAGCGTTAGTCACCCCTCCAGAAATCTGCAGCATTTCCTGTGCCCGGGAATAAAAACATTTCTTACTTATCGGACTAACAAAGCTCTTTGGAGACTGATTCATAAATGTGGAAAAACTGCAGTCTGGAAGTAAATCGTAATCTGTGAAAGTAGAGGAGTATTCGAGGCTTCCGTCCACAGCGGGCAGCGGGGGTCTTTAACTCTGGGCTTTGTGAAAAGCCAGGGGGAGACAGGACAGAGGTTGGGGGAGGTGGAGGCCACAGGGCCGCCCGAGGCCATGCCCTCCGCCACACTCGCCTGTCCTCTTCTTTGCTCAACCTTAACTCCCCTGCCTCTCTCTCTTATTTCCCTGACAGGCAGAATTAAACACAACAGGACACCAGGTGACGGGATTGGACTTGTTTACAGACACTGGACAAGCTGCTTATGCAGACTCCCAAATCAGAGTTTAAAGGGGCAACTGACAGCTTCCCTGCATCTTACCCTGTGTCCAACATTCAAATGAACCTGACCTTCCTCGCTTGAGATCAGAAATGCCTTCTGAAAATCTTGCGCAGGACCAGAACATGCTCTCATTCCTTATTTTGAAAATACATTATTTATGTCCCCTGGGCCGGGCACTCATGAAACAGGGAGGTATAGATAAGCATTACAGGACCCGGCTAACAAGGAGCAATAATTACAGATTCCTGGGGGGTAATACCTCTCGCCTCAAAATGGGTCTGACTCTACAAATCGCCTCTCTTGGGCTTACAGCTCCAGTCGTGTAGGGTCATCTAATAAGAGATGGAATACTGTGTCAGACTACTAAGAGGAAACATTAGAAACTAAAATGTCATTTGAGAGTATTAAGGCAAAAATGCAATTATTTTATCATTACCTATGGGACGCTTCCATATAGCCAAACTGCTATATGTTATATTTCCTGCAAAAATTAATGGCCAGGAACTTGAATGGAATGTGACCACATTTTTTCCCCACGCACAATTTTTTCTTTCCTGCAAGAATGTTGTCATTTCCCCTCCATTGATTCCTGTTTTATTAAAAAGGTGAATGAGTCATGCGCCGTGACCCCACGACCATCCCGGCAGGGCGGATAATGTCACCCTGTGGTTCCCACCTCGTCTCGGCGCTGTGGCTCTCTGGCTCCACATCTGATCAATAAGGGGTTTGGCTGATAATCACCAGAAACAGGCGCCTGCTTCAGCCACGGACAACATTGCACGGCTGATACGAGTGATACTCCGTTCGCACTACAAGGACGTGCCAGGTTCAGATTTTGCAATAAATTTCTTTAAGATAATCAAGACCATCTAACTGCAAAATGCCAACAGCTGGTGCATCCATCAAAAATATATATTTCTCTATAACCATACAAATACATATTTGGTCTATATTAACCCAGGAAACAAACAGAATACTTAATAAACTTTTTATTGCACCCATTTAACATTTTTCTCTGTGTGACGCTATTGATAAGCTAGCAGGGTGGTGATTCAGAATGCAGCTGAAATGGCTGTGAGATAAACGTCATCTAATTAACTCATTCAATTAGTTCCTTGGCATCTCTAAATCACACAGGATTACATCTTAATAAAGTAATTTATTAAAAAATGTGAGAGAAAATGTCAACCGCACATTAAGTAATGAGCTGAGGCCAGACACAAGGGGATGAGTAATTAATTAATCATGGCAATTAGGTTAAAGGGGGCCAGACTAAGGTCCTAAGCAGCTGGGGATTAGCTCAGGTGCAGAAAGTAAAAATACAGACCAAAATTTCAACCAACCAGACTTAGAATAAAGGTTCACAGTCACAGAGTAACTCAACTGATTGGCTGAAACAAAATCTTGGTCTGGATTTTTACTTTCAGGACCTGAACTATCCACCTCTGGCCCTAAGACCGACAGGCATGGCACTCCGGCAGAAGTGGGAAAGAGGGAAATATGTAATGGGGAGGAAAAGAATGTGAGAAAAGAGCAAAAAAAAAAATTTTAAATCACTTACACAAGTACTGAAAATGAGGCAGCACACTTTAGCGTAGAGACGAACCGAGAAAAAGGGAAGGGAACATAGAGGAAGTATAGAATGCATGAATAAATGGCAGGTAGGAGCTGCAGAAACCCCGAACACAGAACCCGCAAGCGGCATACCTGCTGCAATCTCGATGCCGTTGCTCCTGATGATGTCGCCGCAGGGCGGATCGTCAGGCATGCCCAGCTGTCGGCTGTGGTGCAGGTTGGAGATGATCGATGTGAGGTCACCGTCGCGGCTGTAACATAACGGGAGGGGGGTCAGGTCTTGGGGGGGGGGGGGAGTCTCCCCTTGCCTCGCGCTGCATCGGATTGTTTGCAGTGGAGTCACAACAAAGGGAAGAAGCAAAGATCCCTTGTGGACGATGCAGGTCCACCAAACAAGTCTCGGCGATGCCTCAAAAATACCAGCTACTGAAATGCATATAAAGTGAGCACAAAAAAGACGTCGATCTGCGACAGCTAAAGCAAATCAAACCAAGGATCTTAGCAATGAAAATGGTTTCAAAATAATTAAGAACAACGTACAGCAGCGCTGGAAAAGGCACATTTCTGATTAACTGAGAGCACATGGCCACGTCCAATCAGTCCCGCTGGAGTTTGCTCCCCGAAGCTCTCCCAGCTCACTAATGATACCGTCCACAAGAATGAGATTGTTTTCCCAACACCTTCCACTGCCAGCTACTTGACAGAGGGGCATCTAATCAGTGTGTCTGAGGTCTCCTTTCATGCCACGGATTGATCAGAGCCTGCTGACATCCTGCCACATGTCCGACTATGGCTTTCTGTGCACAGCGAGCTGGTTTCGTTCTATAACGAAGCACGGGATGAAAGAAAAGCTGCCAATTGATAAACCCCCTTTAACATGCATGACATAAGCACAAACGGTAATCGCCTGTCTCCACACAGGAAAAAAATGACAGACTACTGTCCGAAGCAATTTTGCATCTTATCCTGTCTAATCTTCAACCTTAAGAGACATTAATCATCACACTCTGGATTTATAAGTGGTTTATGAGCTTAAAATGAAGTGATTAGAGGTTTTTTTCATACCCCAAAAATCATTAACAAGCTATGGGGAAAAGTTTATAGAAATTCATGTATGCTAGGTCTACATTCCTCATAGGTCTGCATACCTTGTTTATATAGCTTCTTTTCCATAAGGAAGGTACAATGGCAATGAATGCAAGGACTAGCCAGATGAGAGATGGGAGTGATGTATCCACTAACCTAACACGGCTTACTCAGCAACCATGTCAGGCCTCAACAGTAGATACTGGTGCCCCTGAGATAATACTGACCCCATAAAGTTGTAGGAACATACTCCCTTCCATATTTATTTTTTATTCTTTTTTGCATAATTACTGTGTGCTACAGGACAAACATGGAGAAGGTCCTGTCATTGTCTGGTGGGGCATTTACTCAGCTGCCAGCCGGAGGTACCTCCTGTGTCCTCTATACCAGTGTGATTTGGCATGGATTGGCCAGACTGATCCCTGATCAGAGGGAACCAACCTGGTGCTCATGTGACACCCCCTCCCCAAATGGAATGCGTGGGGGTGGGATTAGGGCAGGATATGTCAGCCTACCCGTCAGCCTTCATTAACAACTCTGAGAACCAAGAACTGTCTCTCATCAGTCCCTGAGGTTAAGGCAAGTATGTCATGGGGGTATTTCCCACAAATCTGATTACTCCTCCGATCTCCTTAACCGTCATAATATTGTTCAATACCGGCTTAGCTTTTTGGACATATTAGAATTCTATCTCAATATGGCCAAGGGCCCAGAGATAGACATCCAGGATTTCAGAGATATCTCGATGACAAATGTGTCCTTTTCACTGGATACAGTGAGTCCTCGATCTCATGCTCGATCTCTCACTGTAACTGGCAGTGGACGTGCTCCACTCTCTATGGAAACCAAAATTCCAACTCTACAGCCTATAAATTATAGACCCTAATACAATTATTCTTGGTGAGTCCATGGAAACACAAGAGCTGATTAGGTCAGTTAACCAGACTAGACCCGCTAACCAGTCAACTGTCATTCCAAAACCAAGCTCGCCAATTCAACTGACAATGACAATGTGTTTGTCAAAAAATGCATACTGTTTTAGGAAAATATAATAAAAACATAACGTTTTAATAAATATACTGATTAAAGCCCTTTAAAATATGATCAAGGATTCTTTGACATCTGATGCTAATTGTATCACATGCTATTACTACAGTGCTCACAAGTACAGAGGCAACATGCTAAGTTTCTGTCCATGAAAAAGAGCATAATCGAGTTCGGTGGAAATGATGGCAACTGTCCACTACAGGGACTGATCTGAAAGAGGAATCAAAGGCTGAGCACAGACACGCAGCGTCGACAGCGAGACTGCTTAAGGTAAGTCTTCCTCAGAGTTTGGGAAGGCTTTTGGCCAGCAGGGAAGTATTTGTTGAGTAAGGGGCTGGTAGAACAAAAAAAAAATTCCTTTGACACACTGACTGCTTTGGACAGTGTAGAACATTTTACTTTGCTACGTCGAATGGTCTGTCAGCTGCATGACATCTGCCTGACATAAACGGCATCACCGTTCCATAGACGTCCAAGAGTCCTGCTGCTAGAATGTAAAAACACTACCGGCTCGGTGCACAGCGAACACAGTCTGTGAGTCTTCCGTCTATAAAGCACCATATATACAACTTTCCAGTGACAGGGAAAAGGTGCTGAGAAATGCGTAGCATGACACAACATGCACCAAAGGAGTACATGTCAAAGAACGCACACTGCACCTTTAAACGACATGCCTGGCGCGGTTTATCTGTGAGCTCGGGTGCAGGGAGAGTCTGAGGTTTCCCTTCCCTGTAAGCAGCGTGATAATGCCACCCTGAACTTCCTACCTAAGCAGGTCACGCTCCCCAGGAGACCTCTTTCAAAGGATCTGCACTAAGTACCCGCTACAAGGGCACAGTTTCCCTCCCGGGGCTAATTAGCGCCCTTTCTCTCGGCTGTCCCAGATCGGCTGGCTAATGAGGGCCCGTGGACAGTCGGCCAAGGTCGTAATCTGCGTCAGAGGTAAGACCTGGCTGCCTGAATCAGCACTCCGACGGAGTAAGGAGCATTGGTGGGTGCAGACAGACGGAACCACTGAGGGCATATGGTCCCCTTTCTGTCGGGCATGCACACACTGGGGGTACATACTAGGCTTCTATCCGGGGTACATACTGTCCTAAAACTCCCATGCTGCCCAGCAACATCAACCTTCACTGGAGACACCTACAAGGAATGACAAAAGGTTTTGGACGACTCTCCTTTACTACTCCTACTCTAAATCGACTACAATGGTCCTCTTTCCATTTTAAGTAATAGGTATACTCTGATTTACACTGGTGGGAAACATCCTCACCTTCTTTGTGATAGTAACAGGCTTCTATCGTCATAGTAACCGTGGCACATCACCACTGATGCACAAGCCAGAAGCTCGCCCAAAGTGACCACCATCCCACCCTTGCAGTGCCAGAGAGCCTCCGACCCCAAAAAGCAGCTGCCTGCTATTGACTATGGGGAGAACTTGGGCAGAGTACTTAGGCAGAGTGCTTGGGCAGAGTGCTTGGTCAGAGTACTTAGGCAGAGTGCTTGGATGCAGAGTGCTTGGGCAGAGTACTTGGGCAGAGTGCTTGGGCAGAGTACTTGGGCAGAGTGCTTGGATGCAGAGTGCTTGGGCAGAGTACTTGGGCAGAGTGCTTGGGCAGAGTACTTGGGCAGAGTGCTTGGGCAGAGTACTTGGACGCAGAAGGCAAAACCTTCTGCAAACCGCATCTCAAAAGACAAGCAAATACAGTCCCAGATTCCGTCAAAATAGTACAAAGACAATATAGTTCCCAGGTGATTCCTGTTACTGATGGTTAAAGCGTAGGTTATACCTCTGGCATTATGGACGAGGAGAACAGTGTCCTGAGCTTGGCACCTGTCCCTGGCAGTGACACAGAGCTCCAGCGGTGATGCATGGCTGTGAGCGCCAGCGGGGCGCGGAGGGCGGGGCAGAGCATGGCGGGGGGCGCCGGGTAGTGGCGCCGAGCGTGGGTGTCACCGTAAGGGCTGGCAGACAGGGGCCCCACTGCCTGTCTGTCACTATGGCTGAGCGCAGCCTGGTGTCAGCAGAGCAGGGGTGCGACGCCCTCATTGCTGGGGGGTGTGGAATGAGAAGGCCGGTGCCAGGTGCACAGTGGGACCTGGCCGGCTGCCACAGTTATGCAAAAATCCAGCGCCAGCACAGACGGACATGGGCAAGACCCAGCCGCAAAGAGTCAGCTTCAGATGCAGGAAGTTCTTACACCTTGCTGATGTCAACCCAAAAGTGATGGAAAAAGATATATACATTCAGGCCTGCTACAATGTCAGTAACACATTGCTGAAAAACCTGAAAAAATAACATCGGCCAATAATGTAATTATATGCATTTTAAAGAAATAATAATATATAAATAAATTATATCATAAACATCTTCTATGGGCAAAGTCCTGTAGGTTAGAGTAAAACAACTCAGAGACTTTGTAGGTTACACACACTAAGTTTCTCCTCACTAATAAAGATCAGCTTCCCGTAAAAACTGAGTCACTGTCTGGAATAAAGGTCCCCGGCAAGAAGAGGAGGGACAAGTCAATAAAGAAACACGTAACCAAATAAATAAACAGCCACAGATCTCACGGGCCTTGCAGCTATTGCTTTATGCGCAGAACTTAACTCTTACTGATCAGCCAAAACTGTCAACAGGACCTGATCATGCGACCCATGATAACCGATCTGTCGGCAACATAGAAAAGGTCCTGATCCACTTCCATCCTTTATGCTCGCTTAGCTTCGTCAAAACAACTGCAGAGTGTCAAAATACTTAATTGTGCTTATAATGAAAATAAACACAATTATATTTTACTGTCTCTCAGTGATCATCTAAGTGTTTTCCAGGTAATGGGCCTTACTATGAGTGAGGGGGGGGGCATCAGGCTGTGTTCGATCCTGGGGCATCAGCAAATCCAAAATAGCCACCCTAATAATGCACCATTTTTCACTAAAGAGTACTCAAATCACTGTGTGTTTTCTAGCACAGTTAAATGTGCATAATCCAAATATAATCAAACTGAAGGAAGATTCGTTCTCTTTGAGGTTTTACCCTGAAGGAAAACAAAGCTTGGAAATTTCACACTGCGGAGACACTTGTAACATTCAAAAAATGTTCATGCACGAAAGGCGAAACAGCCAAATCTCTATTTCTGAAGTATTCCTTCGCTGTTTTGACAACAACAAATACTGAAAGAACAACCCACACACAGTTCACAGCAGCAACAGCTGCAGAAAATGAAACTCGGCACCTGTTTTTTTGCGCATTGGAAGATAAGAGGGCGAAAAAAAAAAAACAAAACAAAATGTTTTTGTAGTTCTGACGATTCATCCACCCCAGCAGTGAAGGCTGCGGCAAACTCCTGGAGGAGGGCGCAGGGGATGCCCATTCTGTTTCTCTACAGCAGCTGCGGCAGGGGAAGCCGCCCTCGGGGCCTGCCACGTGGGCACAGTCAGATTGAAACTGGGTCCTTTCCACTTGCCAAAGGGGCTACCCCCACCCCAGGCCCTGGGGCAATCACACCCCCTCTCTATACCTTAAATTTCTTAGCCACAAAAAAAAACAGCCACTGACTGTGTTACTGCTTTGATGGCCTAATTAGCCGCCACAGATAAGAATAACAGTCAAATGGATGGCGTACATGTATCTGTACGTGTTGGTTTATTGTGAAATGTATGCAAAGCTATGCAGATGAGTCTGAAGAACGTCCATCTTGGTTCTACACAAACATTTATTTGATGAAGAGGTAACTGTAATCAATGAGCTTCACTGACAACCTCTCGATGTCCAACCAACCTGCATTCTAGCAGAGGATTATGCCACATCCAGAGCAGAGAAGCTGTTTCTCCAGCCTCAAAAACCCATGACTGAGGAAGCCCCTTCACAGTAATGCTATCTCGCTAATTCCCGCTAACACCGCTCACTTCCTGTATGCCAACAAATAAAAAATAATTTTAACAAATCGGGACCAAATTAAAGTCTTACCAGTTTCCTTTAAGTATAAACCTGTCCACAGTAAATATTATGGGATGAACAATCGCAAATCACCTGCTTAATAAAATCTGTAAAATTTATGATTATATATATATATATTTTTTTTTTTTTCCCATATATTTCATTCACACAACAGCTTATTTAACAGTTTCATGTTACACAGCAGCAGCAAATACAGAGCCAGGTAACATTTATGTGCCACTTGCTGTTCAAACAAATTCACGGAAATATAAGTTTTCAACTCTGGTTGACATTTTTGTTTTTGAAGATATATATTTTATGGTCATAAATAAAGCACAATGTACAACTGTCAACCTGCCCCTATGTGGAAACATGTCTGTATAAAGACTTGTCAATTTCAAAGACTGGTTAATTTCATTTTGTTAGCGATGTCTATCAGAATTCGCAGTGGTGCTGGGCATAAGATACATCATCTAACGTACCAAAGTCTCACACTGTAACACTTACATGCAAAGATCAGCACAGCTGCCCAGCTTTATATCAACGTGGGGACCTACCAGTACTGAGTGATGACACCAAACCCCCAGCCTTTGGCTCCCGGCCTGGATATCGCGGTTCTACAGGCTGCGGAGGATCAGGAGCATCAGGAAGAAGCTACATTCTCAGCCCAGCTGCCAAAGCCCGGATCCCCAGATGAGTACGCGAGGTTTACACGCCACATCGCGGGGCCCGCTGGCCTGCCGGTACATACAGGGTAGCATCGCGCTTCTTATGCAGATACATTTATAGCTACAGATTTATCAGGGAGTCTTGACAGGTGTGGTGGGGAGCGATAGCCTTCCTCCTCTTCATCAGCCCGTTGATCCACATTTGCGCTCCTATCAGTACTTAAAGTTCCTCATCGGCATCTCATATTCCCATTCGACTTACCAATCAACCAACTGCACCCAGAAATGTTTTGCGCTCTGGACTGGCATAAACCGATGCGGAAATAGTTCCCAAACAATAGCTGAGTTGTAACAGTCTTTTTCACAGGCCGGTCCGAGGCTGATTTCGGGAGAGTGAGTCTTTGGGATGGTCCTTGTCAGCAGAGGTAAATAATTTAATCCGTCAAGGTACCTGAGTAATGACTCAGGAGAGAAGTCAGCACAATTAAGCTAACACCTTGTGTACATATTTGAAGGAGATGCAGACAGGTATGTATTAATCAAATTCTTTTGATGTTTGTATTTGAAAATAATTACTAAAGATTATGTTGGTTCTAAGACATGTGAATTTTTAAAAAAATATCTTTTAATTAGTATTTTCCTCCATAAAACTAATGTAATGTTTAATAACCATGGAACATCAAGAACCTTAAAAGATCAGCGGAACTTTCTAAGCATGTATTATTATGCTCCCTTCGTGCACCGTGTACGATCTGTCCATTCGACGACACTCATTGCATTTATTCTCAGTGGATCCCAGATCTCAGCAGACGCGAAGCTTAACTGCCATTACTTTTAAGCTACATTAAAAACATAGTGAGAAGTATCGAATCTGACAGATCTTAGGATGAAAGGCTGTCAGCATGATACAGAAAGACCCTTTCGCCTATTTGCCTGTCCCTATGTGTTAATTCATTTAACTATTTCAACTACAGAATTAACCTCAACTAAAATAGCAAAATCTGAAATGTATGCTATATTATAATACTAAAAGCTAAAATGTACGCTCTAATATTTATATTAAACATAAACTAATGAAAGAAAAATAACAAAATGACAATAATCCACCCACTTTGGTCGATGAACCATGACAGTTAGTTTTGGAATGAGCAGATTTTTTTTAGCCAATCAGCCGACAAAATCTAATTCTTTTCGACCCATATTTAACTTACTTACTGCGGAATATTTGATGTAAATGCAATTTCATAGATTGAACATCCGATTATGTGTTTCATTCAACCCTACATTTGTGCAAAGTAGGAATGAATAGTGAGTCCCCAGAATAGATCGGAGACTTGGCTCCACCGTGACGGCGGCATTTTAAAGGGTAAAAGCCTTGCATAACAGTTCTAAGTGTTCTATAAATTAATTAGCAACTTAGTGCGCAGGCACTAGCCGTGTCGAGTACAGATCTGTGTAATGAGGTTAGTGGGACCTTTGCATGCCTTGTGGTTCCCATTTGGTGCCTAAAACCATGTACACTGGATTTTTTTTTATGAATATGCGGCACACATCTGCTCTTATAAAATCAAAGTATTTTCTGCTATGCTAAAGGGAGATAAATACGTTAAATTCAGATGCCCAACCATACGGCTGTATTGCCGGGCTCTGCCCAGGCCTCACGCCCCGCACTTCCTAAATTAGGCTACAGGATCTCCATGACCCTGTACTGGACAATCGGTCGGAAAATGGACAGATGGATTAACAAAAGTACAGATAAATGTTTGTACTTTCTAGAGCAGTGTCTCCCAACCCGGTCCTCAGGGATTCCCACGTTTCTGTTCCCTCCCAGCTCCATGCCAGACTCTCCACGTTTATGCTCCCTCCCAGCTCCATGCCAGACTCTCCACGTTTCTGCTCCCTCCCAGCTCCCTGCCAGACTCTCCACGTTTCTGCTCCCTCCCAGCTCCATGCAAGACTCTCCACATTTCTGCTCCCTCCCAGCTCCCTGCAAGACTTTCCACGTTTCTGCTCCCTCCCAGCTCCCTGCCAGGCTTTCCACGTTTCTGCTCCCTCCCAGCTCCCTGCAAGACTCTC
>JABFEA020000130.1:17476242-17480962 GCA_019775915.2 Cyphomyrus plagiostoma | reverse complement strand
AGACAAACACGCAAACACAGGCACACACAGACAAACACGCAAACACAGGCACACACAGACAAACACGCAAACACAGGTACACACAGACACATTGATAAACATGCACACCTCACACACACAGGTACACAGACAGACACACAGAGACACACACACACACCTCACAGTAGCTGCGATGACATTCCTGTAGCTGCACAGTCTCTGCAGGGGCCGCCCCTAAGCCCCCCCCCCCACCCAGTGAAGCATGCCTAATGAATCACGCAGCCGCCTGGCATAACCTCTGTGTGCGAGTGTGTGGGCGGGCTGCCGGGTGAGACAGACTTGGCGCGAGTTTCTGGGGTTGGAGGGGTGGGGGGGCACTGCCACCCTGGCTGGCCTCACTGGCGCGTCACATTAAAAAAGATAAATACCTCACTGCCTCTGCCAGAGCACAGAGCCAAACGGCTAAATCAGCACCCTCCATGTAAGCAGTGACAATCATGCTGTATCTGCGACACTGGCCTTTCGGCCCAGCATTATGGGGACTAAGTGTGTGTGTCTGTGTGTGAGTGAGTGTGTGTGTGTGTGTGTGTGTGTGTGCGCGTGTGTGTGGGTGTGTGTGTGTGTGTGTGTGTGCGTGCGTGTGTGTCTGTGTGTGTGAGTGAGTCAGTATAACCATTTCCCTGTTTCAAGAGCACCAATACAGCATTTCAGGGTTAATCTGTAATTCAACATATATGGTACAAATAGAAAAATGTTAGGGAAACACATTCAAAATACCAGCAGTTGAAAATGCTCTGTGTTGGGGACTGCCATGTAAACATACGCAGGCCTCGTAAACACAGGCCAGCCTCATAAACACAGGCAAGCCACGCTACACTCCATCCTGCTGCGCAAACACAGGAAGGCCAAGCTCCAGTCCGTCCTGCTGCGTAAACACAGGCAGGCTGTGCTCCAGTCTGTCCTGCCGCGTAAACACAGGCAGGCTGTGCTCCAGTCCGTCCTGCTGCGTAAACACAGGCAGGCTGTGCTCCAGTCCGTCCTGCCATGTAAACACAGACAAGCCACGCTCCACTCTGCCCTGCCGCCTAAACACAGGCATGTCGTGCAAACACAGGTAGGCCACGCTCCACTTCACCCAGCCGCATAAAAACAGGCACGCCGCGCTCTGCTCCATCCTACCATGTAAACACAGGCAGGCCACATAAACACAGGCAGATCACGCTCCACTCCATTCTGCTGAGTAAACACAGGCAGGCCACGCTTCACTCCATACTGCTGTATAAACACAGGCAGGCCAAGCTCCACTCCATCCTGCTGTGTAAACACAGGCAGGCTGCACTCCAGTCCGTCTTGCCACATAAACACAGGCAGACCATGTAAACACAGACAGGCCACGCTCCACTCTGACCTTCCGCCTAAACACAGGCATGCCGCGTAAACACGGGCAGGTCGTTCTCTATTCTGTTCTGCGACGTAAACACAGGAAGACCACACTCCATTTAGTCCTGTCGTGTAAACATAGGCAGGCCATGTACACTTAGGCAGGCCGTGCTCCACTCCTTAGTGCCACGTAAACACAGACAGGCCACGCTCTACTCTGTCCTGCCACGTAAATACGGACAGACCACACTCCACTTCGCATTGTTGTGGAAACACAAGCAGGCCAAGAAAATACAGGCAGGCCGCATTCCGCTGTGTCCTGCTGTGTAAACACAGGCACACCGCTCTCTACTATGTCCTGCTATGTAAATACAGGCCGGCCGCACTCCGCTCTGTCCTGCTGTGTAAACACAGGCACACCGCTCTCTACTATGTCCTGCTATGTAAATACAGGTAGGCCGCACTCCGTTCCGTCCTGCTGTGTAAACACAGGCACACCGCGCCCTACTCTGTCCTGCCGTGTAAACACAGGCACACCGCGCTCTACTCTGTCCTGCCGTGTAAACACAGGCACACCGCGCTCTACGCTGTCCTGCCGTGTAAACACAGGCACACCGCGCCCTACTCTGTCCTGCCATGTAAATACAGGCATACCGCGCTCTACTCTGTGCTGTCGTGTAAATACAGGCATACCGCGCTCTACTCTGTGCTGCCGTGTAAATACAGGCAGACCGCGCTCTACTCTGTGCTGCTGTGTAAATACAGGCAGGCTGCACTCCGCCCCGTCCTGCTGTGTAAACACAGGCACACTGTGCCCTACTCTGTCCTGCCGTGTAAACACAGGCAGGCCGCACTCCGTTCCATCCTGCTGTGTAAACACAGGCAGACCACGCTCTGCTCTGTTCTACCATGCCCTACCTATGTCAGCACTATAAGGCTGCTCTCCCTCTGTGAATCCTCCTCTATCTAGGGCTAGACTGGGAATAAAAGTCTTTGGGCTGATAACAATTCGGGTCTTGCGCTCAAACCAAAGAAATGGAGGGAAACACCACAGGCATTGTGTGTTAATGTTTTCATAACCATCATATTATCTAATATAACAATAATTAATGTTCATGTTTATGACTGTATTAAAAATGACTTAAAGGACTGATGAAAATGTTTCAGATTTTACTGCTCCCTGTTTATGAGGAAGCGTTGTTCTCTGAGTAATCACAGAAATCTATTTCCTCCTAAAGGGAACCTGACACAGGGGTCGAAGGGCTTATCTCCTGGCTCAAGCTTTCAAAACTGGCACTTTATTTCTCTGAGCCTGTGATAGGATACGGTGTACTTCAAATATCATTTGTCATTTTTTTTTTTTTGCTAAAAACAGCATATTCGAAAGTATGCAAAAAGCTGTAATCAGTTTTTGCATGTGCACTACAATCAGGGACATTTTTATTGTTCCATAGCTTAAACATTTTTAACAATAAAGCCTGTCTTGTGAATCTGTTCACTATATAACACTATATACCAATAAAGACTATTGGGTCGCACAAGAATGTTAAAGACGTTTTGCTCTGGATAGCAGAGTCATACATTTAATTTCATCCATCAATTTTCCAACCTGCTTATTCTACTGGGTCGCAGGGGGGCTTGGAGCCTACGCCAGAAGCAATGGGGATGAGGCAGGGAACAACCCTGGATGGGGGGGGCAACCCATCGCAGCCCCCCATGACAACACAGGGAGAACATGCAAACTCCACACACATGTAACCCAGGTGCAGACTTGAACCCAGGTCCCAGAGGTGTGAGGCAACAGTGCTAACCACTGCACCAGCCCCTACATTTAATTTGCATGGTGAAAATAATACTTACTGTAATCTTGAAATGTATGTAAAGGTGAAGAGACTAAGATGTTAAATAAGACGAAGACTTATCCAGAACAGTGAGTGCTCACTGGGAGGCCCAGAGGTTATGTCTGCTGCACGTCTATAAAAGCTCAGCTTAAAACTGTCACTGTCACAATGTGCTCCGACAATGAATTTCTTTGACCAGTACTTTCCCAGTCTGACTGCCTGTTGGGTGCAGCTGGAGTGCAGACCTCAGGATTCCACATTGCTGTATAGCTGTCTTTCTCACTGCCTGAACAGAAACCCCATAAAAACCCGGAAAGGCCATCCACTGTCACTTTGTGCATCTTGTCCCATCTCTTTCTCATCCCTTGCTTTCTTAAATTCTGCAATTATTAAATTGTTTATTTTTCCAGAATGTTAATGTGTGTGTGTTTGCGTGTCGCGGTGAGCGATCAGAGGGAGGAGTACCCCCACATGCACTTTCTGAATGAGGGAGTCGGTGTCAATCTACTGTGAATTTTTAGGCCTTATTTAATTTCCTCTGCCAGAGCTAATTCAGAGCTAATTCACAAATGTGTCAGTCTGCTCTGCCGAGCTGGGGGCCGCCCACCCCTGTGCACTGGCCCAGGGAACAGGGGGAGGTTCCCGCCGTTGCCATGGCAGCGGCCTCAGTGCTGAGGGGAAAAGAGATCACGAACCGCCCATGCCATACTATAGAAATACACACACAGAGCAACACAGGCATACAGTAACTCGCTATTCTCGTGTCTACTTTGTCTCCTGTCACCCAGGACAGAGTCATTATGAATCATCATAATCGTCATCAGAGTCCATTATAATCATTTATGTACTTTACCAATTACCTGTATTAGCGACACTGTCTGTCCAGGGCTGCACAAAAAGTGCATCCCCACTCCTCTCTGTAGTTATACTCTCTTCGGTATTTCATACCCTTCCTGCTCCAACATGCTTAAAGTGTCTGTGAGGGGTGTTTGCAACATCCAGTAAGGTTAATTTACCAACTCATGCTCTTTCTGTTTTGATGTTTGCCTGATGTTCCTGTTAACATGCGATACTAAGAGTAAGATTATTTTTCAGTTAAACAGTAAGAGGGCCTCTACCTTAGAGACTTATCTCTATGAGCCTGAAAGCACCACAGCAAACATCATATAATCACAGAAAAAACAAAAAAATGCTGCAAATAAATCCAGGAACATTCTTGACAAACATGAAATCAGAAGTAATGAACAGATTTGCTTAGCAGAGCTTCCCTATGCGTTAGTGTATCTCAACTCAGTGTGTATCAGCTCAGATACAATGGCATTTATCATGTTACCTTCCCCCTGTCTTAGCAGATGACTGCAGTAGAACATGAAAAGTGACTAAAGCATTCTGAAATCACATTCAGTGCCACAGCCAATCCCCAGAGTTTTATTTTCCCCTAACTAGCATGCATTGCGGGAAACCCTGACTTGGGGAGATATTTACGAGACGGAGGAGAGTCTAATTTCCTCCCGGCCTCC
>JABFEA020000130.1:17463742-17471242 GCA_019775915.2 Cyphomyrus plagiostoma | reverse complement strand
GAGAATTTTTTAAAAAAATAATTCACTACACTGATAAATAATAACAATGTACAGAGATCTTGAAATTTACATTTACGCTGCATTACTTTTCATAGGCTTGCAGACTGTGATGTTCATAATGAAAATATTGTGCTTTTTAACATCATATCTATCAATCTAAATTATTGCTTAAAACATGTTTTTAAAGCAAACAAAAACCAAGATATTCCTAGATGTCTTACAATTTAAAATGTTCCCTTTATTTCCTAAAACTCTGAACTATAACTTTAGGTCAATGAAGTTAATCTGTGTACTAAGTGTGTCTGAGCTGGAATAACCAACTGGTTCCTGGTGTGAGGCCAGCATGGTGGCGCAGAGGGCAGTACTGTCTGACCCCTTCAGGTGGAGGCTTTGAAAGTCACCTCTGCAATCCGTGTATGAAGCTCTCTCATTGTCACATGGCTTCTGTCTCCTCCCACGACGTGTGTGAGAGTGTGTGTGTATCTGCCCTGTGATGGGCTGGTATCCCATTCAGGGTGTACCCCAATTTTGTGCCCTATGTTGTTTGGCACAGAGTCCAGGCTCCCCCACAACTCTGACAAGGATAAGGATTCAGAATACGGATGAATGAATGAATAATCCATTCGTCTGCACCTGCCTTTACATCCCAATTAGACGTTAACGAATCGTTTTGCGTCACCTCATCCTTGTTAGACCAAATATTTAGACACAATCATTAAACACACTCAGAATTGTAAATAGCGCTTTTCTTTCTCCTTTCCACCCCCTCCTCAAAGTTCTGGCAGCCCCACCGATATTTACCAGCGCAGTCTAACTTGAATAAAGTCGAAAAACAAAATCCGTAAAAGTTCGTTCGTCGGTGCGAGTTCAAATCCGATGTCAAATCCGGACATAATTCCACATATATACCATGGCACGATTCGTGAACTTTTATTATTGTTGTTGTTGTTGGTATTGTTGTTGCTGCTACCACTCCTAATATAACATTTCGGCAGCAGTAAATATAAATAAAACGACCTTAGCAAAACTAATTGTAGAAAACTTTCACATAGATCACTGTCTCATAGCCCGCTTTTCAGCATTTTCACAAAGAACATCAACATGTTTCAAAATTAGTTACGTTATTCTGGCGATTTTAGTAAATACAGATAAAGTTACAGAAAATGTAGATCTAAGCACGAATGTCACCTTATTCCATCTGCTACACCAGTCCGTGTGCTATATGGTCAGTAGCCAAAGGTAGAATCAGGCGTCTGTCTTTTTCTTCTTTTTGTCTCATTTCAGTGTTAAACTGCGCACTGGAGTTACTTTGAGTAACCCTTTACTTCCATAACAAGATCCACCTCGGGGAGCTGGGGGATGCGATCGGAGCATCGGATCTTATAAATAATATATAGCCTATAATAAGTTTACTGGGGTAGCACCTTTTCGTAAACGGGTGTTGTTGTGTAGCAGGGCAGAGTATTAGGTCTTACCTTTGTGCCTGATACTACGTTTCCAGTCTTTAGCGGTCTCCCGTCCGCTAACAAACTGGAACTCGTTCGGGGTGAGCCACTCTCCCCTGTATTTAATCGAAGGTCCCTTGCTGCCTTGGCACAGTTTGTTGATGTACAGCAGAGCTTTATTTTCTCCACATTCCACTTCAATGCAAGGTTCCCCGTTGTCAAAAAAGGGTTGGAAATCGGGGATGGAGGAGAACCTCTCCAGCATTAAGTCTTCGGGGTAGTGGTGGAGGTGCTGGTGATGCAGCGCTGTATCCTGTAGTCCCAAGTAAGCGCGGTGATGGGCGAAAATCTGTTCGTAAGGCGGCGGATGAGGGGTCACCACAGGGAGAGCGCTGCTATTTAAAGGGGCCAGGTAGTCGGGTTGATTTAAGGCAGCCAAAGCCATGTCATCTCCATCCAGTATCTCCTTTTTGATTGCGGGCATGTTACTGAAATCGCGACGTGGGTAAACTAGTGCTCGGCAGTTCCCCTCCACTTAACTTGCACGTCCTCTTTTCGGAGTTGGTCCGCACCTAAATCCAAGCCGCGCCACTTTTGTTTAACGCAGATCCCCGCTTCTCTCTACAGCAGCGCAGCATTGAAGTTCAGCAGTAGGTTTCCATTCAGTCGTCAGCCCTTCGTGGAGCGGCTCTGCGCGGGGCTCACAGCGGCGCTCTCATGACGGCTGTCGCTGCTCCCCTGCCCACCACAACTAATCTGACTCCCACAACTAATACCTGGCCTCTTACGGAAAACTCAGCCTCTGTGGGCATCCTGGGGCTTAAAATACTTGAATAATTGATCCTTTATCGACTTGCGTCTGAGACTTTATTTCATAGGTACCTCCCTTTCGTTATTTTACTCTCATCACCTCTTCCTGAATTGTGATTATCCAGTTTTATGTTTCGTGAACCAATCTATCTATGGTAGGCTACCATTCGGTAAAAGAGAAACACTTAAATCCATCTATCCATTTCGAAAATTAACATCAACAAAACACCACAACTTAATTTATGCATTGTTATATTAAAAAATAGTCACATTTAAAAGTTATTTCTGTCAATATTTTTTTTATCCCACTAGCAACTCCTGTGCCTTGCGGATTTGACATGCTTTTTGCAAATATTACTGTGTAAGTATATTTTTGGGGCTATTTTAACTCGATTTGTGTCTCAGAGGTCATGCTTTAGTTCAGAAACCTAGACCAAACAAGATTTCCACTCTTCGCCGCTTGTCCCATTTAAACAGCGCTGGCTTTGCTAGCACGAAAGGGACGAAGGGGAGGGGGGATTCTGACGGACGCCGTCATTGCGCTACACGTGGGATAGCGATGTTTTGCAATATCACTGGACATCGAGAATAAGGTATTATAAAATAATAAATAGTTGGTCTTGTTGTTTTTCTTAAAAATAAGAAAATGAATTTTTGCATATCCATGCACATAGGAACATATATTCACTTAATCAACACCTAATTAGCTTTCCCTGGTATTGCTGAATTGTTTTACTGATACACGGAACTATACATCAGCAGTAATGACCATGAAATAACCTGAGATATATAAATAAACGCTCGTCACATGACCAAAATAGGTTTCCAATTATTCCAATTCTGTCTAGCAAATGTTTCAGGGTGACATTGTTAAAGTCCATTGTTTAATGGCGATTTCTACATTGTTAAAATTCCTAGCTATACTCCGTCTGGTTGTTCTCGAGTGCAGTGGTGTTGTCCGTAAAAACTACACCCCAGTGTGTCCACATGTACATTGATATCGAGAGGGTGCCACTTGAGGGGCTTACTTTGGTTACCTAAAAGGGCGAGCCAAACCAACAAGAAGTTACAAATAACCCGATACTTCATACATTATTTGTCCCCTAAATGTATGTATAACGTTTCATATTGTTGCCAATATGTTTCTTATGGGCTCAATGGAAAGTACTCGATTTTATCATAGGTGTTTAAACATCAGAATTTTTTTCTTTTTACAAATTAGTCTACAAATACCTCCTTTTAAACTGATAATCAGTAACATTTCTCTGGGGAAATAGTCAGGTTCAAGGTGCCGCGAACTATTTTGGAGAGAACTGTGAAAGTGACATTGTACATATTGGGTTTCCCCTGTGGGGGGGCACCCCTTCACTGTACACCCACGACTCGACCGAACCCGTGATTCATGTGTTCCGGAGACGGGACTCCCTCAGTACTTTTGACAAGGGAGGTTCCCGCTGAACTCCGAGGTCATTTACTCCTGCCATAGAGACTATGTGTACAGGTCCGGCATTCACTTGTTTTTTTTCCTATTGTTTGAAAGGGCAATGGACAACGGTGTGACTCGCCCTGTACTGTTCATAGGACAGGATTTCATGAAAATATATTTTATTTAATATTAATCTTCTTAGTAGCAAGACACGTGGAATTTTATTATAAATGTCAGTACATTGTAAATATAACTTTTCATAAGGGATAACAACTACAAGAATTACTAATACTACTATTATTATTGTTGTTGTTTTGTTGTTGTTATTAAAGGAAAAATAAAGAAGCAGAAAACATCTTTCTGTTGAATGTTGTCGTAAGTAGAAAAGTTCCCTTGAAGAGCCCCCGCCTCCGCTTCGTCGCTGGCAACCGCCGCGGAGCCGCAGAGCTGCCGCCGGGGAAGGGAGGTAATAAATAACCCGGGGAGGAGAGCGGAGACCGCCGGGCGGTGCACAGTCTGACCTGACAAATACTCACTGGAAAACCATCAGAGAGGGACAGCCCACCCCTAGAGCTTGGAGCCAGTCTCTCAGACACGAGGCAAAATATATCCATCCTGGAAAAAGCGGCGTCTCTCCCCGCTCGCTGCAAATCTTTTGCCACCATGAGGTCAAGTCAATTTCAGAAATGGATAAGAAATGAACAATTTTACTGGATTTGCTAATAGTTAAACTGGATTTTTTTTTGTTGTTATTGAAGTTTCCTAATTATTTTCTATAGGCTAATTAAAGATTAGCGTAGGATATTGAAATCAAATGTATTTTATTGCCATTTTTGAAGGTATAAATTATTGTCTTAATGCCTATAGACCATTTTAAATACACACATAATATAAATCAGGGTTCAACATCGAAATGCCAAGATTTGCACAAGTAATAGCATTGTTAATGAAAGTGGTTCACATGCTAGATTGTCCGTAAAAATGACACTGTTTTGTTTTCGAACCTCTGCTCTGACTTCGACTGGTTCCCTCATCTAAGAGTGTATGGCATCTTATTACCGAACGCCGATGCGTATGGTCTTTTCTGTTCGGCTGCTGATCGGCTGCCATACCATCAGACACACAGAGGATCAGTTGGTTTATGCAGTCGTGCTAAGACCCTTGGCCTCTTACGGCATATCGAGGGGGTCAGCCAGCTGTCTCCGCTGCCAAGTGGCGGCCCTAACTCACAGGATTTATCTCCTCACTGGATGGGTTGCCAGCCCTGCAGGGTATTCATTGTAGGCCTGAGTCTGTAGCTGTCAGCACTAAGAGAGAAAGGGGGCCTGCACACGACACCCAAAGCGTCTGCACACCTCTCCCCCAGACAAACACCCCCTTTGGAGGTCCACACATGCCCACTCACACACCATCCACAAAGCAGCCCCACTGCAATCAGCCACCGAAGGCATTAGGGGCTTCATTCACATGCTGTTACGACCTTATGCGATTGTTTATCTGGTCAAGGTTTAACATATAATAATAAAGTGGATTCTTAAAGCTGGGATTACAATTTGGCGATTCTCTTCTTCAGTATTTCTCTGGGTGTTCTTTCAACGTTCATTTCATCTCAGCATCCATGGTTCAGCAGCCCCCACAGAATGGGTGAGTTTAAATGTGCCGATATGGCACTAATGTATTTTAGTTTGTGTTACAGCAAACAGAGTAAGATGTCAAAGGACCAAAGATGTCGAGTAAGAGAGATGGATTTGAGAGGCACAGTCAGGCGTTAATGTAAAATCCGAATCTCATCAGATGGCAGCTGGAATCAGGATCTGCTGGCTGACCTCTGCGGCGACTATGGCCATTGATTCCTTGAAGGGACATTGTACCCTGAATGCTTTCTGCATTTCCCCACAGACAGCAACTGAAGGTCCTCAGCAAGACTTGGAAAGTGGAAACGCTGCCCAGTGTATTTCTCAACACCAGAATATAGATGAAACACCGCCCACCTACTGGTTTCTGTGCCTTATACTTGCCAAACTGAGAGCTTATAGTGCTGAAGTAAACGACAAAAGGAAATAACATAGAAAATATGGCTGGCTACCAAATTATTCCGACCATAATTATTTAAAACGCTTCAAATGCCACCTGAGCAGAGAGGCTTAACTGAGAGAAATGTAACATAATGAGTGGACTAGAAATTGCGAAGCATAGGCAATCATTTTGAAAATGCATTATTTTTAAGAAGCTGAATATTCACATTTAAATACATAAACTCCGAGAATCATTTTAAAATACTTTTTCCAAAGGTTTTTTTATATGCTGTGTATATAATGTATTCTGGTGAGACGGTGTGCCAGGCGGACCTTGTGGGAGTCACGTGCACATGTTTTCCCGCGCTTATGTGAGGCAGTGACAGCGCCATTAATTATTAGTTTCTTATCTCTGGAGCAATTCATTTTTTATGGGCTTCATTATCTGTGCTACGTCCCTGAGCACCAGAGCCAAAAACTTTGTGAAATTTAGATTCACTACATAGGAATCATCCTCTAAACACACGACCGTTGAAAAGTTCCAGGTAGTTCACTAATTTCTCCAAACGTCTCCTGCCTTATGGGTTTCTGGAGCTCCAGCCAGCTAACGAGTGAGTGGCTATAGGATGCCAATCTTCACCGAGAATGTGCCCGGAAGTAACATCAGATAATTACTTTCATACGGCGATCGCATTAAGGTTTCGGGTCTGGGACATATCTGGGATCATAAAATCTGACAGAAGCTGAAAAAAAAAAAAAAACAGTTAATTCGTTAACATGTATTCCATATTAACAGTAAAATACAATGCCATAAAATACATTTAGACCCTCACCTATGGCTCAAACGTGTGGTCTAGTAAGAGTTAAATCCGTGTGCGGAAACAATAAATTCCTGATCTTCCAGCTCCTATTGATTTTTTTTTCTGTGTGATACGAAACCAGCAATCAGCTTTGCAGTTAGAAATTGCCCTGAAACCGGAGCCGAGACGTCGATGAGCCGGCGACACGTTTCAATTAGAGAGCCGCCCAGGCCGGCCTGTCCCCCGGGGCGCCGTGGCTCAGTCACGCCCCACAGCCGCCGCCGCCGCGGCGCTCCGGGGGGCGGAGAGTGCGGGGGCTAGGAGGGGGAAGCAGGCAGCAAAAGAAAAAAATGATGAAACATTATTCCTCCTACTCGCATAGCACACAGCCATGTTTTATGGTGCATTTCGGCGTTATTTACTTATACATACACGTCGGTGTTTCCTGCGTTTAATAGTGCCTGTTAATTAATTTTTCAATCGCGTCTTAAAACAATTAATTAGCTCGGTGGTCCTTTTGTAACATATATTGTTGTTTAGTTGCAGTCGTTAACTCGACTTTACATATGCAAAGAAAATATCTAGTAATAATACTATTAGCTGTAGTAAGGATTAGGACAGTACGGTCGCTGTTGTTGTCCTTGTTCTTGCTATGGACAGCGGGAGGTGTTGGTAATTAAGGGCACAGAAAAATGCTAATCCAACGCCCTGGAGAGACCCTGCCACTATACTCGGAACTGAACCTTAATTGTTCCAATAAAACATTTGTCTGTGTATGTATGTAACTGTAAAAAGAGTATGTTACCCAACAAAATGAGTATTAAATACTTTACTCTAAGCTATATGTGTTGGGTTGTGTATTCTTTATCTTTAATTTACTGAGTAGTAAAAAAAAAATCAACAAGCATTTCTTGCATGAGAACCTTAACCTTTAGGCACTCTGGGGGGGGGGGGGGGGGGGGGGGGGGGGGGGGGGGGGGGGGGGGGGGGGCGGGGGGGGGGGG
>JABFEA020000130.1:17439269-17463677 GCA_019775915.2 Cyphomyrus plagiostoma | reverse complement strand
CCATGTGCCTACCATCACCCCAGTCATATCACCACAGCAGTGACACTCTACATATCCTATCATGCGCATGACCATGTACATCACTTACAGAGCAGTGCTTACATTATCTATCTATCTATCTATCTATCTATCTATCTATCCATCTATCTACCTATCTATCTATCTATCTATCTATCTCATGCCGGATGACACCCCCTGGCTCCAGTTGTGTGTTCAGAAACCACACTGGAATAGTAAAGGCCACAGCTTTGTCTTGGCCTCTATGCAAAAGACTCCCGTTATGCTGTCGTGCTGCACACTTCATGCAGTTTGGTTACTCCGCACTGCTATCCAAAAGGGCTACAGTGGGCTATGGTATGTATTCATCAGCACTGCCTCCTATACGGGTGGAAGTTTATTATTATACTGCGCTAAAGAGCTTTAATCTGAGCTGTTCAAACACATTTCCCTTTGTCAGAATATGGGAGTAGATTTTGTCTTAGAAAGAGAGGAATAAACATCCCAATGAATAACTGGAAATACATTATTAGATATACTATATAGGCTAAATGAGCTATGTTGGGCCGACTGTGTTTTGCATATGCACACAGTCACAAGCACTACAGCAGGAATACATATTGATTCAATAGTATTTGATTATCTATGTATGCAAGTAGAAAATGAACCTACATATGAGAGCATATATTGAATTTATGAAAATAAATGTTACATTATGTTGTAATATTTGCTAAAAGCAAGGAGGGTGTGTTTTAAATGGTGATTAGGGCATCTGGATCAACACTGCTGAATGCACTCCACCTCTCAGCAACACGAGAGCTCACGCTGAAGCACCGTCACGAGGGAACCACCCGCAGTTGGATGGCCAGCACAGTCCTCACATCTGAGCTACATCTCTGTCTCTTCCAGGTTCCTTCTGTCTCCCTTCCCACCAGATCAATAACAGACTTTGCCTTTCATCTGACTGACATGGGGGGGCATTGGCCCTGCCTGATAAGAACTCAGCACTAACACCCTCCCCAAAAAAAACAGCAGGTTACTGTGGAAGACAGGCTCTGTCATTCATATTTGTTCTAATGTTACTGCTGCCAGAAAGGCTGCTTTGTTGATATGATTGTTAACAACCCATAAAGTCTTATTTAAAGATGTGCCTTTAAACCTAGTTATGCTTTTAGGTTTGGTTCCATTAATAAGAAACAGAGTATGTCCCGTAACTATGAAGGTTTTTTTCTATTGCCCCCCCAGACAGTATTTGCACTCATGTTTTAGGGGGGGGGTCTTAGGAAATACTTTTCTGCATTTTGGGCCTTGGGGCAATGACCTTTTCAATCTACAACACATTCCTTTCTTACTTAGTAGACTGTCCTCCAGAGCACCCTGCCTCACACATCGCTGGAGTGCGATGAACACACCCCCACATTTCACCCCAGCCAAAGAGTCGCTGTCCCAACAGATGTTTAGTCTGCCTAGAGGAGCGCCACAGCGTCTTGTTTTTATTGGAGGTTTATGTCGTGGGCTTTTCCCGAAACCGTAGGAACAGTGTCATGTGTGCTGACTGTTTCCATTACAGACGTAGCTGTGGGAGCTGGGGGGGCAGGATGGAGGCCTTAGCAGGAGCCCGAGCAGCTGCCAGACCAATGGGGGAGACGACCCAGAGCTGTAAAAACTCTCCACGGTGTTGCAATCCAGAGTTTTATTGTTGTTTTCAAAAACACGGAGAACGCAGACGTACACTTTCAGTAACTCGCATAAAACTCTCAACTCTAATCCTTCCAGAAAGAAAACATTATTGGTACCAAATAAGAACTGCTTTGCTACTTAATTTCAAACAAAAGAGATGTTAGAAGGTTTTTCTTTTCTTTAGTTCTGTTTGTTGTGAGCAAAATACAATTGTTATTTTGGAAGCTGTGACCTTGAATTTGGTGTTATTCAACAGCCTGTATGCATGCATGTGAATAAGGCCTTAAGAAGTGCTCAAAGTGGACTAATATTCACCAGTACACAGTACCAACGCCACTGTGTTTTTTCTCCAGAATGCCATTTCTCTCGTACCGGAACCTCTGACAATCAGCCACTCCTGAATGACAAGGGAAGATCAGGCACCTGCTTTTCCCACTATGCACTGGCTTTGAAGTAGTGCTATACCAAGGTACCAGATAAGGAATTTAGTCTTTGCTTACATTAAATTTGGTACATGTATATCACACATATGGTTATTTAGTCTGGGAGTGCCTTTCGCACTACGGCAGATGAGTAAAGTGCTTAGCAGGCTAAGTTTGTTTGGAAGGCCATTAGACCTGTGCAAGAACATGTTTAGCCTAGAGGATCAAGTGCTTTCTGGTGCTAAAATGGTTTTGCCCCAGACTCTGTTAAGGTCACAATTAGCATTTACCAACATGTTTTTTTTTTTTTACTACAGATAAAGATGGGGTAAGTCAGAATGCCTCAGCTAAGAAAAAGAGATGGATGATGCCTTAATCTTAAACGATAATGGCAAAACTAACCCTTTAAGGCTGGCAAAAGGATGCTGTGCTGCTGAATACTTAGCGATTTCGAGCTGTAACATTGTCATGCTTTGCCCTGCCGTTTTGCAAGATGTCATCACAATGGCTCAGTCACCTCATACAACCAGGTTTGGTGTCCGAGTCCCATCTTGGTGTGTGAGGGAAGAGGAATTATGCTTCAGAAGTATGGAAGATGATACCGGGAAAATATCTATTTAATGAGGCAAGGGGCTAATTATTACTAACACCTTAAATCATTATTACTTACTGAAAATGAAAATATGTGAGTATAACAGAAAAAGGAGAACAGGTAAATCATCTTTGGATCTGAACATTACATAGTTTGTCTTTAAGCAGATGCTACAGAGAGATTTGAGGAAGTCTACTTCTGCTGCATTGCTGGATCATTTCTATTGAAATTGTTGGCCACATTGCACTTTTTTTTGGTAATTTTTCTGGATAATTACTTACTTACCCTGGAATACTATCTCACTCTCTGCTGCAATGTAACATTTTGAGATGCATGTCAAATTGCCATTAATCCTGTAAAGGCCTTGTCACCTGTTCATCTAGTATAGCTTTCCATACTCTTTGAAAGGCAGACTGGACTTTTACAGATCACACAGAATAATGATTTGAAGATAAAAAAGAACAATTAAAAGATCAGAACTGCGGTTCATCTGACTGGTTAGTTTCATACTGCATGTTATATTCGGATGAATCTGATAGGCTCCACATCCCATGAGAGCACATTGATAAACTCTGAAGACGTCCTTGCCTTATGTGAAAGGGGTGGCTTGCTAGCTTGTGTGAGCCTGAGACACTTTGTTAACGATGGGCTTCTAAGAGCTTCCATGTACAAGACCAGTGGTCACGCAGCGACCATTTACTTTTCCTGTCAGAAAAAACAAAACGATCAATTATTGATGACTTTAGTTTGTTTTCTGACTGTTTAAGGAGTGTGGGTGGAGTGCTAGTGTTCCACACCGTCTCGAACCCGACCATCAGCTCTCTCCGTCCTGCTGCCTCTGCAGCAGATGACTGGCTGCTTCTTCTTCCAGGAATCTATATTTCATGAGTGTGCTGCGTGGCGGCAGAGCCCAATTACCCACAGATAAGGCAGAAACCCTTAAGCAGTAGGAGAAATATTTAGACAGTGCAGGGAGAAGACACGGATCCACGGTTCCCTGAGGCAGCAGAGCTGCTCGGAGACTCTCCTGGCTGCCTTGGCAATGACATCCATCTTTATCTTAATGACAGTCTTCAATTAATGCCGGCGGCTGAGCCCCCCGTCTGTCCAAGCTCCGTGAGGAAGCAGGACAGTCGGACCGGTGAGGAGGGGGACTGGACTGGGACTTTAAACAGCCGGGGGAGTCTTATGCAGGCATTGCAGTTTGTTGTGCCTGGGTGACCTGTTCACATGACCCTGTGGATTGTCATGTGCTTGGATCACACTCTCCACCAGTCGGTGCTGGTTCGCGTCTTAATAATAATTATTATTTTGGTTGTGATACTGATCACCATCATCGAGCTCAAAGTTTGAGCTCATTATGCATGTTTGGATCTTAAGGTCCAGAGTACTTCCTTAGAATCTGGCACATAATAATAATAATAATAATAATAATAATAATAATAATAATAATAATAATAATAATTTATAATAACTTGTGGTTGTAAATAAGAGTATTGCTGTTCAAATGAACTGACCTGATGCCATATTAAATTTACAGAAATATGCTGGGATGGATAAAATTCAGACAAATTTGTCAACATGGACCACGATTTTTAGAGGTTAGAAGACATTTAAACATCATCTGCTGTGTTGAGAGACAAGAAGGGGTGCAGATATGCTCAGTTCTCTGTCAATTCTGGCCGTTCTTCTCTGACATCTCACATATATGATATGGTGTTTTGGTCTGAGGTTCCGGAACCTTCACGTCTGGCAGCCAGTAGTCACACTACATGTGTTTTACCTTTATAGGGCAGGTTTAGTCATACACGTTTAGTCAAACAGCAGCTGAACCTTTTGGCACTGTTGTACTGTATGCACTCAATTGCAACTACATGATTCAATGCTTGGAGGAGCAGGGTATTTGCATTAGCCAGCAGGTGTACCTAATAAAGTGGCCACTGATGACCCTTTCAGATGGACTCAAGGAAAATAAATAAGGTGGGTCTCTCCTCTCATTTCCCCATGAAAGCAGCAGTTTCTGTGCCTGTTGTTATACATGCATTTACAGCTAGTTAGTGATTATATAAAAGGTAAAATCACTTAATTTTGTAGAAAAAGAAAGGATTAACTTTGAAGAACATTCTCATGGTGATGAGAATCCCTTGCAGCTCCGTGTATCTAGTTACATTTATCGTTGCATTTCCTGTGTAGCTGGGTGTGACTGGCGAGCTGAAAAGCATCAGCGGAGAGACACTGAGAGCGTGACCAGGTGCACATGATGGTGGAGCCTCATCGCAGCGCTTGTCCTGCTGAGGCTGTAGCCCAGATCTTCACATCCAGCATTAACAGGCACAGCAATGAGCCAATTTCACATCTGATAAGACTATTGGGAGCCATTCAGGCTGTTACTGTGTCAGTGGTATAGTATTGTGTCCAAAATCTGTCACACAGAAATGCACAATTCACTATTCTTTATTTGTATGTGTTCAGCTTCACTAGAGACCCATGACTTTTCATTCAATTCAGAGAACCGTTCAGTGTCATGTGACCATATTTTCACCAATTCATTTAAAATATATGGAGCGTCAAAAGAATACAGAATTCTATAGGAATAGCTTGATTTGAAAACGTAAATAACAACCAAACAGGGATAACCGCTAAATTAATTGAAAAACTTGCCCTAAAAATTCATTTTTATACATGATAATGGTCAGTTATATACTGTGCTACCAAAAAAAAAAACACTGCGATGGTTGTTAAAAGCGTAACTGATTTGCTGTTCATACCAACGATGATGAGTTATTATGACCCAGACCTGTAAGAGCTACCAAGACGGCACAGAGTGGAAAGACGAGGGTGTTGAATCGTGGAAGCCAAATGCAGAGGCGAGGTGCAGAATGGAAAGTGCTTAAAGTGCGCACACCCCCGCCCGAGGGAAGCCCTGTGCTCTCAGGGCTGGGGCACGGCGAGCCTGGCAAGCTCGGGTAAAAGTAGAAAACAGAGGAGGCGGCGAGGAGGCGAAGATGGGGCTTGGTGTGAGGAGAAGCGGGGGCTGAAAAGCAGAAGGGAAGGGCTTGCCTTTAGGTGAAGGGGAAACCCTCCCCCGTGCATGTGGTGGCCCACAGGCGCCCGGAAACTCGCACTCTGAAAAATCTCGCTTTGGAAAATCTGTGAACTAAATGCATCGGGCTTTATCTAAAGATCCAGCACAAAACTGTGGGTGTAAGTATGTCGAAATTCTGGGTAAAACCTTGCAGTTTCTTAGTGATTTAAATCAAGCATGGAAATGTGTGGACAAAGGACTTAAAAAATATATTCCAGCCCCCTGCATTTTCATAAACAGTCTGAACCACAGTCTGATGTTTAAGACAGGAAGGATTAGCCTTTAATAGCATGCACAGGATAGCTCTGCAAGTACATAACTGCCCTGTCAAACCTCCCAAAAAAATGATTGTAGTAATCATAGGTGTGCCTGATATCTGTTTACCCAAAAATGAGGCCCAAATGGAAAGATGGGAAATACATTTTGAGGGAGCATGTTGACCTGTGTGAATGTTACACGAAACTAATTGTGATTTCGGCATCAACCCACAATCAGAGGTATCGCTGCTGTGCCAATTAACAGTTCAACTTCCAGCTGAGATTCCGGGACGTTTTTTTGTTTCATACATGACAATACAAACTGTATGCGACATGACATTCTGTATGCTACATAAAAGCCTTTAAGCGCTGGATGCGACACCCTAGCTATGTCATTTTGCACTATATTACATATTAGTGAGGCATTGTGTATGAAGACGAATGAATTCATAGTGCTAGTTTATGGCTCCACATCACTTGCCTCTCGGCCTGCCTTTTTCACGCTCTCAGGAAGGCTGTGACATACCAGTAACCCAATTCCAGCAGCGTTTATAACCCGCAAAGCCCCCAACTTCCACCCTGTCAATATCCCACCATGTCACTGCTCTGTGTGACGTTAACCCTCTCGCTAAGCTGAAGCAGCAGTAGAATATAAATCTGAAAGCATGGCTCCCACAGTCATCAGCAGACACACATTCGATCAGATTAGCAAGCAGGCTGCGGCCTGTTTTGAATTTAGTGTTGCTGGTTCAGAACTATCTGTCTTTGGGCCATTGTTGACATTTCCCTAATAAATCCTACTTGTGATTGCTGGTGTATATGAGTGTTGAAACCAAACAAATGTTACTCACTAACTCCATCTACTGGGAGTATTGCATACTAACAAAGCAAGCAGAGCCAAAGCGAATCAAAAAGAAGTGCATGCAATACGTTCAAGAGTATATGCATGTTTCAGTCAGGTGTGGTGGTTCTAGAAAGGAAAATGCAGAACACATGGCTCAGGTTGTTTGGAAAAGCAATAATCATACTAAAACATGATGTATCTCTTAGACATCTGGCAGATTTATAACCTTGCAGAACACAGCCCAGGTGATACACATTGCATAGATTAGGAGTACATTCTCACCCATTCTTAGCCTCATAATGATATATATTGGATAGAAGTGGGACTGGTTCTGGTAGATTAGATCCATACCTGTCTTTTATTTCAGTTCCTGGGGTAGTTTTTTTAAAGAGCAAAGCTGAATAGTGCAGAATTATTGTTGGTTCATAAATTGCACCTGAACTTTAGAAACTTCAGTTGAGCTGACAGTATGGTTTGTTTGATTAGCATGGAGTTTGATTTTAAAAGTCAGAGCGACAGCTTGCGAGTTCCTGTCTGGGGCTGTCATGACACTGAACACTAATTTTGGCTCAGACTCATGAGAGAGGAAGATCACTATTTCTTTACCATCACCCTATTTTTCTAATGTGTGTGACACGCCAATACTCGCTTCGCTAGGGCAGCAAAAATGCGATATGTACGCTGATGGATTTAGTGACAATATTTCATAGCCTTCATGCTTAAAGATAATTAATACTTTTTCTTCTTTTTTAAAAATTATATATGGGTTTAGTGTGAACTGTCAGGAGCTGCAATGGAGAATCACTTATCACAGTATGTTGGAGATGCAGAAAAGGGGCACTCATTTGCTGGCCAGAAATGGTTCATTCAACTAATAATGTAAATAGTTACACTTTTAACTAGCTGGCCATTTATCAAAAGTAACATCACAGTCATCTATGATCATACACCACTGTTACCAATCATACATGACATTAATTTTGAGCTATTTGAGTCTTGAGCAATTTTCTTGACTAATTATATGTCTTGCATATCCATATTGCTTTTTAGCATAAAATGCACATTAATGAACTACAATTACCCTTAAAACATTCAGAGCATTTTATAGCTTAATGTGTTTGTAACACACATTACCAAACATAATATTTCCCTGTCTTGTAAAACAGTGAACACAACAGTGTTCAGTCTGCAGGGGGAGGTAGGAGTAGCATAGTCCTGGGCGACATGGATACCCTCTACAACCTGCAACTCAATGAGGAAGTACTGCCAACTAATGAGCTTTGTGTCCTACATAAACTTCTTGGCTGCAGAGCTTGCGGCTGAGTCTTGTCACTCCATAGCACCGAGTCATCAGCCTTGTGAGTCAATCTGCTGGAATTTTCAGGTTAACAGCTGACTATTTTGTCATAAACTTTGCTTCTCCCCTAATCCTTTAGGTGTTGATTTATACTCTTGTTCTTAGAAGTCTTCTTTTCAATCTTCTCTACAGCATCGTGTATGGAGTTTGCATGTTCTCCCCATGTCATTGTAGAGTTTCCTCTGGGTTTTCCGGTTCCCCCCAACACACACACACACACACACACACACACACACACACACAGTCCAAAAACATGCTGCGATGAATTGGAGTTACTAAATTGCCCGTAGGTGTGAATGGTGTGTGAATGTGCCCTGCAGTGGATTAGTGTGCCATCCCAAGTTGTTCCCTGCCTTGTGTCCGTTAGCTGCCAGGATAGGCTCTGCACCTCCTGTGCCTCTGAATAGGACTTACATAAAATGGATTTGTCTGCTCACTCAGAAGGGCACCTCAGAGGGCACTTCATTATATTTTCTCACTCAGAAGGGCACCTCAGAGGGCACTTCATCATATTTTCTGACTCAGAAGGGCACCTCAGAGGGCACTTCATCATATTTTCTGACTCAGAAGGGCACCTCAGAGGGCACTTCATCATGTTTGCTCACTCCGAAGGGCACCTCAGAGGGCACTTCATCATATTTTCGGACTCAGCTCAGAAGGGCACCTCAGAGGGCACTTCATCGTATTTTCTGACTCAGAAGGGCACCTCAGAGGGTACTTCATCATATTTTCTGACTCAGAAGGGCACCTCAGAGGGCACTTCATCATATTTTTTGACTCAGAAGGGCACCTAAGAGGGCACTTCATCATATTTTCTGACTCAGAAGGGTACCTCAAAGGGCATTTCATCATATTTTCTGACTCAGAAGGGCACCTCAGAGGGCACTTCATCATGCTTGCTCATTTGGAAGGGCACCTCACACCTCTAGAGTTTTTCCAACCAGAACAGCAACTGCAGGGTACCTCAAGCTTACAGTAGGGATTGATAACCCCCAGTTCCCAGACTGGTATCAGTTTGTGGGCAGCATTCCATTTAGGCATAGAGGTCACCTTGTAATGGTACCCATTTCCATTAGAGTACCCACAGGGATGGCTTAGACCATTGTACGGGCACAGTATAGGGCACTGTATCACGATTTCTGTACTGGTAGGGGAACCTATTAAAACAGCTCATCACATTTTCCTGAGCACGTCATCATACCATCTCATGTGAAGCGGGCACCCTAGATGGCACTCAATCATTTTTCTTTCCATGCGAAGAACAGCCAATAGTGGCAATTCAACCATGGTGCCACCAGGGTGCAGTTGCTCACTGTGCCCCTAAGTCCACCAGTGATACACACCGTAGCTTCCCTAAATAATATTGGTAATTTTGAATTTTCCTTCTGCACATTAAAAGAAATGTGGTTAAATCTGACCTCACTAGTGAACCTGGTGTTCGCTCATTACCTACTAAGTCATAATCAGTTTATCAGGACATAACCTGAAACACAAAGGTCATGTGTATAACAACAGGAAATTGCCCAGGGACTGGACAAGTGTACAAATCATATTTTTTTATGCATAGTTTCAGGTTTAATACATGCAAATTCAATATAAAGAAAAAGAAAGAAAATAATGAGTTAATAATTGCATCAACATATGCCTCTAATGTCATCTATCTCCACAACCTCTGATGTTATGACCATGTTAGTGTTTACAGTATCACAGGTCTGGGGCTATCAGATATGATTCTTTCTTGCATCTTTAAAATGATGTGCAGAGTTTGTAAGTCATTTGACTGAATCTACGGTAGATGTTTATGACTTAGAAGCAGGCAGGCATGCCTCAGAACTTTCATAGCATACAAGTTTGTTTTAAGGTTTGCATACCCTACTAACCCAGAACTTACATAACATCCAGAAGTGTAGTTAGGACACATAGAGAACTCACATACTGTGCCACAAAGATTTGGACGAGCATGCATAAATTACTGGCCCAGCCACACTAATTGCTTTTCACTTTGACAAATCTTCAGGCAATCACAGCCAGGCTTGTAGCACTGCTGCAGGGGGCCCTGGGGGGCAGGCAGGCGAGTGGAATATAGGAGAGGAGGCTGCTGGGAATGTGAGCACCTTTGGAACAGACAGTAAAGGCAAGAGGTGCCTTCTGAGGATATGTGAGAGTCATCCTCCAGTCTCTCCAGGTTGGACAATCCCACATTCCACCATCAGCTTCCGCTTCAGCTTCTCAGATCTCTGTAGAGAAAATATCACCCTACATCTCTTTACCCTGCCACTTCCTCTCGAGGTTCTCTGAAAAACAGAGGGGATGATGAAACTCCAGGAAATCAATAATGCAGAAGGACAGGGTGATATCGCTCTTTACCACGTTCCCGAGGTGAGGGCGCCCTGGAGACAATATTGTGGTGTATGAAATGGAAATAAGTCCCTCATTTATTGTTGCCCACAGCTTGGTGTGAATATCTAATCGTTTTAATCACTCCTGTTTTGTCACTATAGAAAAATGATTTACATTATAAATTGCCCCAGTTATAGATTTAACTATGTAAAGATACAGGAAGTCATTATTTCAAAAGGATATTTACAACTTGTTTATAATCTTGTTCTCCTTCTTAGTATTTATCATATCTACAGCTATAATATCATGGTTTGTCTTTAAGTTTAATATTCATTTTAACTTTCTAACCATGGAGCATTTCAGTAGATCCCAATCGGGTAAACTTTCATGTGATCGTGGATTGTGATTTTGCCTACAATTGGTTTAGAGTTTACTGGAAAATTGCACGTATACTATCCATCTTCTGGCTACTAACCCCTGGCAGAACTGGGCACAATACTGGGGCACAACCTTGCACGGGATGCCGATCCATGGTAGGGCAGATACACAGGAGGTGACACCAAATAGCCTATGCTGGACTGCCAGAGCAAACTGACCAGTGCAACGCAGCCAATCACAATTGAGGGGTCAGGGTCAGCCAGTCCCTGGAGCGACTGGGGTTACGGGCCGGGCTCAGGGGTCCGAAAGCAGTAGTGCAGTACTGATAGTGAGACAAGCAGCATGGGAATGCTATCAGTCATATACAATAGCATTAGCCTTGCTATAATTTCCAGTTTAGTAATAGCCAGAGCAGAATTATTCAAGCCAATCTGAAACATGAAATAACGGATAGACTTTCCTCAAGAATATTTTTAATTAAGTTTGTTCAGCGGCTCACTCATTCGGGATTTGAATACCACCTCTGCATTTTCATATGCATAATCTCTCCAAATCATACAGGGTGTCTCATGCAATTAGCCGTGCAGCTCATTTAACTGGTGTCCTTAAATAGCCCATAAAGCATGAGGGTGCACTGTGATAGACTGGAATCCTGTATGGAATATATCCCCTGCTGGTGCCCTGTGCTGACAGTGATAGGGTCCAGGCCCTCCTGTAAACCTGGAACAGTTAAGCAACTGGAAGACGGATGGATAGTTGTAATTTGCATTGAATACAAATGAGCAGCAACTATTTATTTGATGTTTCTTGCTACAGCTTAGAAAAAAAAAATCTCTCCTTGGTCTCCTTGATATCTGGCGCCATCTATTGATGTTATATCATTTTTGTGAATCCTTCTAGAACAGCTGTAGTACCGGGTCATTTATGGTAGACATTTTAGTATAGTTTTGTTTAGATAGACATTCAGGTTGAAAGGTAACCTGTAATTGAATATATACTTACATTATCTGATTAGAAATGGAGAATTAAAAATATATAAAAAATAAACAATGTTTTATTTCCAACGATATAAACGATAATCATTTTTATTAGATATAGATTTCAGCAGAATAGTTTATATGCAGGTATCTATTACTTTTTAATACTTAATTCAGTTTCTCATTGTTCTCATACATATCTGACTGGTTTGTATAATAAGGAAACTGGATTTCACTAGAATATATAGGGTGAGCAAAGTGAACAATTTCCTTCATGTCATTCGTTTCTTTGCAGAGCTGTAGGTGTTACAAGAAGAATTAAGGGATTTTTAAATTGTCATGTTTGTGAAATTTTTTTAATGAAACACCAAAACTACTTTTTAAATGTCTTTTAAAAAGTTAATACAGTTATAGAACCAGTTATTATAATACCTTGTTTTAGTTAATATCTTCAAGTTACAACATTACCTATATCAGCCAGTAACATGTGGACACTAAGTGATCTGCTGTTTATTGGTTCTGCTGATCTCCCACTTTGCAGTAGGGAAGAGCAGTGATTTCACTTAATTATAATACATTGAAGTACCCAAATGTTCTTTTATATATATAAAATTAATTTTAAATTTTATTTTGGCTTAGACTGAATGGACAATGTGCTTGAAAAGGTGCTGTTAAATGTTACTGACTGATATAATGATTATTATTATTTATCCCCACCTGGAATTTCTCTTTCATGCCCCCCAACAAGCTGGCCATGAAGGGCAGCCACCCATAGCAGCAGCCAAAGGGAGCTGGGGGTTAAGGGCCTTGCTTATGGACCCCCCCAGATGTGCCGAGTCCGGGCTCAAACCGGATTATAGACAGAGAGGCGAGTGTTCCTCAAACCGCTGGCGATGATCCTAGGGCATCGGTGGCCAATCTTATCCGTGTGTATGCAGGTTTTAGGGTAACCTTTAGGTCAGCTGTTCAAACCCAGGTGTGAGGACTCCATAGTCAATCAGTCCTCTAATTATGAATAGAATTAGGGAGCTGTAGCAAAAACCTGCACACATAGCGGCCCTTTGCGGATAAGACTACCCACCCCCGTCCTAGGGAGACTGGATAAGACCGGCCCGTCCCCCACCCCCGTCCTAGGGAGAACAGGGCACGATGCAGAGAACATTCTGGACCAGATGGTTTTCAATTGCAGGGCACACACACAATTACATTTCATGGGCAGTTTTAGAGACACCAATTCACATAATCCTGCGTTTGGGCCAGGAAACGGGAGATGCTTTTATTCAAAGCGATGTGCAGTTGGAAAAAGTCAGCCAGTTCCTGGAGAAACTGGAGTTAGAGGCTTTGTTGAAAAGGACAACCATGGGATGTGAACCAGCAACCTTTTACTCACAAGTGCACTGACCCAACCCCCTCTCCAAAGCCAATGCATGGATTAATCTATGATAAAATGAAAGATGAGTCATTAAACCATATGACATTTTTGTACTGCTCAGATGTTGGGCTCTCTATTCCAGGGAATATTACTTTTCACCACTGTCCCTCTTTTCCAAAGCAGATGACTACTGCCCAGCTTATACCACGCCGATTAGAGACTGTTCCAGTTGAAACATTAAATAATTTTCCAGCTATTGTAGCCATTGCACCTGCATTTGGCAAAGTTACGTTGGAACTGTTAGATGCTACATGCTAATTGTCAAGCCTCTCTTAAAGCTTATATATTTGCTAATTGGCAGTCTTCCTTAGATTCACCTTTGTAGCTGCGTTTGTAATTCCATCTTAATACCTTAAAACTCTTTTATCAGGCAGTTTTTTTTTTTAATGCAATCCCCATATTTTTAACAGGGAAGTATTGAAACAAAGAATAACAAAAATAGTTTCACAGTGGTCTGTTTATAAAAGCCTTCACAGTTCAATACATTTATTTGTCCACCAAATGACTCGTAGATGACTGCAGTAACCTGTATATGACCCACGGAAAAGCTGTTAGATTCCAAGCGGGCTGACAGCCTGAAACCTGAAGACGGTACATCTGGATCAAGGGAAGCAGCACTTCAGTAACAGAGCACAGCTGGATGCAACGTGCTGAGCCCCTGAAGCTGCCAGGCAGCGGATGCAGGGCACCTTCGTCACAAACGTGGCGTTTTCAGTTCTTATCAGCGTAAAGACTCGAGGTGACAGGAGAGGCTGCCAAACACAAAGGAACTGCCACTGCTAGGGTGGGAACGTTTCTTTGCCCAACGTTGACATATGCAGCATTGTTTCATTATCTTCGTCTGCTCCATAAGGCACTGGACTGGCAGCGATTGTCATATAGATACAGAAGAGGCCTTGGTAGGAATATCCTTTCATGTCAGACACAATATTATAAGACCTGTGAAAATCCACTAAAATAGCGTGCCGAAGTCCAAAGCAGAAGAAACCAAAACGCTGTAGACTCTTAAAGAATGTACAGCAGGAGTTGTATAATGCACTCCTTAACTGTAAATCAGTGTTTCCCAATCCAGTCTCTCAGGGACCTACAGACAGTACATGTTTTTTGTCTCTCTCCCAGCTCCTGATATGTGGACTGTCTGTTAGGGAGCAAGGTGGGAGCAAAAACAAGGACCGGACTGGGAAACACTGCTCTAAATAAAACTTTCCAGTTCTTATGTAGCTCTCAGGTAAACAGATGTTTCTTCAGAAGATGCAATAACAGCCCTGGTCACCAGGGGTCAGAATTGTGTATTTTATTAAAAAAAAAAAATTCTGCTATTGACTCTCCAAACTCAAGATATCATGCCCACTGTTAGAGCAGCACCTAGGCACATTTTTACGGCAATCTTTCTCTATATTCCATTTCTTTGCTTTAATCAGTCCCCGGGTTGCCTTCGCTGTATGTTTTGGGTCATTGCCCATCTGTATTGTGATGTGACACCCAATCACCTTGGCTTAATTTGGCTGGAATTGAGCAGACAGTATGTCTCTGTACACTTCAGAATTCATCTGGCTGATTCTACCCTCTGTCACATCTTCGATAAACACCAGTCACACGGTACTACTGGCAGACATGCATGCCCAAACCATCACACGGTCTCCATCGTGTTTTACAGATGGTCTAGTTTGCTTTGGATCGTAAGTTGTTCCAGGACTTTTCCATACTTCTTTCTTGCCATCATTCTGGTAGAGATCAATCTTCGTCTCAACCGTCCAAACAACTGTGCTGGCGTTTGTAGATGCTCTTATTCTGTAAGCAAAGTCCAGAGCGACCTTCCTGTTCTCGAGCTTTATAAGTGGTTTGCGTCTTGTGGTGAACCCTCTCTGTATCTGCCTGAATGAATTCTCTTTACGGTAGACTTGGATATTGATATACCTCCCTCCTGGAGCGTGTTCTTCACTTGGCTGGATGTTTTGAAGGGGTTTCTCTTCATGGAAATTGATTTTGCGACTATCCATTATCCATCCGTTGTCTTCCGCGGACGTCTGGGCCTTTTCGCGATGCAGAGTTCACCAGTGCACTACTCTTTATTCTCAGAATGTACCACTCTTTATATTCTTGCAATTTCTCTGGTGGCTTTTTTTCTGTTTTCGCTGCCTAAGGGTGGGGCCGTTTCAGCTGCATGGAGAGCTCCTTTTACCGCATATTGTGATTTCACAGCAAAACCTTCCAAACATAAACACCAGACCTTCTATCTGCTTAATTGATGAAATAATAATGAAAAAAAAGGATTTGTACACACCAGTTCAAGAAATAGCCTTTGAGTCAATTGTCCAATTACTTTTGGCCCCTTTAAAAGGAGCGTGATATATATTGAAGAGCTGCAATTCCATCACCCTTCCCCCAATTTGGATGCAAGTACTCTCGAATGAAAGAACTTTAAAGTCTGCACTTTATCTCTATATTCATTATATAACTAATTTTAATTTGTTTCAGTAAACAGCTAAAATAAAACTGTCCAAATATATAATATCCTAACTATAATTAAATCTTTGGACTCTGTTGCCTTTACTTGCTGTATTCAGAATTAACTGAAATACAAGGATATGTATTAAAGCTCATTAAAAAAGAAAATGCCATCACAAAATGCCCAATAGGTGCCACAGCCTCAAATGTCATCACCCATATTCGTTTCATGGAAAGAAGTTATTTATAATAATCTAGTGTTTGATTCGACAACATAACCATCTACAAAAGTCAGATCTGGTGTACAGCTCCTCTAACATAAGCAATTTGCTTATAAAAAACACCAAATAGGCAGTAAGAAGGCACCAAAAAAGGGACACTGTGGTGTAACTTAGGTTTATTTCAATTCCACAATTTTTTCAAAAAAATTACAAAATACTTAAATGGAGAAAACACAGGACTCACAAATTTTTTTTATTTCTACCGTTTGTTTACATTGTGTTATCCCAAGGTGAACTACTAATATATACAATAAGCTTCAAGATACCGGTATATATATAAATTTTTAGCAGTCTGAATTTACATTCTGTTACTGCCACTCTGAAACAAGAAGCTAAATGACAACACTCAACATTATAGGCTTGATACACAAAGGCAAAAAAGGCTTTAAAAATCATGGGGGTTTGGGGAGAACATGGTATCAAGACCGAGACAGGCAAACTAAAACCGCAGGAAGTAATAAAATTGGTTTTCCACTTATTTCGATGGGATATTTAATATTAGCGAACTGGATCTTAACTGCATTTGTCATATTAAACTCAATGTTATTTCAAGCACATCTCCGATGTTCATAAAAAGTAAGACGACTGACATACAAGTCTGAATGTGTATTATATTTACTAGCATAACAGTCTGCAGTGGCATATAGACTGCCCTCAGCTCTACAGAAGACACACCAGGAAGAAGCAATTAACCACATCGAGAGAAACCACTGAGTTCAGTTTTGTCCTGGGTTCCAGATCCGCCCCTTCAACACAAGCTCCCGTGCAGCTGACCGTGCCCGTCTGGCGCATGGCTCACATCACAGTGAAAATGGTACCAGAAATGTTACTTCATTTCAAGATCTTTTTTTAAAGCCCTATTATGTCAGTCAGGAAAACTGAGAGTATAGAAAGTGAAATAGTTACAAGGTTAAGCTTCATTCACCCAAATTTCTGTGACTGTGAAGTATGCCGATGACTGATGTCTTAAATTTACTTCCATTATGTCCACAGTGTTCTGCTGAGGAAAGACCAAGAAGGGCAGGCAGCTGGCACCATCAGCACTGTCACCTGTCCCATTTAATAAATATCAATGCAAGAAATGTTTTTTTTTTTTTATCCCATGAAGCAATATAACCAATATGTTAAAAGTGCATGTTTGATTAAACCAAATCCATGGTGATATATATGTAGTATATTCAGTGCATATGGCTCCCCGGATTCCTCTCTGACTCAGCATCACCGATCACAGGATCTCTCCTCTTTAGATATCGTGAAACACTAAGTCAGACTGACACTGTAATAAATCTTTACAGCCAAGCAGATGAAATTAAAGTCTCCAAAATGTCTCTGTTCTGAAAGATGACAGAAGATATCCCCCCCCCCCCCCAATCTTGAGTTGTGGTGATGAGCTACAGCCACTCTGTATGTTTAATGCTATTTGCCCATTTCCTGCTCAGATAATGCCATCGTGCTCCCCTTTGAGACAAAGGGATAATGCTTGATAATTACAATATTGGAGGCTTAACATCTTTGTTAGAAGTTCACACCTAATAATATATATTATTTACAAAGCCGAAAAAGCCATGCTTAACATTTTTACCTTTGTTGATGGGAGAGAACTATCCTATGTAATAAAATAATCTGAATTTCAGAAAGCACTTTCAAAGATTCGAATGTAATGGCCTAACCGCTCTGTTTACGTCAAGCACAGTGACAAGGTGACCAGTACGGCTGTTTTTAGCGCCTACAAAAACCGTAGGAATGTTCGAGTATTTCATGCATTGAACTCATAAACAGTCTTGAAGATGTTTATACTCAAAAAGTATACATCAAATTAATGTTTAAAAAAAAACACAAAGAAAAAAAAAACATCTTCATCAAGTCCTTTCCTGTAAGCTTCCTTCTAAGTGGATATTGTTGTGTGAATGGAAAGAGCTCCCAGCTCTGCACTGAATCAGTGTCCCACGTTTCTGTTCCTCTGAGGCCTCACGTTCGACAGGAAGTTAGAGCTGCTTGTCACTTTCTTTCTTCAGGCGGCTGGAAAACAAATCCATGGCAGCATTAAACAAACAGCATTTCAGGCCTACAAGCACCAAGCACATAGACAGCAGATACAAACCCAACCCCATTTACAGAAGTGTTACGTTTTAAATTAATTTACTATTGCTGGTGCCGTGATGACCTTTAAGTTACATATATTATTGACAAAGACATTTATATAAATATTTAGTTCAATTAATTTAAATGATTACTGCCGGTGACTTAATGATCTTTATGTGACGTATAAAGCAAATATTATTGAAGACACGAGCATAAATAATGCAAACATGACTATATTTGTTTGGTACTGAATGCTGATGCGCTACCCCCCCAGGCCTTCACCTGTAGTAGTCTTCCTGGCCCGGCAGTGGACCCCCGTGCATGTGGTGGTGTCCATGCAGCCACTGCTGTTCCATAGCCAGCCGCTGCAGCTCAGCTGACTGCGCATGCATAGCCTGCAGCTGGTGTGCAGCCGACATGGGTGGGGGCAGCGCTCCAGGGAGGTCTCGCGCATACGGGTTGCCTGAGGTCATAGTAATAATAATAATAGTAACATAGCGTCAGTGTGCAATACACACATTGTTCACCATGCAAGAGCACAAGTGAAATGAATCCTTCCATTTATTCATGCACTTAAAGAGTAGAGCACAGCATAAGGGTGGGGGAATCCCAGGAGAGCCCACCGAGCCATTGCGAGGGAACACGATCACACAAGTGCAGGGAATTCAGAGACACCAGCACACATAAGTGAATAGGAATAAAGTCACAAACTGAGCAAAGTATCAGCTGACTTACCAAAGACGGGATGGCGCAGCATCTCGTGTTCATGGGGAGGCTGGCCAAGCAGGGGGTTGGGGATGGTGCCAGGTGGGTAGGGGAACCGGGCCAGGTGGGGTCCAGCTGCCAGGGGGTCAACTAGCGGATGGGCCCCCGAACCTGGAGGACACACAAGACATTCACCACCACCTGCTGTGTGTCAGGATCTTGGGTTCAAAGTATAGAGCAAAAACACACATAGCAATGTCTTAACGTGTTATATTTTATTTTCAATATAAACAATGCTAATTGCTGAAAATCCACATGCATGGTCACCTATATTTAATTTATTTCATGCGTAAACATATAGACATTTCTAGGTTAGGAAACCAAACAAACAAACAAACAAACAGCATGAAAAACAAATAACAGACAAACAAAAGACCAACAGCAAATGAAGAGAGTTGACGCTCACCTTGGTGCAGGGGGTCCTGCTGGTGCAGGTGTAAGTGTGAGTGGATGTGCGAGTGCTGGTGATGATGGGGCGTCACGTTGAACATCTGCAGACGGGCGATGGGGTCGTTGGTGACGGAGGCCATGCGCTCCGCATGCAGCCGCTCGGCCGCCAGCCGCTCAGGGTAGCTCATCTCGGGCCGCAGCTGGGGTCCGGCCAGCGCCAGCCGCTCCCGCTCCAGGGGATTGAGGCCCGGGTGGAAGGAGGCGAAGGGGTGGGGGCCGGCCATGGGCGGCAGTGCCAGCGCACCGTGCCGCGCAAAGTGCTCCATGGGGTTGGCGCCGGGGTGCAGGCCGTCCAGTTCGGGAGGCTTGACCTCGAAGCCGGGCTTCATGCGCTCCCTCAGCTCCCGCTCGCGCATCTCCCGCTCGCGCATCTCCCGCTCGCGCATCTCCCGCTCGCGGAGGGCGGGCTCGGCGCTGTACAGGCCCGGCATGTGGTACGCCAGCAGCGGGTCGGCGGGGTTCAGGGACACGAAGAAGGGGTGGTTGCGGTTTGTGGGCGACATGACGTGCGGCCGGGCGTACTCGCTAAGCGTGCGTAGCGCGGGGGTGTCCGGCCCGATGTAGGGGGGCACGGTGGCTATGGTGGTCGGGGGCTCAAAGGATGGGCGCATGTGGGCGGGGCCCGCCATCTGGGGGTCGTTCATCCGGCCCTCGTGGGAAGTGCTGGAGCTCTTCTGCAGAGGTATGGAGAGAGGAGCATATTAAAGACACTACTCAGGGCGAGCAAAGCAGCTCATCAGTAAACGGACTTGCTGAAATTACCGAGCTCCACGTGCAAGGGAGGGACTGGTTTTCTCTTTTACCAGTCACAGTCTGCACATAACAATATGACATCACCACTTTGGTCTGTTTTTGCCTCTTTTTCAAAGTCAAGGCTTCTAGGTGTCCAACTATCAGGTCAGTGTGTGGGGCTCAACAAGCTTAGCCTCTGTGCTTGTGAGTGGAAGCATATTCAGTTTTGTCCATATTTATAAAGCCATATACACCAAAACAGGTACCTATAAATCTGTGCAGATTTAACAGAAACTTAACAGAAACAAAATGGTTTTAACTAATGTGGTGATGTCATACAAAGACGACTGTGATTGGTTAAAGCAGTGAAATGCAAGCCCCTCCCTCGTTTACCCAGGGATACATTGAACTCTGCAAAATCAGGACGTGCATCAGTAAACACTCAAAAAGTAACATTTCATGAATCTTATCTCCATCGTCTTTCAACTCCAGGAACGATTAACGCTGCTGATGCTTCCGTCACAATGAGAAACTCCCCGAGTTGGTAGCTAAATGCGTCGCGTCTTACCGCCACTCTGTCTTCCCGCTCGCGCTCCCGTTCCCTCTCTCGCTCCTTCTCCTTCTCCCGCTCCTTCTCTCGCTCCTTCTCCTCTCGAGCTTTCTGTTCCGCCTCTCGCTTCGCCTTCTCCAGTGTCTCCTCCCTCTTCTTGGCCAGCTTGGAAGCTGCCAGGGGCGTGAAGTAGAAGTCTGTCCTGGCACAGGAGTTGTACCCTCTGTCCAGGTGCTTGTAGAACCTTGGGGTTAGAAAAAACAAAGTTTACTATTTATTAAAATGAATATTATGTCTAAAAAGTACAGTATGAGACCTCTAAAAAGCACATTAACCACTCACTGAAAATAGATGATGCATTTTACAAAATTCTTATGTAGTAGTAACAAATCTTGGTGTCTGAATGTTCTATGATTTAAAATAACTAACTAGTCAGATTTTCTGTTTTTTTTTTTGGGGGGGGAGGGGGGGTATTTGAAAGGCAAATCCTGGAAGTGTGCAGGGCTGCCAATGTGACAGGTCTTTTAGCTCGGATGAGCTCATGTGTTCATAAACAGTCTTTATAGGACTTTGAATTAACAGCATAACAGGCAAGACTAAACACAGGCACCGTTATGGAGAATCGCTGTAATAAGGTAACTAATCCATCGCTAAGAACCAGCAATCAGATCATTTGTTTTTTTTTCAGTCCGCTCCCAGACAGCAGATTACTGAAGGATTTTTCCATGCTTATGCAAGCATTTTAAGTCAAGTTGACAAACAGATATGGTCCTAATGTGCAGCCAAAAAAAGCACTTGCTCTGATTATTAGGTTGGGTTTTAAAATTAAATTTAAAATGAAAAATACTGAGTTTATGAAATTGATCATCATCAGCAGTGATAGTTATTCCAGATATGTAGCCTGATAAAACATGTCGCTGCTTGTTCTGTGGGAAAAGGGGACGTTGTGAGTAGTGGCAGCTGCTTACCGTGCTGACTGGCTGGCATGGCTGGGCGTGTTGACGACGGTGGGCTCAGGGGAGGGACTCCGTGCTGGAGGCGCTGGGCTTTCGGGCTCTTCTGACTCATCAAGCGGCTCCTCCTTGATCTGCACGGGGGGAGCCCCCGCGGACGAGCCGCCCGACAGAGGAGCGGCCAGTGATGCCGGTGGGGGGGGCTGCAGGCTGGGCATGGGAGCCGAGGAAGAGGGAGGTGCGGCGGAAGGCGGCCCGCCGGGGATGAAGGGGAGTGTGGAGAAGGTAGGCTGAGAGGGGACAGGGTAGGTGGAGGATGCTGAGGAAGGCAGAGGAGGAACCGGCGGAGGGGCGAGGCTGCTGGGGGGTAGACTTTGGGACTGCGTGAGCACAGGGGGCTGGGCAGCAGGGGGCTGCAGCTGCTGGCTCTGGGACATGAGCTGCAGCGGCGGGGGGTGGCTTGATGGCGGGTGGTGTGTAGACAGCGAACTGAGGGGCTTGAGGGCTGGCGGCGGGGGCAGATTTGGGGGCATCTGTGGGAAAGGCGGTGCAGACAGGTGTGGAGGGTGCTTATGGGATTGTGGGGTGGAGATGTGCGGGATGGGAGTGGTCGGGGGGGGCTTGATGTGAGGCATGGACATGGACGTCGGCGGCAGTGGCTGCTCTCGGGGGGGCTGTGCTGGGCCCGGCACGGAGCACTGGGAATGCAGCGCGTGCGGAGAGAGCTGCTGAGGGTGCCCTGAGATGGGAGGCTGGCCAGGGAGGGGAGGAACCTGCGACTGGGAGGACAAAGGGAACGACTGGGGGGGCAGCGGGTGCAGCAAATGGGAGGGACCAGGCTGCAGTGGGTGCGGCAGGGGCTGTAGCTGGCTGTGCAGCGGTGCCTGGATAGGCTGTAGGCCTGGCTGGCACAGGGAAGAGCCCTGAGACAGGCTCTGCAGCGGCGAATCAGGCGAGGACAGCCTCTGAGGGTGCAGGGGGGGGCCGGCCTGGATCAGGGGATGCGGGGCTACCTGGGGTTGCTGAGGCGGCATGGAGGTCTGGGAGTTAGATGTCAAAACCGGCTGGGAGGATGTATTAACAGGGGGGAGTTGCAGGAGCTGAGCCTGTGCTGGGCCGGCCTGCAGGGACGCGGCGGGGGCCTGGATGACGGGGGGGTGCTGAGCCTGCAGAAGCTGCTGCTGGGCAGAGGAGTCGGAGTCGCTCTCGTTGTCCCGCGGGGAGGGGATGCTGGGGGACGAGCTGCGATTGTCCTGGTCGATGTCTTTGGGGTCGCTGCTGCCCTCGTCGTTCACGCTACGGCCGTCTGAGCTCTCGCCCTCGCCCTCACCCTCCGACAAGGAATCTGGGCGGTTTAACTCCTAGGAGAATGAGGAGGCGGCGTGAACAAAACCACCTACTCTCATCCTGGGGGGTGTTCCAACAAGGAGGACTTCAGTTAGCAGGATTAACTTAAACTAGAACTTATGATGGTATAGACCTAAACTCTTACTGAATAATCATGGCTTCTATCTGAAGTTAACCTGGATAACTGAGAAATGCTCCATGGAACACCTCCCGTTGTTTCGGTCTGACCCACCAGGTTAGCATTCATTAAAATGTTTTCCCACAATCCCCATTGATTTATTGACAACAATTTCAATTGCAATTATTGTGACCTTTTTCTCCTGTTTTAAACGGCAGTCGATCGTTGACGAATCATGTGCCTCATCTCACCTGAGTCTTTGATTTCTTTGCTGTTGCTCTCTCAGTCTCCTCTGCATCTGAAGCACCTTTCTCTCGCTGCCGTTTGGAACTTTTCATTGGGGAAGATGCCTCTTCTTTAATCTTCTGTGGACAACCACCACCCATTTAGTGCAAAGTTCTATAACTACCTTCCACAATGTCCTCAAATGGAAACATACCAACATGACATACAAGACGATGCGACTGTTAACCGGAAAAGGTACAATGCAGCCACCGCCGGACTGGAACGGATGGTAATTTGTTCTATCGTGGGACAGCAGAGAGCTGAGGGGGGGGGCACCTTGATGGGCTTCTTCAGGGAGTCTGCCTTGCTGTCAGTGCTGGAGGTGCTGGCGGCACTGGGTGACGTCCTGCCACTGGACCTGAGGTCCTCGTTTGTGGGTGACGCTCTCCCATCTGGACTGGAAGTCTGCTTCTTACGACCACTTCTCAGAGTTGACATCTAAGCAAAAGTGAAAAATAACATTTCTAAAGGAAGTAACAGAACATTCCGTCTTCACTAAAAGTCCCAATTTCAGGCCTTTCTACGAACGACACTCGTGTTACATTTAGCTGTGTTCATGTTACATGTGGCTATGGATGCAGCTGGTGTATGTATACAGCAGTGATATTGCACCAGACCAGGAGACGTATTGCACATGACCAGGAGACGTACTGCACATGACCAGGAGACGTATTGCACATGACCAGGAGATGTACTGCACATGACCAGGAGACGTATTGCACATGACCAGGAGACGTATTGCACATGACCAGGAGATGTACTGCACATGACCAGGAGATGTACTGCACATGACCTGGAGATGTACTGCACATGACCACAAACACAAGCAGTGGTGTGGTGAAACGGCTAAGGTTTTATCAACAGATTAAAAGTTATTAGTCTAGACTTGGGCGATATAACAGTAAAATAGATTACCACAGAATTTTGAAATTGTTTAAAAATTAGCCAGAAACAGATGCTGGGGATCTATGTGAGCTTGCCTCTGTGACCTACCCTGAGACATCACTTTCCCAAAAAAACAGCCAGCTCCCTTTGT
>JABFEA020000130.1:17414184-17437822 GCA_019775915.2 Cyphomyrus plagiostoma | reverse complement strand
AGGCATTCAAGTAAGAATTGCATTGTAGTATGACTCATTTCCTGGCGCGTACAATTTATATTAGGTCAGTGTTCACGATTCGACTTCTGATATTCAGATCACGTTCTAGGTCAAACTGGTTTGTTCAACTCAAGAAATTCGAGTTCTAGTGAGTTCGAGAACCGAGGTACCACTGTATTTGTACTTCGAGCAATGACAAAGTTGAATGTAATCTAATTCAGAAAATCTGCTCCACATGACAGCTAGATATTGTATACCATATGAAATAGACTGGCAATTTCAATCGCTGTGCCTTTAAAAATAAGGGGATATTTAAGCAGGAAGCAAAACAGGCAAGTACCTGCCAACTATACAACAGGAAGTTCTGTTTTATTCCACCCCTCAGGCCCAGAAAACACACCTAGATCAAAGTCTGAAATCTCATTGTATTCCCAGGTTTTCACTCGTGATAACACTAAAAGACTGGTTTTATTTCTCATTTTTCCTCACAGTTCTGGTAAACCAATCTCTACTCCTGTAGCTAAAGTCCCCCAATCCTTCCTGTCATGCAGCATCTGCCATCCTGCCCAGAGCAAAGTCTTTTAATTAAAAAAACACTATATGGCCAAAAGTATGTGGATGGCAGCTTGTCCAATATCTCACTGCAACACTAAGTGTATTAATATGAATTTTGTTGCTATAGTAGGGTATAGTATGGGAAGGATTTGCACTTAGATGCTGGAACCTTGTTGGTGGGTTTGCAGCCATTCTGGTTGGGTATTGATTCTGGGTGATTGAGTCCCTTTCTGTGAGCTTGTGTGGCCTTCTACTCCACAACTGAACATATTTCCAGATGTTTCTACTTAATCACTTTACTTGCGGTTGTCCAGGGCAGCTCTGCTGGGGCAGAAATTTGGCAAGTTGACTCGTTGGAAATGTGGCATTACGTGACTGAGCCAAGTTGAAAGTCACTAACCTCTTCTGCATGACCACTCATTGTGCTGTTAATGGAGGTGGCTGTGTGCTGCTGTGTGCTAAATTACACACCTCTGACAGCAATGTGTGAGGATTAATTAGGTGATTCCTCCAACCAAAACAGGGTGCCATTTTTGGCCATTTAGTGTAATAATACTCAAAATTAGTATTTTGCGTAAATACGAGCGTCACATCAGAAAATATTTAAACGCAGAATAAACGGCGACGTACAGAACTCGCTGGACGGAGGCCGGGAGGGGGTGTTGACCGGAGTGGACGCAGTGCGCGTCTTGATCCTGCGGAAGATGGGCTGCCTGCGATGTCGACGGTGAGCCCGGGAGCCCGCAGCCTCGGGCGTCTTCTTCCAGTAGTAATAGAACGTAATCAGCTCGCCCTGCAAAAACAATGTACACCTTCAACTACCCACACTCAAGCATGGGAACAAAACTGCACAGAGTAGACATCTAAGCAAGAATTATAATAAAAATATATAAACCCACAGTTCAAATGAAGAATAAACTTCACTGCAGAGACTGAAGAAAAAAAAACAGTATTGTTGCCTGGAAAAACCGGTTTCGCGATTTGCTGTGACTCAGGCCCAAGACGAAAATGACTGCGAGGGGAACCGCTGACACCAGAGCAAGGATAAAGCGGATTGATAAAACGAAGCTCCGTGCCGGGCTTTACTGGGAGACCAGCGTGGCGGCTACAGGCCTGTCTGCTGGAGGATTAAGCGATGAGGCAGAGTGACTATAGGGGTATTAGGATCAGTGCTTTGATGGCTGCCTGGGTGGCAGGGCACATGAACGCAAACAAAAGGGCACATGGGGTGGAGGCCCTGTACGACAACTGGGGAGAGTAATGGCTTCTGCCCCCTCTGCTGCCAGGGAATTGAGGTTTAATCAAACATCCACAGTACAATAGCTCAGGCAAGGCCGTATAAACCCAGCAAACAAAGAGCAGCGAGCAAACCAAAAGATTAAAGCTAAAACAGACAACACAGATATTTCCTTTTCTGACAGTACACACTAAAACTAGTTAGCGGAACCCACATGACTACCAACCCTAAACAGTATTATTTCAAAATCCATGTTTTTCAAATGGCCTCACCATTTTAGGTCAGTTTGTCCGTTATAATGGCTGATCTTATGTGTAAATGTATTTTTGCCAACCATATCCTCACCTAAAAACCATAAGACTGTATAGTACATGCATTTCATTTTAGGCCAAGAGCACTAACTTAACTCTTCTCACTCTAAATATACATCACAAAGAAAGAAAGAAAAAACAACAACGGACGTAAAACATAGTCTGACAAACTCCAGATATACCGAATGCATTTAATGCCGCTTTTAACCTGTTCTTTTATGGTGTTTTTCCATCCATCCCTCCATTTTCTACTGCGTCCATCACGGGTTGGATCGCAGCGAGCCTGGAGCGTATCCCAGAATGCCCGGGCCCATTAAGAGGGTAACACCTTAGATGTGACAGGAGTCTACTGCCGGGTAAACACACACATACACACCATGGCCAGCTTCAAGATGCCAGTTCACCAAACCACACGCTTCTGGACTGTGTGGGGAAATTAAAGGAAACACTGAAAACATGCAAACTGCTACAAGGAGAAACAAAATTCAGGGATGGAAGCTGCAACCAAGTATCAGCAACCCAGTACTAATCAGACGCCGCAATACATTTTCAAGAAATGACAAATGAAGTTATTCCAGGATGTATGAAATGTTTCACAGAAGTGAAGCTGCATTCGGGAGCCTCATTTTCATCTGAAACACTAATTTGCCACAAAAAATTCTCTTCACATGCATGCTTCTCTCTGAATATATGGAGGGCACAAAATAACATAAAACCTAACAGCAGCCTATTTTAATACCTACAACATAAGGCCAGGGCCACCCTTTGCCTTCAGAACAGTGACAATTCCTGGAGTGCTGCTGTACACATTCTTTGTGTATTAGTATACCGATCGCAGTACTGAACAATACTTCAGGAGAAGCTACCGTTCTTTGTGGGATGAATATGAGTTTGATGCTGTTTACATCTGGTGACTGGGGAGCTTTTCAATATGTTTATCAGCGTTTATGAGACAATTATCATTGAGGAATTTGGCAATATCCCAAGAGACTAGTACAGAGTGCATGTGGTCTATACCGTAATACGGAATGTGGAATTATCCGAGGTACTGGCACAGAGTGCATGTGGTCTATACCGTAATACGGAATGTGGAATTATCCGAGGTACTGGCACAGGGTGCATATGGTCTATACCGTAATATGGAATGTGGAATTATCCAAGGGACCCGTACAGAGTGCATATGGTCTATACTGTAATATACAATGTAGAATATCCCGAGGGACTAGCACAGGGTACATGTGGTCTATACTGTAGAGTCTTATACTCAATGACCATGCAACGCCATCTTCAGGCCTGGTGACTCCATATGGGGACTGCCCATACAAAGTAGGGCTGGGTAATATGCAATATATTTTCCATTTTGCATCGCAAAGACCACGACAGTCAGCTGGGTTGAAATTAGGCTTGTGTGGTATCTAATTCTTCATACTGGCCATTATACCACAGAATATGGTATTTTTAAAGGCAATGCTATTTGACAATATTTTTATCATTTTTACTGTCAGAGGAAAACATTTTAATGGATGTTCCATTTGAAGATTCGCGTGTAAAAAAACACCTCAATGCAGAGTTTACAGACACTCCTTTTGAGTCCTGCATGCTCATGTTTATTCTTCCTGTTCGACTCGCTCATAGAGTTTATGCTGTGGTTTGTGAGGAATTTTTTCTATACTCTCCAACTTCTCCCCAACTGTGGTGTAATCTATAATCTATAAGCCATCCCCAAAATTCCATGAAAACGAAGGCCTGGTGTACAGCTAAAATGCAGACATTAACAAAGCTGCAAACAGTGCCCCCATAATAAAGCAGTTTTGGGGTCTAAGAACTTGTGCAACATTTCATCTTCTTCTGCCGTTGCAGGTACTTCAACATATTTTACCTTTCCTTTAACCTAGAACCCTCTTGAGTATTTTTATTAAAGGACATCTGAAAATACTCCTCATTTTAGAGTTAATTACACTGCAACAGGCATCTGGGTCATTCTCCCAATGGAGGATGAGATCAGACTGAACAAAACGACAGTGGTCATCGCCCTCATTAGAATCAAGCATGAACACACAGGCCCAGAATCTATACACACGTACACACACCCCAAACGCACAATCAAGCATGAACACACAGGCCCAGAATCTATACACACGTATACACACCCCAAACGCACAATCAAGCATGAACACACAGACCCAGAATCTATACACACGTATACACACCCCAAACGCACAATCAAGCATGAACACACAGATCCAGAATCTATACACACGTATACACACCCCAAACGCACAACCAAGCATGAACACACAAGCCCACAAGTAAAGCCAGACAGCCTTCAAAAAACAAAGTGACAGAGATATGCAGGGCATGTTTTCTGAAGCTGAACACGCACAAACTTCCAGGGGAAGTAAAACTGTCTCGCTCCTTGGACTCATCTTTAAACACAGCCTGGTGAGATCAGGGTGACAACTTTTCCTGGCAGCAAAAGCCAGAGACTATAGGCTGAAAACTTGGCAGCAAAACCCCAGAAAGTCGGCGCCTGGCTCTGTGACCTGATAGGCCTGAGACCACGGAGCCAATATTGAATTTCCCAGCTCTCAGCAAATAAGACTTGGGAATTTAATGGCTTGAGGAATACATAGTAGTTACAGGTTGCGCGCACACACACACACACACACACACAAAATCAAGCTCAATATATCAAATCGGCTTCACTTTATAAACAATTAAGTTTTTGCAGATACCTAACCATCAAGATATCACCTTTTAGGTGTATCACCTAAAAATATCACTCTATGTAACTCAGCCACTAATAAGTCAGTCTATGTAAGTCAGCCACTAATAAAATGCAGTGCACAAAATGAACAGTTAGAATGAAGCTCTTTGCAGACTCACAGTACAACCAAAATCTAAATTGTTGGGCAACTTTTATACTTCCGGCAATTTTTTCCCCATTTAATGACAAAAATGTTGAAATAGGCAAAACAATCAAATACCAATATATATATATATATATATATATATATATTTTTATTTAATGTTGTTATATCTATATAGTACATTCCCGTGTCTAGTGAATATACATGAATATTAATTTCATTTACCAAAAAACACATCCCCAAGCTAACAAGCCACCTCCCACACCCAGGGCTTCACCTTATGTTAGGGACGGATATTAAATAGGATGATCACTGCTGTGCTGTGCATTTGTGTTGGAAAAGTACATAAGCTCTTATTTTACAGGTCAAAGATGCAAAGCTTGTAGAATCAGCAGTGCTTTTCCCAGTAGTAAGCAACTCTGCCAGGGAGAGAGAGAGCAATGCAGCGACGGCACTTCAGCTGCAGGGGCTGCAGATGAGGAGAAAAATCAGACGCTTCCTGCTGATAACCAGACCTACCATGAAATGGCCATCAGACTGCCAGTGGTAACGGGGAGAAGAACATCTCTAATACTATATTGCACATTATCAGAGCCTATTACATTACTGCTATTTTTAGGCCTGTAGAAGTGAGATAAGTCGCCATATTCAATGGTGAGCACCTCCTATAGTCCCAGGGAAAACTGAAAACGTTAAACATTTCCATTATCACAATTATTTTGTGTAAAAAGATGCAAGTAGTTTTAAAATGCCCACATGGTCACTAGTAATGATAATGATACCTTCTCTGTTAGCTCACATCAGCTGCTGCCGGATAAGAACAAGGGATCCTTGTAGCAGTTTAAATTAATGACCGAAACAAAATATTTATAAGCACAGGCTGCTCTAGGGTCCAGGCTACAGGAAGAGTGAGGCAGCCATGAATTATATTTGACGTTTGTACAGCTTGTACTCAGGCAAACATCTGTTACATGGTTGTTCGGAAAATGCTATAATCTCTGCCATTTCAGCCAAGAAAATGACAGGGCCTGAGGCAGGCAAACGGCCCAGCCTCTCAAACGCGGCGCAGATTCTCAACCTGAAGATGTTTCACTAAGAAAAAACATCAAGCTGTAGCTGCGATTGCCCCGGCAACACTGCGCCTCGGACAGGCTCTCCTTCAGCTGCATCTTCCTTCCTCACTGCAACAGCAGTTCAACAAAGAGAATTTTTTCCTAAGATGTCTGCAGCTGGAGCAGACCCCTCCTTCGTAGCCTCGTAATGATAATTTTTAAGGAGGCACAGAGAGAGCAGCCAAATACCCTGACTTTGAGCCATAACTGCCCTATACCAAATCATAAACTTTGTTCATCTGGCAATAGCTCCTGCACTGTAAGAAATATTTAGGATATCTAACACAAAAAGATTATAGTTCAAAACAGCTTATTACAGGCATTACAGAGCTGAACTGGTGAGAAAAGGCTAGACTCGAAACTGGGGGAATGGTTTGAATTTGTCAAAATTGCAAAATACAGGAAATCAGTGGAGCCTTAACCCCTCCTCAGCCCACTTCCCTTTTATATAAAGGCATTCCTGTGAGCCAGTCAGCCCTGGTGTGTTTACACAGCAGTGGGAACTTACGCTTGGCACGGCCTCTCGTTCAGGCCGAGAGCTGCACTGGAAACAAGGCTAATCAGGGCAGAGATGGCCAGAGCAGGCCTGGCTGCCAGAGCAGTCCAGAGCAGGCAGAGCAGACCTGGCTGGCAGGGCAGGGAAAGCCAGAGCAGGCCTGGCTGCCAGAGCAGGGAAAGCCAGAGCAGGTCTGGCTGCCAGAGCAGGGAAGGCCAGAGCAGGCAGAGCAGGCCTGGCTGCTAGCCAAGGAGATCCATTACCATGATGCTCCTATCAAGGCCTGGGCCCAGGGTGTCTCCAGCCAAGGGAGGAGCCACTCCAGAGGTCATAAGCCCAGCATGTGGAATGTGTCAGGATTCATTTTGCTCCACGCAAAACAGCAAAGGGCCCTTTCTGTGCCTCATCCTGCCACTTCTCCCTCATCTTGTCCTTCATAATTCCACTATTCAGGATCCCCTTCCGCATAAGGCAGGGAAATAAACTTAATCCTGTTAGCCAGGGCTTCTCCTTGGGATGGTTGGCAGACTGAAAGCTGGTATTTCAGTTCAACCCACATATTGTACACTTAGGATCTAGATCCAGATGTGGCTGAAGCAGACTGTTCAGTGTTTGGGTGGCGTGGTGGCTCAGTGGGTAGCATTCGCTGGGTGTGGGGAGTTTGCACGTTTGTCCTGTAGCCCATAGACATACAGATAGGCTAAGTGGAATCTCTAAAAGGCCCATAGACTCAGCGAGTGTATATTACTGCAATGGGCTGGCATACCAACCAGGGTGAACCTCTTGTGTTGTCCGGGAAAGGGTCCAGGTCCCTTGCAAACAACTTTAGGGTTCCATGAAGATTGACTGGACTACCTTTTTTGCACTGGAAACATCTATGACGTTATAAGCTACGCAAAGTAAAAAAAATTTTAAAAAAATCCACAGGTCACAAGGTTATAAGTTGAATTTGTATAAAGTTGAAGTTCTATGAAACACAGCAGAACTAACAAACCCGGCACTAAAACATTTTACAAATAATGGCTTTGCCATATTATATGCATGACAGCAAGACAACTAGTTCGGACAAAACTACAGGAATCAGGTCACAAATTACTGACCAACGAAATTATTAATATTAGACATGGATTTACTTGAGTATTAGTCCCCTATATACTGATCAAAGGGTAAGATCAAATGAATAAGCAGTCATCAAAAGTCTAGCGAGCCAAGGTAACCAGCTAAGTTTTTGGGGAACTCCTGTAATGTAGATTTTGCTTCAGCTAACCACACTAATATTAGAATGGGTTGTTAAAAAATGAATTTAAGTTGATGTTGAATCTTACAAGTTACAATCTAGAAATCCTTTAAAAGTTTGACAGGTTAATTTTGGCCAAAACTTTGTTTTCCAAATCCTTTTTACCTAATACAGGCTGCAAATCTCCAGGAAGCATAGAACATGCCGGGGTCAGCCTGAATGGGATGTCAGGCCTCAGCAGACACACGTACACACATAATCACATGCTTCTGGTCAGTTACAGGCACTGATTCATGCAACAAATAAAAAACCACACTGTTTGTAGGATGTAACAATATAATAAACCAATTACAATTCCAGCTTTTTTAAAAGCCACCGATGACCACAGCTGAAGAATTTTTTTTCTATTTATAATTCTATATCCGGCAGAAAATCATGAGCACTGTGATACTAAGAAGGCTGAGCTGACAGCTGTGTGAAGCAAGAGCTGCATTTTTAACAATTAGCCATTTATTTCTGTCCCCACTGGTCTCCTCATAAAACCACAAAGGTTGCCTGTGCCTGTACTCAAATAATAATAATAATAATACAGCTCAACTTAGGATATGCCCTAGAGGATGGTTATTTCAGTATTAAAAGTAATGTGCAGTCAAAACAAGTTTTGTTTGGAGTGTGTTAAACCTACTCAACCAAAATATGACAATATCTGCACTTAAAAACCACTGGCACAGAAACTACACAGAAACAATCCATCTTCTATACAGAAAATCACTGAATATACTGAAATCAAACATTTTCCATTTAATTTTGTTACCTTCATCCAAGATAACATTAAGATTGCAGAAGGTACCGTTAACATATCATAACATAAGAGTTATGACAATGAAATAAACACGCTACAATATCTTCCTGTAAAACCCATAAATAATGTTACCAAATGTTACATCCAGTCTGACGTAGATTTAAGGGTCAAACTCACTATGACACATTTAAAATTAAACTTACCATCAGGTAATAAAATGTAAAGATATTGTTTTTTGTTTTTTTTATTTCACGGCTTAAATTTTGGTTTCATCTACTTGAAGAGCAGTACTGGAAACATGACGCCTGAAAACAAAAGGCCAGGTCTTTGAGAAATATTTCCCACCCTCAAATGCTCTGTGCGCGCTGCGCTCTGGAAGAGTTACTACAGAATGGAAAAGTGGAAGCTCTCCCAGTGCCGGAGACCTGCAGGGAGTCGACGAGACTTAGATGCATTTTGAGATGTCAGCAAAAAAAAAAAAACCCTAGTATCCAACAAATCCATTCAAATAACATATATAATCAGAATGAGGTTTATTTAATGTTGAGGAAACAAGCATCGACAATATGTTTACACCTGTGGGTCTTTCTAGACTTTACCGTTTTGTTAAAACAAGATATTTTTTTATTTTGCACAACTCATGGACTGTTTTGGGTGTTATATGACACAGGATACAGCCAAACAGTCGAAAAGTACAAAGTATCAAAAATACAGGCAAGGTTATACTAAAGACTCACATTAAAGCAAAAAAAAAAAAGATAGTTAACATTCCTGTAAGTGAAATGACTGTAATGCCCCTGTGTATTCCTTAGAGGCTCAGAGGAGATAAGCTCAGCTAAATTTCATTCATAGATCCACAGAGCAAAGGGGTTCGAAGACTAAAAACAGCCGGGAAGTTTGAAGGGAGACAAAAATAGCTTTAAAGTGCACCAAAGTAAAAAAACCTGTTACAGGTCAAAGGTTACAGTTTAATCCAACATGATTTATCCAACATGCCCAGAACAGAGACCCTTTATAGTGGCTGTGCTTCTCTTTTTTTTTTAAAATCAGGAAGTCTCCAAGGAAGCTGCAGTAAACACGTTCAAATTATAAAGCACAAACAGCACAGAAATCTTGCTGGAAATGTAGACCTTACCGTTTCCTTATTGGGAAGCAGCTCCTTCCGAATCCTGAAAAAGTTCTTTCCGTACTGTCTTAGGCCTTTAATGAACCGTTTCTGTGTTTTTTGATAGAGAAAAGGAAATGGAGAAACACAATTAACAGTGATGAAACTGCATTTAAACTTATCTATATAAACTGTATCACCTTAAAATAAAATGCAGCTTCAAATTCACACTAAAAATCAATACATATGATGAAATTGCATCAATGGAAAATCTGCAGGAAAACCATAATGGAGGAAAAAGTGACAAAAATCATTAAAGCAACTTCAGTTTATACTTAATATACTTTGTTTATGGTCATCAGAACAAACTAAGCCTTATAAAATTACACAAAAGACAAACTCATGTCCTACGATAAAAGTACAAGCGAAAACAGGACAAAAATTCTCGAATGTGGTAATATGCCACAGATAAATATATACAGCTGAATTCTGAAAAGCAGAAAGGCAAAAACAAAGACAAATGAAATATCTAAATCAACATTTATGTTCCTTTAAGAGGCTGAGAGATAAAAATATAGCCCCATGCAACAGAAAAGGCACAAAACATCCAGACAGCCGACCAGACCTTCGTCAGATTTACTTTCTTGTTCGACACAAGCCCTCAGCAATCCTGGATAAAGGTTTTCTCCAAGAAACTCCACAAAAACAGGTAAACTCCAAAGAGAATAAGGCACTAATTTTTATATCCAACCAGAGGGAAACTTATTCAAGGTTAAAATCCAGAGTCTTGAGAGGTGAACAGCTTTTTTCTTTTACAAGCAAGAATTTGCTTGTCACTCTCTGCCCCTCCACTACAAAGGGGAAGGCTTTACATGTGATCCTTCTGCAAGGCAGCCTGTGGTCTACGGCAAGACAGAAAACCTGGCGTGGAGCAGGGGGCTGCAGAGTGGAGCATGCTGCTCTTTCACAGGCAAGTCTTTTCAAGACAAATATACGGTTACAGTTCTCAAACCCACTTTTAACTGCCAGTTCACCAGACACCTTACTAATAACAGAAAGAAGAAAGTCAATTCTGCAGTTAGGGACTACGAGCAACTTGCACACAGAAGAGGGCAATTTTTGTAAAACAAATACTTATGAATTACAGTGCTGCACTGAAAAACTGACATGGACTTATAGTCTGTAACAATGGTAAGTTTGTGGGATGCCTGTACCATTGTACTTTATAAAATCTGCAGAACTGGAAGCAATACGGTGGCATTTTGAGGTTGGGTTAATAAAATGAATGAAGCTCAAATAGTTTAAAGTCTATCGATGCACATGGTCATTGCACATGTTGACTAATTTAATAGTCATTCAGCTTGTTCAAATTAAGCAAATAATTGGGACACATGTATTAAAGAAAAAAAAACAACACATTCAGAAAATGTAACTACTCAGAATGCTACAAGACCAAAACATTATATTCTGACTGATGTTAATAAAAACACAGAAAAAGGCAGTGGAAATTTATGTTAAATACACATTAGTCTAAGATTCAATCTTATAGTCTACAGTTGTCATAATCATCTACCAAAACCACTGATTCATAAAATGACTGACCAACTAATGTGTGTTTAGAAAAAATATGGAAATTATTTTAAAAGCCTATGACTTAATTTCACCCAGAATACACTGGGCTAATTATCACATTTGAAGTCAACCTTGGCAAAGCCAATCTGCAAAACTGGGAGGAGCATCACTGACAAGCGAAGCTGTGGAAACACTAATTCATCAATAGACCAACTCATTTCAACTTGACTATAAATGAATTGGAAGCACATTTAAGTGCAGTAAGGATTTATGTACCTATATTAATGTATCCAGTGCAGATTCTACAGAACTCAATTATATATAAAACAGAAGCATGCATTACTAATTTATTGAAGCGAAAGGTTAAGGAAATAATTGTATATGTACCTGCAAGTTATGTTTATAATTGTCACAATAAAAAATTCAAATAATTAAATTTAAACAACTAGTTTTGCTAAACACACGTTTCTAGTTGCTTGAAAGAATATTTCCTGGACAAAATACATGGAAGAAAATTATCATCACCATTCTAAACAATTCACAATTAATGGTATCAATGATATTAAATAACCCCACCAGCAATATCAGAACCAGTTTTATAAGCAGAATTATTTGCCCATATTTAAAATCAATTTTAAACCCCAACAAACAATAGAAGACAAGTGTAACATGTTTAACTCAATGATGAAATTCTGAAAGACAGCAAAATAGATTGGTCCTGTACTTTGCTTTCTAATAAATATCTTTATGCTCAAAGGAATTGTGAATTTGGGCAAGAGTAATAAAATGTTATAATTGTGCTTTTGAGATACCATATTCACTATTAAAATGTGCTATACTGGGAAATGCCAAATGTATATCCATTTAAAATTTTCATTCCGATACATAAAAAAAAGAATCATACTTGTTGTATCACTTATTTTACAAAAACTATTCTGGTAATTTCAATAGGATTGCTTTTCAACATATATTTACTCCAACATGCTGAACAGTGTTTAGCAAGTTTAAAGCGCTGTGTACACTGATAGACTGAAATCTATAAATCTAGGTAATTAGGCCCTTCAATGCTGCTTATTTAAAGAGCATGCAGAGCATGAAATGAACAAGCCTGACAATCAAACCAAGCTGCCTGCTGGTATACGAAGTCTGCAATTCTCGGCTAGTCAGATTTTGACACACTATAAGCAGCTTTCTCTGCCAATCTTAAATATTGATTTAACTGAGCATAACAGAACACAATGTTTATAATGACCAAAAACAATACTCTGTTGATGTAAGGGTTACTCACTCTACTCAGGGTTACTCACACTACTCAGCAGCTTCCAGTGCTGCATAACTGCTGACCTACTCAGATACTGGTTCCCTTCATGTCAGCTCCAGCTTAAGGCTCCATTTCAGCTGCCTGAGCCGACCATACGCACAGACCAGCTAATAAATCACCCACCAATCTTCTCTACGAATCACTCTGTCCCAGTCTTGATAGCTCCAGCCCTCTGTTGCTAGGCAACAGAGAAGAGGAGGGTCTGGGGGGGGGGGGGGGGGAGCAGAAATGCAGTAACAAATTGCAAGGCGCCAGGCTGAAACAGGGTTCTTTTGTCAGGAAATGTTTCACAGAACTGGCTCTTTGCATTGATCCTTATTACATAACTGCCACTATGGGGAAAACCACAGAGAAAATTAAGAAAAAAGGGAGAAAAAAAAACTAAAGGATGCGATAATGACGTCCTGAAGAAAAGTCATCTTAAAAAAACCAGAGAACCATTTGATCAACCAAGCGTGACATATGGGAATAGATGGGATGGATTAAAAAAAAAATCATAACAGTTGAGTAGGATAGGCACTTATCAAATACCACACTATCATCCTACAGAAATATACACATGCAAATGAGAAGCTAATCTGACATTATTAAAAATCAGCATTGCTAGACAAATTCTTAGACAAATATAAACAAAACCGAAAAAGAAAGCTTCAATAAAAAAATAAATCAACTGGAAGAGGTGCATTAAAATATACATTTGCATTTAATCTTCATGTCCAAAAAAAATAAAATAAAAATAATTAAATCTGAACTTCAAAGACTGCAGAAGGGCATCCATGTAATTTGTATCAAAGAATTATACTAACAGTAAATTAATTATGTCATATGAATTTAATTCTTATTAATCCGGAAGACCATTCATAAAGGGCAATCTGAAGATAAGCAATGAAAACACACCTATATTATGAATTCTATATCACACAACTACGTGTAATGTTTCTGTGCAAGTCCTGCATCTTAATGGACAACAGTTCCTTTATAGACCAACATCACTGTTTAACAGACTGTGTCCAATGGAAAAGACAAGAAAAAAATTACAGAAAGCCAATTATCCACAGTGAAGTGTCACACTAACCTCCATCTACATGTAAGGTTAATAAAACTAGCCTGAAATTCAGATGGAATATAGGAAATTCAATGAAATACGCATCTTCATGTCTCACCCTGTTCTCACAAGCACTTCAGATACTTCAAAAAAAATTCTGGGAATGAGAGGTTAATAAGCATTGCCTTCAAAGGTAAAAACCATAAATAATCTAGGTTTTCTTGTAGGCTCATTCACAATTTATATTTCTTATAACAGGGCAGTGCTGAAATCTCAAATCTGATTAGTCAAAAGGGTGTTGATTAATGTTCTATAACCGCACATGTAAGTGCCAGCCAGGCAAAGAACAGTATTAAATTAATGCATCAACATAACTTAATTCTAACTAATGAGACACAGAACAGAAATTTAACAAAACCTACAGAAACATTTAATCATTGGTGGAAGAAAGTACTTCAACAGTCTAAAAACTACAATGTCAATTTTCTTAAAAAAATTAAAGAACTACAGAGATAGCTTTAAGTGCGACTGGGAGAGAGAGACTAAATTTCTGGATCCCTGTGTTGTTGCTGTGATGGTTCGTACTACGCACAGCTTTGTGTTTGCGACGTTACAGTACTATATATTTTATTTAGCAAAAATGAAAGTGCATTTACTTCAAACACATGGTTATGTGTATCACTAATCAACAGTGAAGTGTTTCTAAAAACTAAACCTTATTACTAATTGAAGCCAAAATAAATAATTTTAAAATATATACTTCGCCACTTCCAGAATTAGAAAAAAAAATTGTTTGGACAAAGACGTGAAGATGAGAGATTGTGCTCAAGCTACAAGAACCGAAATATAAAGTGCGGCAATTCAAAATACATATTATAAAAAGCGTTAGTTAAGGGTGCAAATGTAAAAAAATATATATATATTATGAAAGAACAAAAATGTTTTAGGGAGACAATCTCCTTGTGCTATAACATCCGTACCAAATTGAAGGCAAGAAAAACTAACTATCGATGTAAGAATTGGATGTACGTAACGTGCGATGTTGGTATTAATGTTGCACGTTGTCCAGTCCCTACTACAGCCATTTTTACAATTCAATACCCCGCATCGCGTTGTGATGTCATTCGGATCCAGTATCAGTTGGAAACCAATAAATTAGCAACATTTTTAGACTTAAGCAAGTGCGTCATACCTTCCGTGGGGATTCTATGGCTATTGTAGCAGTCAGTAAAAGCATTTATACAGCGGTTCGTGAAGGTTTCATTGTGCATTATAACTTTTGGCATAAAATGAGAAAATTCTCAAAATAACAGCATTACTAGCATCTCTTACCACCTCATCCTCAGACCAGCACTTTTCAATTAGCTTGGGCACAGGCTTCTTCACCAGACGCTGGAGGGCCTTCCCTGCATCATAGTTACATTCATGTAGCTGCAAAGAAACAGTGCGATCAAGTGAGACCACCATTCACGCTTTGCATTCATCCGTTTCTAGCTTGACAGAAAATTAACAGTTCAAAAGAATGATATTAATCCCATCTGCACAACATTAAATGAGAAATGCAAACAATTCCAACAAAGAAAACGTATTGCTGAAGACAGTATGATAAATATGCATTCATTTGTTTTTCAGATTTATCCAAATCCGTATCAGAGCTGATGACACTGAAAAATATTATTTATCAATGGACCCAATGCCTATGTGCCTTTTTAAGACTCTCTTAAATTCAGTGTTGGTAAATTGACCATGATTCTGTTTTTGATTTACACTATAATTTTCTTATTTCCTTACTTACAGTATTTAATGCATTTAGTGTTGTGTCATCGCGTGAAGCAGCTAAACATCCGTCCTCTGTCGAACCTCCATCACACATTCCTGCAAACGCAGCCATGCTCCTGAAAGGAAAGTGTTAAGCAGTCAAAAACAAAAAAAAAAAACAAAGCTTTGAAATAAACAGCGCTAATCACAAATATTCATATTTGTGCTATTAAACTGCCAAAGGAAACCAAAATTAAATGGCCATGTATAGTGTGTTTGGTCACCTGGCTGCTCGCAAATACATGAGCAAATCACAGTCATTGACCCCTGGCATCCAGACCAGCTGTTCATTCTCAGTCACAGGCTGGCAGCTCAGAGGTGGGAAGGCCTGCAGCTCTGGAAGCTTAGCCTGCAGACATAAAGACAGATCTGCAATCATATATCAGGAGAGAAGGAGGGAATGCATCTCCCAGGCTGGCCATATGCCTCAGAGCAAAAGGACAGGCTATTAAAATAAGAAAATGTGTAACAAGCTACAGCTGAAGCACTGCAAGAAGAAAAAGCTGCAAAACCAAATGCCACCAGAAAAACACAAGTCATTTCATTTAATTGTGCTGAAATGAGCTGATGGTTAAATGTTAAATATGAAAAGTTACACATCTGTTCGCATATGAAAGAAAGACTGATTTGCAAGAGAAACCTTCACCCCAAGTAAACGTGAATCTGTAACTGACCAGCATGATACTGAGATACTGGCCAATCATAATCATTCCCTATGCTTGCTAGATACTATTTGAAGTTTTTCTATGAGCAAAATTACAGTATAAACACAAATGATTCTCAGAATAATGACAGTCTGATTCTTAAAATATACAAAATTAACGTAAAAAAATATGTAGTTAAAAGCCGAATCAATTGTTCCGTTTGCGAAGTCAGCTCATGAGACACTAAAAATGTATACACAATGAAACATTGCACTTTGAAACATACTTGGTGACTGGGACCGACTCGGATCTCCCCTTGTGTGCTGTTCAGTCGCCTGAAAGACAGATTAACGATCAAAATCAAACCATTAAGAATATTAACTAAAATTACTTCAGATAACCAGATAAATCAGATAGTAAATGAAAAAATGGGATATTTTTTGGTTTAATATTCTAAAATGCATCATTATATACCAGCTAGACAGAATGCCACCAAAAAACGGTGGTCATACATCCATTTTTGATTCAATGGATTTTTTTTTCTATTGTATCTAAGTTTTCAGAGAAGAAATTTAAGTACAAATGCAAACTACATACAACACCATAAAAAGAACCAGGAAATTGCAGTTGTAACAGTACTGGTAACCATAGCAACAGTTCAATAACAATGCTCATATCTCCAGCTGCAACGGATTAAAGAAAATGAAGTTCTCTTTGTAAAAAGTAGTCTGTTGCCATGGTGATAAGGCAGATTCATGAAATTGAACGGAGTAGCGCCCAGAAACTGTCGCTATGATTTGTGTCTGGAGAAAACCCCTGTTAAGGAGGAGATTTCAGTCCAAACACAGAAGGAAGAATCAAGTCTTGTAGTTGCTTTACCAGCTGAATCATACATTTCCAAATGGAAACATTATGCACTTTCAACTTAAGCAACCCCATACACTCGAGTCACTATTGCTAATATTCTGCAACAATGTGGTAGGTAGATGAACAGGTCAAAAAACTGCTAGACATTTACCTTATAACTGATAACGCTTAGATAAATAACCTATATATGTTTTATAAATAAAAAAAGCCTTTATAAAATTCCAGTGTTCAAAAAGAACTATACTTTGTTTCCATTGGTATGGCAGTGGAACCATGTTTGAATCAAGACAAGACCTGGAAACCCTGCATTCACCCACGTGATACAAAAAAATAATCAATGTAACTTAAAATGTGATGCAATATACAGAGGCTATATAGTCTAAACACCCTTCTTGCTATTTAAGCTTTTCACTGATGCCTGAAATCCAGAGTGATCCATTCGTACTGTTTCTACCTTTAGTATCTTGTAGCAGGCAATATTTAAGCGAAAAAAGGAAAAAAAAATACAAAACAAGATTAAACTTCCAATTACAATCACATTGCGCTATTGATTTAATACATTGACTACAATCTGTGGTGTTCTTGTTGGCATTTTCTTTAACAACTCATCTTGTATGCTTTTATGCGGTTATTATTTAAATATAATAATAATCAAATTTATTTTTCGTTATTTGGGTTGTTGAAATGATTATGACAGCTGTATATTGCCTATACTGGAAACTATGATAACCAAAGACCAGGACCAGAGAAGGGTTGCACAGTAAACTGGTACTGAAAAAAATTGCAGTACATTTTGAAAATCGTACAATACCAGCATTGTGAAAAATGATACTAAGTGAATGGCTATTTGATCCGGCTAAAATGAATCTCTCTTTAAGCTCAATGCTGACAGCAGTGACATTGTATTAGTGGTGTGTGTGACGTTGCGAGAAACAACTGAGAGCAACAATACAGAGAGGGGTGCCCTTCTTCACTGTTCAAAGAGGGGGCCCACAATGAAATATGGAGATATTTGGCTATGAAGTCAGTGAAGACTGTGCAAGTGCTGTTTCAAAGTGTGCCTCACAAAGGGAGGCAACACATCAAACCTGACCAAACATCTGTCGGATAAACATCCCGACCTTTTTAGGGAATTCAAAGACAGACGGGTGATAGTTGACTAGTTCACTCTCTTGTGAAGTCCATAAAAGAGATCAGAGTGATTGAAAAGCCTTGTCACAGCAGTAACATGCATATTCATACATATTCTACAGTGATCGTGGGTCCATTTCACAAGCAACCTGAACTCACCGATTAATTCAAGCTGACAATGACTCAAACCGCTGATATTACAATGAAACACAAAATGATGCTTGACCTGCTTTTTTTAAGTAATATGCAATCATTACTAATACAATTTAACTGACCCAATATTAGTTTGATACTAAAAGTGCTACTCATAAGCTTAAACTGAGATAACTGTGCTAGTATTTCCCTTATCAATAAGGGCATCAACACCATTGACTCATGTCCTCTTCTTGCTGAAATGAAACACCTTTTCCCTGTTGATATAGATATAATTCTCCTTGCACATTTCTGAGACTGACTGCATTCCATTATATATCTATTTTAAGTATTCATTTTATCAATTGACTGAGTTCTGGTCATCATTAAGGTAGGTTTAAATGGTTTTACAGAATGTACGCTCCTGACCAACTACTTTATCATTAGAAGACTTATAAGCTAAAGAGAGGGAAGCATCTTATTCCTTGGCAGCCAAAGATTCCCTTGGAAGAGCTTAAGATGTGTACGGTTCCCTCAGTAAATACCAGTTCGACCACAAAGCACCAAACCAATACACAATGATTCATTAACTTAATCTATTAACCAGAACTATATTGTAATGAAAAAAGGAAATAAGTTTTAAATGTACTCATGTTGTGATCATCCATTATAACTGCTTATCCCAAGCAGGATTAGGCTATATCCAGTCTGGAGCCTATAGCAGGAAGCACAGGGAATAAGGCAGGCAACACCTAGGACATACGTATTCAGACTGTATGGAAACCTTAATAATATTAGCTGCAAAAACATTTCTCCTGAAATGTGCCTCAGTCGTGTTTTAATAAACCGTTCATTGGGGGGAAAAAAAAAGTCAAATTAATTCTGTCCTTAGAGGTTCATGCTTCAATTTTGTACGGACATATGGTAAACATTTATGGACTGGTGGAATGCTTATATGGAACTCTGATATTAATTTAGCTTTTTAGGAGGAATTTCAAAGTACAATGCAGTGTTCAGCATCACAAACTTTAACCCATAGCTCATAGCTAACAACATAGGAAGTTGTGGGGGGGGGGGGGTTAAGTGAATTAAGTGAATTGATAAAGCCTAATTACAATTTCTACTTTTTTACAAAGAGAAGGATGAGGTATGACACTATATGAACAAAATTAATTGCTTAAAGGTTCAATTTTAAAGAACTGAAACAAATTTTTAATGATGTGGCTAAAAAATTATGTTCATGAAATAAAAAGCTTGTGTGAAAATCAAATGCTAAATGAGAAAAGCCTAATTTAATATCAATGCAACACAAGCAGCTACGTAACTGGACCTAACACATGTAAATATCCTGACTGAAAGACCTCAGAACATATGTAGATGTCATACGGGTAAACAAGACTTTTGAGAATGACTTTGCGAATTCATATTCTCCTTGTGTGACAGTGATTCTTGCCAATCAGAAGTGCCATGCTCCTCGCGTGCCAGGCTCCTCACGTGCCAGGCATACTCACCAAAAAATAAGTGGTCCAAACGCGACAGTGGATACGCCCACAAACAATCAACCAAAATATGGAATCCAAGGGAAACGTTACATTCACGGAATGACAAAATATTAATTCTGCTGCCGAGTTATAAGTGAATTAGCTACCTATTTCATGGTCAGATTGTTTATAATAATGTCTCATTACAAGGGGTCCATGTAGCATTAGCTTCAGGATCTCTATTTTTCTGTCACTGGAATTGTTTTATTTTTTAGATTATTAATGTAACCGAGCTCATAACTGCACATAACTGATATGCAAGTATGCATTCAGCAATAAAGACGATACGTGCGGCAATCGTTTGTTGAAGCAGTGCAAATGCGTACTTATTTTAAGTGCATTTGTATGTATGTGACAAGAAATTATGCTACTTTAACCTTTAAATGCCAATTCATACTTCATAATTTGTCATAGAGCAAACACACAAAATACGAACACACTGGCGCTCTTACAACAATCAATTGCTGCATGTATCGCTTATAATAATAATAATCAATCCTTTATTGTCCCCGTGGGGAAATTCTTTTTACGCCTCCCTCAACTTGGTCTTTGTAGATCAAGTTGTCCGCGAAGGGCAGCCACCTGTAGCGGCGCCCAGGGAGCTGGGGGTTAAGGGCCTTGCTCAAGGCTGGGTTTGAACCTGTGACCTCATGTTTACAGGCACACAGGCTTAGCCCACTGAGCCACACGCTGCCCCATAAAGGTGAATGCGTACCAGTATGCCAGTTATGTACAGAATTGGTCATGTTTGTTCTCTGCTAACTTAACTGTTCTGTCCATGGGACTTTCAGGGAAAACTTTAGTAAGGGTAAAAAAGCGGTCGAGCGCTGCTGAAAATTAATGGACTTAAAACCCATGTTCTAGGCGCTAACGACCCAGCACTTTTTTGGCAAATATATGACATAAAACAATAATTGTAAGCGGCTTTACCTTATACTTACTCTCTATCCGCAACAATTTACTGTATGTTGCATAATCTGGGAACCGTGTCCTCAACAAATCATATAACCATCTTCCTCAGATGACGATGTGAAAAGTTCAGCTTGTTTATAAATTCTTTTTAGTGTTCACGAATGAGGTATTCAATAAAAGTTTACAGAATTACAGGTACTTATGGTTTGATTTTTAAGTATGTATATGCCAGGTAAGTAAAGACTCGAGGTATTTACACAAGGGTTGAAGTAATAAATTACATTAAACTAAACTGCATTAAAAGCAATAAATACACATTAGAAGCAATTTATATCTTTAGATTCTCATGTTTCCATTAGAATAGGCTCCAGTTAATATTTTGTTTGAACCTCGTGTGGTAATGCTGCATCACGTGTTTTAAATCTACTGTATTACACATTGAATACTGAACTGAAGCTTCACTAAGAAATATTGCAAATCAAATTTAATATCAGAAAATTTGTCAGCCAAGCTAAACTAATACCTGCACTAACAGTTTTGGTAAAAAACCTTTATTTAGCGGATAAAAGCTTTGACCAAAAACTCCAAAACCCACAAAAAAAAAAAAAAAACAACCACAATAATTACTGCAGAGTAACATCTCTCTAAATTCAGCATTTGACAAATCTCTAGAGAAGGACAATGGACTAATCTAAATTTCTAGATATAAATCAAAGGTTATAACCATGTCAAAAATTTCAAGTTTGTTGCCTGTGAGGGTTTTACATTTGTACTCTAAATATAAAATACATTTTACTTATAAATGGCTATATTACATTGATTTAACACTTCAGTTCTGAAGCAATTAATTTTAAATGGCTAATTTATATTTGCAAAAATATTTGTAGCACTAGAACACACTTTGAAAAATATGTTTTAAGTTAAAGTAGAATTCAAGTACACGGACCAAAATTATAGTCAAACCTTTAGAGAACACCGAAACTAACCAAAGTTCAGTCAGTCAGGCCCATATATAAATGGTTAAATAGTCCAACCGCTCTGTATTGCCGTTGTCGTTGATAAAAAGTATTCTAAGCACAAGTCAAGTGTTACCAAAAATGACGACAGGCTGGGGGTAAGCAAACTAGGCTGAGGACAATCTGTAGTATCAATAAATGTTACACTACGTTACTGGTTGATTCCATATATGCATTTTACACCTGAAAGGATACCCATTTATTTCACCCAGTCCGACTCTCAGTTGAAGTATTTTTTCCAATAAAGCGACAACTGTGACTATTTATCAACCACATCGTGTCAAAACAAAACAAACCCGACGTTTTGAATCGACGATTGACACAGCAATCACCGCTAGTCCCGCCCTTTTTATCAATACCAGCCAATCGTTACATCACTGAAACACTCCCTCCAAGGGTTACATAAACACAGCGATGGGCCTTAACGTTAATAGCCGCACTGTCAGAGCTCCAGATCTCCGCTGGCAAGCTTGAACGTTACTTGACAACTAGGCGAATGCAGTTGTACGTCGACCTTTCGTCATGTCACCTCCACTGTAAAGCAAGGCTTAAAATTACTGCAAAATGGAGTCTTGGCACGCAGCGCAGCTTATATTCTTAAAGTAACAGAAATAAACGAGGGAAAGATTCAGTGATCGGTAACATTTACCTGCTCAAATATAAAAGCGTTAACCGTTTTGCAAAGGTAAATTCAGCTCGGCACTGTTTTCGGAGTCATAGCGAGCTAACGCACACAAAACAAGTATATTGACAATGGCGCACATAACCTTGCAAAAAAGACGACTGAAGCCACTGCAAATATTTTCGAGCTAACACCTTAAGACTGTCGTCAGAGTAAAAATACGCAATTGTATACATAATGGCATGATCTGTAACAAAGCCTACCTTCGCGGACTGAACAAGTCGTCCATTTCAGACACCCGGGTGTATCTTTTTAATGTTGACAGATTTCCTGGTATGGCTGAAATAAATTACCAGTTTCCCCTATTAGTACTCAAAATGGAGGAGCGCGCAGCCTTTCAGGGATTTTTTTACTGAGCTTGTGCTATGACCTCAGCCTTAACTTCCCCTTCCAGCAGAGCCGACTGAGCATGTGCCGCGACCTCACATACAGACATGCTGGAAACGCGATCCATTTCTGTCGCTCTCCCACACAAACAAGCCCGGCTCACAGAGCTGCTGACGCTCCGGCCAGCATACCAAACAAGCAGAAACTGGTAAAGGAGGAAGGAGGGGAGTAGGCGGTACCAGCGGCACTGGAGATGGAGAGAACGCGTGGGGCCCCCATCCAGGGGGATCCTGACATACAACGGTCATTTGCCGAGAAGGTATACATTACTCATAGTCGGGTCGCCGCCACTGTAGTAAATAAAGTAGTAATGATTTGATTTGTGCATTTTAACTCGCAACAAAAATGTTTATTTCTCTGCATATGAATTAATACAAGCGGTGACTTGTTTGCCTATCTAGCAATTATGTAAGCGTTAAAAACGTGTCGGGACCTTTCATACTACATTTCATACACAACATCTAATGTCAATTGCATGATTTAATAATACATAGTTCATACTATTACATTTGGTCTTTCTGTATGGTATAGCATACGCCCCCCACAAAATAGCAAAACCTTATTTTGGTTCCATTGTCCTTTTTGTGTTATCTAACCTGAAATAACGATGGTGGCTAGCAATCTGATGTTATCTGTGAGGTACAATAGAAGGTAAAACCAATGCACTGATAGTATGCTACCCTGAAGTATCTGATACTATATATACATAGAGACACACATACACACCAACCCTGAAATACTTAAATGTGATTTTTGATTGTCAGTGATGTAATGCGGGGGGGGGGGGGGGGGGGGGGGGGGGGGGGGGGGGGGGGGGGGGGGGGGGGGGGGGGGGGGGGGGGGGG
>JABFEA020000130.1:17392170-17414155 GCA_019775915.2 Cyphomyrus plagiostoma | reverse complement strand
ATGCTTTGCATGGCATCAGTTTATCTAATTTCGACAATAGATCAAAAAGTTGACCTGGTAGCGCAAAACCAATGTGATTTTTGGATTTAGGGCATTAAAATGATCCTAGATCAGCTATAAAAAGTTAGACCTTTCTTTTTCCCCACTGTTGACCAGTGTAATTATTCCAAAATAGCAATTAATTACAGCTGTCAGTTTCTCTGTTTGGGGACACTTTACTAAATATCTACATGGTTGTCATATTGCATTCTCATTCCACCATGATGATAAATGCTTCCCATATCTATTACGGTCTAAAATTATACACTCTTTAATAGATAAGCTTACGGATACAACAGAACTGCTACAACTGTTAGAAATTTTTCTCTTACCCCATTTTTATGAATATGCAGTCTAGACCCCACAGCTACAACTGTGCCACTGTTTGATGTGTTATAAGACAAACACATGAATGTGTTGTACCCGTAAAGAGCATTACATAACACTCCCCTGAGGCCAAGAGATTTGGCAGCTATTTAATTTTATTCTGTGAAGGACAAAGCCGAATAACTATGGATATTTGACATATAAAAACAGAGATATGTCTGGTTGATGTATTTATTTATATTTTAATGTTCTTCATATAAAGACGTTTGTAAACCACTCCCACTGAGGTTGCTATATATAGTCCTAGTAAAATATCAGGCTTAATGAACAAAGATTATTAGTATTATATAAGTTCTGGGGGTGCAGCTTTAAAAATATTCATTTTCTGGACAGGTATACAAGTTCACATTCTGCAGAATCTGCTCCATTTATCGCTTTAATGCTTTTGTTAAGTATAAAACATGACAGCATGACATTCCTATGCGATCTATAACCAGTACCAATGAGTATAAAACATGAGCTGCCCAGAGAATGCAATCAGTTTTGTCTCCAATCAGGCTGAAGGTTGATGGAGCACTGAATGCACTTTCCTCTTGAGCCAATTTATATTGGTAGGTCAAGGCCCACCAGCCAACAGTCTGTACTGTCATTAGTACAATCTGAGAAATACATTACAAAATGGGAATTCTGCTAGAGGGATGTCTACTGAGATCTCTGCAGCCTATCAAGTTAAAACTAAAAGAACATGAAAGGTGTTTCATTGGAATGATAAATCAGACAAAGGCTGAAACATTAAAAGCGATGATACCCAAGTAATCTTCACATACAGTGATGTCAAAGTATACCTTCCAATTCCACATCCTAAAATTAAGTATATTTAAGTGACAATACATAAGACTCACAGGTCAATAAAAAAATAAGCTAGGCTGCAAAAGCTGTATGCAGAAAAGAATTTTAGCAGCAATAATTTGATGTATTATTTTGGTTCCATTGTCCTTTCTGTGGTATCTAACCTGAAATAATGATGGGCAATTGGAACTGAAATGATTTTGGGCAATTTTTCCGTACAACACTGCTTCAGTTCAGTGATGTTTTGATGCTTCAGGTAGGCCTAATTCTTGTATTCTCACAGTGATGGCTGGTATGAGATATTTGTGGTGACAATATTTGTTTGGTTCTCTCTAAACATGGCATGGTGCCTTATGACCAAACCTCCACTTTTGTCTCATACGTCCAAAGGACACTGTTGCAGAAAACTTGTAAATTTTGAAAACCTAACCTGCACTCCCATATGCTTTATGGAGAGAAGGGCTTCTGGCTACGCTTCTTCAAAAATCACACATGCTTAGACTTTTTCTGATCAAAGAGTCTTGAACTTTAACACGTTAACCAAGGCCCATGAATATGGAACGCTATGTGTGCTCTAGCTCTCTGCCATTTCTTGGGCTCAGTCTGACCTTCAGGTGAATCTGTTGGCACATCCACTCCTGAGAAGACTGAACTGTCATCAATGCTCTGTATTTGTAAACAATGGACAGTGTAAAATGATGGATTTCATTTTAATGGTCTTATAATCCTTTTCAGAGTGAGAAGCAGCAACAATTGCTTCCCTGAGATCATGGCTGGTGTCTTTTCTCCTTGAAACGGTGTTAACACTAACTTGAAGGATCCAGATCCTCAAAAGGTTCTGCATTTACAGTTGTAGCCATACTTCCATTGCTGAAATGCATTTGATTAAAAGAACCTAACTGCTATTCAAATTCTTAATTCCTATGTAGGCTGTAAGCTTCTGCATTTTAGTCTACTTTGTGTCAAGTCTGTAATGCCACAGTGAAATCTGTTGTGTGTTGACTTATCCAAGGCTAGATTTGTTTAACTTTAGAAGACAAGTGATATTTATAGCTCCACATATAACGCCTATGAAAGAGGCTACACTTTTTAAATATAGTTTTGCATAAACAAAAACATGTATTTTCTCGCCTCCTATAACGAACAGTCTATTTCAGCAATTTCATAAAATAAAATTAAGTGAAAAATCTTCCATTATTCACGGAAAAGCAGAAAGGTGCTTGTCAATAGCTTAAACCTTGAATGGCAACAGAAACTAATTAAAATGTAAATGTTTTTGAAAGCGGAATGTGTGAATCGTTTTAGAGACAGCAGTGAGATGGCTTGAAGGCTGAAAGTCAATTAGCTCACACTAGCATTATGACATAAGGTGCATAGAAAGCACGCTTACCTGGTCTCTGGGTTATATCCTAAGATATAAAAGAAGGAGTCAATGCAGGCTTTGAACTCCCTAGCAGCAAAAATATCAGAAAAATGGGCAATGGTACATTTGCCTCTGAAACAAAAGGAGGAAAAAACAATATTTAATGTTATGGAAAAATAAACATTTACTGCAGTTTTCAATGTAAATACTGTAACACAATTAGGGTACGCAATTCACAAATGCATCAATAAAATCCCCATCCAATCAGTAATGTCATATGTACTGACAGATGTGAAAGAATCCGCTCCTCTATTAGCTTCTGAAGATGATCCTCCAAATCACTTGAAGGAGGCCCATTCACTTCAGGCTGAGAGAATGTCTCATGGAACATATATAAACAATCTTCTGAACATTACACCGAACGGTGTGGAATTAAGCAATGAATACCCACCGTATTGTCAATGATTTAATTTCTTTGATGTCTCATTTCATCACAATAATAAGCATCCTTGTGGCAAGCCACTCTGCTGGAGCCTGTCGGCTTCCCGGAGAAACACTGCGTTCTATTAGGATGAATGTAATGAGTGCTATGAACCATGGATAACAAAACTTGGCTGGTATTTTACAGGTTTCTCTAACACCTTTTAATGAGTAAAAACGGGCTCTGCATAGAAGTTTCTGACTTCACTGACCAGGCCATTTTGTTTCCATGTGTTTTTAGGAAAAATATGACAAAGATAGAGAATCATCTTATTAATTCAGCCAAGAACCATGTGGCTGTTTCTTTTGGAAGCTCAGCCTAGCTGCACTTGTGCCTAGCTGACATCTTGACAGCATGCATGTTTGCAATGTGCTACTTTGCCTGGTTGTTTCTTTGGATGAAGGTGTCTGTTAAGTAGGTTTAATATACATTTTTACACACTACTTAATAAATTAAGCTTATAATAATTATGGTATGAAAGCATTTTGCACACATTGAAATTTATACATAATGAAAATACAAAATTGATTAAAATCGGTTCAGGAATTCTTTCTGTTTTCTGCCACCTGTCTTATACACCCTCGAAGTGTTTATCCAGTATACAGACAGGAACCATTCCCAGGACAGGTAAAAGGTAGGAAAAAGGGTGGGAGGCAGGTTTCATTACAGGGCAAGCAAACTTGCACACAGTATTACTAGTGACTTAAAGATGTCAATTTACCTAACTGCACGCCTTTAAACTGTTGGTGGAAATCAGAGCAACAGAGCAAGAAACACAGAAAAGAGGCAGGATTGCAGGCTCTGGGGCCTGTAGAGAAGCTGGGCACTGCATTGCACTGCCAAGCTGCCCAAAATCTGTCATCTATCATTACATTTCTCAATACCACCTTCAACTCCCTCTGCCCATTTTTTGCATGCTGTATAAAGAGAGGTAATAAGTGTGTGGTTACCTAAGGGCAGCAGCGTGATATGTGTCCACGTAGTCTGAGATGAAGAGCTCCCGACTCTTCACCACTGGATCAGTAATGACCAGTTCACGGCCAGAAACTGGAAGAAAATGTCTCGTCAGTAACAACACTCACATCACCTGCCATTCACAGACAACAGTAAATAGACAAAGAGCTCACAAACAACACTAGGAAAAGCAGCAGGCTGTCGATACATGTACAGCAAGTGCAGTTTCAGTGCTGTACAGTTGTGTGAAAAAGGATTCAGCTGGACATAGCTCAAAGAAACTGGAAAATTTGAATTTCACTGAATCAAACACACTGAATTCTCAGTTAAATCACTGCTATCTGGGAATACGTGGAAGACATTAACCTTCTGGTCTCAGACCAAAAGAGAGAGACTTCTCACCATTCTCATTGTTGCGGTCTTGCACCAGATGCTGGTACACGGAGTCGGGGACCTCCGACTGGCGGTAATACCATTTGACATTCATGAGAAGGTGGTCCCGTTTACTCTGGAAGGAACACGGGGGAAAGGCACCCAATAAAATAAGAACGCATTTAACATCACTGCAAAAAGCTAGTTTTACTTAAGCCTGCTCTTCTATGTACAAAAATAAAAATTACCGTGCAGTAATTTTTTTTTTTTTTCTTTCATCCAATGAAATATCTGATCGATGTGAAATTTAAATGAAACATGATGGAACATCAGAAATCCATTTCAGCCAAGATATACAGATAAAGATATATCAGACTCCAATGCATCCAGAACAAATACACACAGAACAGAAATTGTTTTTACACCACAGTTTCATCCGGGGGACCTTTATTTGATATGATCTGGGCAAAGCACTGCCCCCCTACTGTGACTCTAGGGAAATCCCAGAAGTTGCTTGAGATTTATGGAAAGGAACAGCAAGTGGCAGCACTGAGTCAGAGATCAGTGTCCTGTTTCAAGAACAGAGAGAACGTGGAGCAGGACGCTTTAAGTGACCTGAAACAAACCCACTCGATGTTTACCACGTTTAAGAGAGCGATAAACCATCACTCAGAAGAGCAGGGCAGGACAGGGAAAAATAACTGCAGCTTCCAATCCTCTGCACACCTGCTTGTCACTGCATCCGAAAGCGGTTCGAAAATGATTATATTAGAGAAGGGTTTCATAACTGAAGCTCCCCCTCCCTCTGACTACTGTGCTTTACAGATAAGAAGCAGAAAGGAAATATTAAAAGATTCAACATCTTCTCCTTTTAAGGTACCAGGTATCACATCAGCCCCACAGCTCAGTGGAAGCTTAGTTCTGTTAACCAACTGAGAATAATGATCCTTGAATAGTCTGTTCATTTACATACAAAACACACAGAAAACATAACATTTGGAAGGAAGCAGAGTCAAATCAACTACAATAAATGAATTCAAGATAAAGTCTTCTGTTTCCAGAAGCTTCTATGCAGCAACATACTAACCGGCACATGCACACGCCATGACACATGGCGAGAAAACTGCAACTCAGTGTTAAACCTCACAGCTAACAGCTCTGAAATATTTCACATTCATAGAGGCTTCATTCAAAGTGGGTTAGGCATCCTCTGACGGCAAATTGAATTCTTTCCCCACCTAGAACTTCTATAAAAAAATATCTAATTCTTTAAAATCAAACAATGCATGAAAAATGGAAATATAGGACACACGTATATATTAATGCACTGACAGAGTCTTCCCCTTTATGACACTGAGAAATATTCCCTGGAGGTGTAAGAAATGGAAGTATCACTGAAGTACCATGTGCAGTCACATGCCAAAAAAAGAACAAGTTACAAAAATGTCTCTAACATTCCAATTTTATGTATAAATTTGAGGTGGAAACTGTGACCTTTCTTATACCAAATCTGTCAAATGGAAATGACTGTTCCATTATTAAACCCTAATTATGTTTGCATGTTGCACAGACTAGATCATTGCCCAGAATCAAATTATGGAGATAAGTCCTCTTAAGCAGAAACAAAGCAGCAGCCCTCAGCCATTACAATGACAATGACAAACTGATTAGCACGTCCCCAAATGCATGGAGCAGAAGCAGAAGCAGCCCCCTCCCCATCCTGAGGGCTTGTCATGTGACTCCCCATTTTTTGGCTAGTGCCTATCCCCCCTTTCCTACCACCAGCTGGGGATGTGTGGGCTGGAGTGAGGTCTTAATCTGGAACCTAATTCACAGGCCCTTCTACCATGAATATCTATGAGTAGGCACATTCATTGGTGGGGAATAACCCCCCATAATGTGCGTTAAAAAGCTTATTTGTGAGCTGGAGGACCAGAGCCAAGAGCACCACAGGCACGTCTCCTATTTGGAGTTTGTCATTGGCTGTTTAATGGCTGGGCTCTTCTGTATTTGCACAGTACCTCTGCACTTAGCAAAGCTGTTAGCAGTGCTAGGGAAGATTAATCACAGGCTGTCACATATAACTACAGGAGGTGAAGGATGTTAAGAAAACATACTGTTGTTAATAAGAATAAGAATAATAAGAACAAAACTACTGCCACAGCTACTGATAACCACAACAATAAAACAATAATAATAATAATAATATGCACAAGCAAACATTCTGTTGAACTGAAACTGCAGATTTGTAGCATTACAATTAACTTTGCACTCAGTGCAAACTGGGTTAAACATGCCAGGCTGTAAACAGCGCTGAACATTAAGCACACTGCACTGCAAATCCGAGAGATCTTTAGGGGTCACATCTACAACGGGAAAAGCTCACTCTTGATGAGCAGACTGCCGTGTTCCTGTGAGGATAAATATAGAGCAGCTAGAGCACGGCAGAGCAGATACACCCACGAGTAAAACAAACATTCCCATGTCACGTTTTACCCTGCAAATTCAACATTAAGAAATTACAGTCAGAGCAGGTATTCAACAAGAGGCCACGGAAGGTAATGTTTCAATCCATCAATGGACAGACACATCAGCTACTTCTGGGTATTGATTTTTCAATGCTTGAAACATTTTTACTTAAGGCTGTGCCTGCAAGTGGAAAAATGCACAAGTCATTGTTCCTAGTAAAGAAGAATTATTCTGTACCCTGAAGCCATCTTTGTGCAATAAGGACTAGATACACAATAATACATTCATGCAGGGATACATGGAAAATGGAATAAAAATTAAACGATTAGTTTTGATGGGTATTTCAGAATACTCCAGAAGGATTAAAGGTCACTATATTATAATAAATGTGTGGTTTTATGAAGGAGCTTGATAAATGAAGCAAAATATCATGAAAATTTGTAGCCCGCCTGCAGAAACAAACAGCATATATTTCATTGATCTGCTACCTCTTTGTCTGGGACAAGGTACAATAATAGAGAATTCTATGAGCTAAGTACTTCAGTATACTGTACCTATCTGTTAATGCTCCCTTAGGGGTTCAGCAAACCAAGACAGCAGTATCTGCTGCTCTCATCCCTCTCAAAATACATAAATCATATAGAAACCTAAAATGCTTAGATAAATTAAGCCAGTCAGGGTGTTTCCATATATGAGCAAAGGGGAATCGCAATTTGCATACCCCCCAATGCGGATAGGGAGCTCAAAGAAAAAAAATGTCAAGCGAGCAGCTCTGGGAATGGGTTAAGTGCATTCCAGGAATGATAGGAAAACAAAGGCGAACAACAAAAGCTTATTAGGCTGTAGCACATCTTACGGGCCCGTGACAGGACTGAAATTAATAATGGTACACAAGTGTTAATTACAAGTCATTTCTTTCCCAGCAAAAGCCCCTGCCCCCAACCTGCATGTTATCTCCTCCCATCAGGAAAGAAAAATGGAGAGAGGGGGCAGCTCCAGCTGGGTCGCCAGTGCTGTCAGCACGCTGCAGTTTTCACACTGTGCCGTTTAGATATTAAATCTCCACTTGCTTTGAAGACAATCAGCCCATCTGTCATCCTGGCTCTGTATTGGATTTGGTGAGCATTAGCTAGTTCAAAGCAGGATATTTCCAATGTAACACCAGAGCCAACCCCTCTACCACCCTTGTCTAAACTCCCCGGTTCCCCTCTCACGTTTGATGTGTTTAGCAGCCCTGAAGGAACCTGTGATTAACTGCTATAGTACAGACCTAAAGATAAGTTCTTTCCCATGCATCACCAGTGCAGGCTGTTTGAGGGTGACTCATGTAACTTTCACAACAAAAAGGGGAACTGCCTCAATCTCGGGGCCCATCACACCAGATCCTCCATTACCACCGAAGATACATGTAAACAAGATCATAACTACTCAGCAGATTTATGCTTGCAAACATCATACACAGTATGTCTTAGAGTGAAGCATTTAAACACTGCCAGAAATAATGTATTAATACGGATTTAATTTAACAGAGACAAAGGCTGCATTTGGCTGCCTGCACCAGCACTAAAATGTTTACAGTGACTCATCTGGCTGCTTCTACGCAAAGCTAAATCATTAAATAAAAACATGATCTGCCAAATCTGTACGTTGTCTAAAATAATCATGACCTACTTGGTATCTAACTAAATTTAATTTGTAATTATCCATATAACCAGAGTAACATAAATGTGCATGAAAGCAACCTGCATAGAGAAAAACATACTATTTCCATTTCAACACAGCGGTTTTCAAAGCAGCTTCTGTTGCACAGTTGAGAGGAACCAAAACAACTCACAATGGCTATCAACAACCTGAAGATCAGAGGCTCTTATTCCTGTACAACAGGAGCCTGACACGAGGCACTTTAAAAGATCAATGCACACAAGCAATAGCGGCAGAAAAAAATACCAGCCCTCAAATTGAGCCAAACATGCCGAGCAGCAGCCACTGGGTGGAGGAGCCCACCTGCACCCTAGTGGGGTATCAAGAAAACACCATAGAGACTAAAAATGGCGATCTGCTCATATACCATTGCTACTCTCCTTTGCAAAGGGTGCTACATTTTTAAGCCAATTAACTGCTACACTGCTAGTGACTAAAGTAGTAAAATGCTCACCAACACGCACAAGACTAAATACCCCCACTGAGCAATTCACTCCCAGGAAGGTCAACATCATCATGGGATATATATGCAATGGATGCGTTCCAGAAATCTCACATATACATTTTCCCCTTTTAGCTTCCTAAAGACCAGCATTAATGACAAAAATCTTGTTGCGTGTTACTTCAGCATGAATGAAATCGCCCTTCCCAGGAACACAGAGCCATGCAGCGGGAAGGACGGTGTGGAGCAGGGGAACCGCAGGGAACCGAGGAGGGCTGTGACACGGAGAGTCTGCAGCACACCTGGATGGCTTATCGCCCCAAAAAGGCCGTGACCGCGAAGTGGTGGCCCAGCCTGGCCGACGCAAGGCAGGAAATGAGCAGCTTTGTTTAAGCCGGAGTAAATCGTTCAGCACGTTCAGTGGAGCGTGCTGAGCAGGGAGCAGGAGCGCAGAGCCGGCATGCCGTCATGTCGACGACGTGCCGCCGTGATTTTCTCAGCTGGCTGCGGGAGCTGCTCGCTGCCATTTTGGCAGGCTGGGTGCACAGCCTCTCTCAGGCTGGATGACATGCAATGAAAGGCGTTATGGATTTGGGGCTTCAGTGCGGTGGCAGCAGCTGCTCCGGGCCCAGTGGGAGGTGCTCTGCTGATTGCTCAGCATATTCAGAAAGAAGCAAATCTGATCAGCTTCCATTGCCCTTTCCGGGATCCCTGCTCCCTTTACAGGATGGTGGAATAACTGGGCTACTCGTCTCCAGCTGCTAAGAACTGAAAACATGATCTCTTAATATAATAATATAATTCATGGTGCAACCTACAGGATGCAGATGTTCTCACAATTATCCCTCACGATAACCCTACTTTGTTAATACACACCACCCATATTAAGAAGTCCTCGAGTGACTGATTCACCTCTTCTGTTCAATAATTCATGTCATACATTAACATCACCATCAATTAAAACACATTGATTTACTGGGGTAATGAATTTGAGGGATTAAACCACCACTCATTTGGTCAACGTAACGACGCATTATGTAATAACATCGCATTACCTAATAACTCTACAAAATGCAACAAGTGTATAGCTTACATTATAATTTAATATTCCAACATTAGCCTAGTATCATAATCATCATCATCATCGTCACATTGCCCAAAAAAGAGCAAAAGTGTGTTTTTGCGATCATTTCAGGTAACTACTGTGTCTCCGTGACAGAATAGCAGGCAAATGTTCTAATAAAAAAAAGAAAATAACGAGTGGGTCAGATCACTCATTATTTTATAAATGAGGTTACAAACTACTTTAGTTATAATGGGCTTCGATAAGATCATTCGTTGATTAATGAGTGTTTAAGTACAAGATAACTACTTAGGGGCATGGGTTCAGGAAACTCACCCTTGTAAATTTTACTTTAATTTATCTAATGAAAATTTGTAACATTGCCACACTATTACATGATGTGGCAGCAATACAAAATGTGTTATTACAGTCAACACAAGCTATACATGCATAGGTATAAAGAAACCCACACTACACCATTCACACATTAAAAACCACCAAACGAAAGAAAACAGAAGCAACATTTTGTTGAAGACAACGGAATTATTTGGTAAATGGTACATGTGGTATGCCAGGTTAACAGAATGTGATATGCCAGAGCAGAAAGCAGACCAGCAAAGGCTGAGGGAGCCTTGGAGTCCCCACCCCACAAAGCTGTTTAGCTTGAAGTGTCCATCAAATGAAGGTTCCTGGGACCTGCAATCAGCACTTTATTAGAGTTATTAGGTGGCCAGTACAATTGATTTATGAGCCATAGTTATTCATATGAACTTCAAACTTCACACGTTATATACCTACAGATGAATATTTACAGAGAGATTAACACTAGTGCTTTTATTAAAGCGTAAAAACAGACCTCTAATTTATAGTTTATAGGTCTGTAAAAACTAAAGCAACCATCTGTGTTTTTCATCTTGTAACTGTTTGATGTTCCTGCTGTTTCCACCTTAATTTTCTCTCTGGCAAAAAAACTCAGAACTAATTTCCAGCTCCCTTCCGGAAAAGATGTACCCCACAAAGGCAGTCGTCTGCATTGATACTACACCTGCATTGTCTGCCAGTGTCATACATGCATATACTGGATAATGACAACTCTTTGAAAAATGCAATGATTTAACATAGTGACTCCTGTCGCTGCTCTCCAGAGGAAGCATTTACCCAAAATGCATTCGGGGCAATTAGGGGGGATGACATGAAGCCAGATGACAAACAGCTCCTCTAACCCTAGATGGCATTTGAGGGTGGCACAGCAGTGGACAGCACCAGTGTTGCAGTACTCAAGTCTGGTCTTAGTCTTGAGGCCACATTTTCCATTACTCAGCCGTGTGTCGGATTTGGAAGCATTTCTCCTCGGTCTTGAATCTGTCTCAGACTACAGTGTTTATCTTTCAGACTCATAATTTTAAAGAGACGGAAGGCAGAGTTTTTTTTCCGCCAGAGATAAACATTCTCATTTCTCCCACTCCTCTCACGATACACATTAATAAAATGCAAATAAAGTAAAATTACCTATTATTCACCTACATTCTATTAGCTGTATATTGATCTATTTACTTAAAGACTTATGCCATTTATACGAATTTTTGATTGGCGTACTGCTCAAATTATCAGCTTTATTTGTATCAGGCTGTAGAAGAAAACAGAACCAGCAGGCACACAGACACACCACAGATCATTTTTGCTTCTTTGTATTTCATCCTGACTAGTTTAAAGCATTATTGAGCTTGTAAAACTAAAGGCGGAAAAAGTTGGCTTCTGAGCTGTCACCCATCCTGTATACTGTGAGATTATCCTGTATTAAAAAATAAAATACTGTGTTCTTTTCTGAACTAATACAGGACCAGATTTGTCCCATATAATCCGAATGTGAAATCCATCGACCATATGAAGACACTGCAATAGCTACAGAGGGCCCAGAAACAAGCAGAGTACCAATATTTAAAACAGTAAGCCTTAACTAATTTACTATGCAGAGAGGAGGAGGGACCCACTGCATGATTAATACTTGCCATGAACCGGGTTAGAATGAATCAGTGGAGTCTGATGATGGAATTGTTCAGAACAAAAGACTTTATGCTCATAACTGAAATCACTGATGGAATGTACTGAGCGAAACGAAATAAAACCTCCTGACTGCTAGTCTGAGTCCAGCCCATTTGGCTCACAGCCACCATGCAGAAGAAAAACAAACCATTAACTCTACACAATATGGACGCACTTAACACAAATTTCACTGCCAAAATTCTACACCTTATTGATTGGGTGCAGCTAGTGTAGGCCACAGTGCTTAAGTGAGAATAACATGTGCAGCGCAGTATATGCTCTTTCAAGCCGACAAGGTGTTTAAAAAGCACACCTTGCCTTTTGAATATAATAGCTCGTGCACACCATCACAAATAGGCCTAGATAGGTAAAACTGCCATTTCCTCCTTGCCTTTCAAAATCTTGTAAAAAAAAAAAAAACAACATAAAATAAAGCATTAATGATATATAACCCAAAACAAAATAGGAGAAGCACTAATCTTTCTTGAGAGGACAAAGGGAAGGCTGTATTGTCAGTGGCTTGTGCATAAAGTAGATTCCTATTGAGACTGATTACAATCCGAAAACAGAAATAAATACATTTTTCCCATGAGAAATAATGAAAAAACAATTAATTGGTTCCCGGCCCCCCAAAATAACACCGAAATATGTTTTTTTTAGCACTTAAACACAAAATAAACAGGATAAAACAAGAGCAGCATTTTTTTCTTAAAGCAACGCATTCTGATCCTGACGCAATGCATTACGGTTAGATGCATTGCGACCCGGCTGCACAAACTGGAACAGTCTCCGCGTCAACACACCTTTGCCCTTATTAGCTGAAGAGTTTAGTTACACGCATGATGTTTGTATCCCAGGCAGTTCCGACGCGTAATCTGCTATTTATCCCCTATATCAATTAAAGCAGTGAGAACTGGTTTTCAGTTAATTTGCCTAGTAAAATAAAGTTTAAATAAACGACATAAATGCTCTAATAGTACACATAAGTTAGTGGTTTATTTATTGTTAGCTACTGTAATGTTGCGCTGCTTTATTTGGTTAATCGTCCAGTCTGTGAAGAAGGCATTCAAGTAAGAATTGCATTGTAGTGTGACTCATGTCATAGCGCGTACAATTTATATTAGGTCAACCTTCATGGTTCGACTTCTGATATTCAGATCGAGTTCTAGGTCAAACTGGTTTGTTTGACTTAAGAAATTTGAGTTCTAGTGAGTTTGAGAACCGAGGTACCACTGTATTTTGATTAATATTTTAAAAAGCAGCTATATGGAAGAATAACAACTAAATTGGCTGTATTTGGATTTATGTGGCTGCATTCTTGCTTTAGTCAGGATCGCGATTTGCCAATGTGCTGAGCCAATGTTTAATTTGACAGTTCATCACCAGAACCCATTCGTCGAAATATGGAAAATTATTGGTTTAACCCATACAAATCAGATTTCTAGTGAACTAAAGCTTCAAAAAAAAAAAAAAGAAGTAATCGCCTCCCCGATTAGGCTGATGCAGCTTTCAAAATAACCATAGCCACGTTCTAGCATGCTGCCCAAAAACACCTTATTCACACCCAGCACAGAAGACAACGCTGTGGCCCTTAGACTATGCTAGTCACTTAAATATATTCTGAATGTTCAAATGGAAAGAAAAGATCTGAATTGATCTTAAGCTGATATCAGTCAAACTGAGAGACTAACTTGTGAACTATAAATTGTGCACAGAAGTTGAGAAAATTAATGCTTCAGATAAAGGTTAATGTATTTATAACAGACATACATAAACAAAAAAATGGTACAATTCCCATAACATACTTCTTTTCAAATAAACACACACGACAGTGCATTTCCTGTAATTAATGACAAAATCAAAAATTCACAATGCAGTAACATTTAAATTCATTATTAGAAAAGCAAAAACATGCAAATCAATGTGAGATGCTAAAAACCGTCACTAAATAATTAGTACTAGGTCAAAGCACAAGAAAGCCAATTTAAAAAGCTGCAGCTACAAGCTATTGATTTATTCAAGTCTCTCTCAATTTGTAGCTAACCAATGGAGGGAAAAAAGCACAAAAAACAGATAAAGGGAACCATTCCATTTGGACCTGTTCCAATTTGGACTCAACGTTTATTGCCAAAGCTATATTTAATTTTATATGCCCCATAATATAATTTAAAAAAGCAGAATGGGGGAATTGCATGTTCACAACAGCATCATTGCATATAATTCGCTTGTTAGATACACTTGTCAGAAAAAGGAACACAAAAGAATTAAATAACATAGATGAGATATTACTACCTGTTTGGGAATAAATAAAAATAATGAAGTAAATGCATTAAATAAAACTAGAGCCTACTCCACTATCTAATTTGATAGACATACATAAAGTCAGATTGGTGTTTTGGGATATGTAGCTACTTAACACATAGCTAGTTTCACAAGATTTTGATTTGATTAGGGGCCATTTCTTTAACGTCACTAGTGGGTGAATGTGGCTTGGGTGAGGTGTCAAGATCACCCTTTAGAAGAAGACTGTTCATTTTCCAAAGCTGTTAGCAGAATTCCTCTGCTGTATAAATGGGAACACGAACAATCAAGTAGATTCCCCTTAGTCCTGAATCATAATTCACAGTCTGCATTAAGAAAAAATGTCTTTAAGGTTAAAGGCTGTTTAGGCACATAGCTTTTTTATAAACAATAAAATTTTTAGCTTCTCACCAGCTGATGTAAAATGTTCCCCCTCTTTCCATCCATATATTCCACAAAAAAAGAAATAGAGGCTTCAGTCATGTTTAATATGTTTAAGAGAAAATTTGCAAATGCAATTAGTCAACAGCCTAAGCTAATTATGAGCTCAGGTAGAACAAAAGACCAGTACACTCTAGCTTTTGAGACTTAAAGCTGTCTATTCTCAGAGCTGTACGAGATCACATCGGAATTATTTGAAATATCTATATCTATAAATAATATCTATTAAAAAAGATTAAACGTACCTGAAGTAACCTATAGTCAAACAGAACTTGCTATTATCTACCAATAAAGTGTGTCAAATAAGATGGTCAGACACAAATCAGTGATCAATCAATAGATTACTATTGGGTGTTATAGTACATATGCATGCATAGACAAAAATGCGGTAATGAATGTGTGATTTATTGTTTTAAGTAGAAGCATGCGAAGTGCATGCATAAAAATTTGCAAGATACAAGTTAAAAGCGCATTTTAGGTATTGCACCTCATGATAATGTGATTTCTGCAAGTCAACTGTATCAAGCTGAGGTCACATTACTTAGAACAGCACTGTAATCATGCATCTTTCTTTACAGGGTGGAAACTAGAGAAAATGTGTCCTTTTTCTAGGTATACTACTGTGAAAATCATGGCTTGACTACTAACAGGGCCAAAGGGAACGTTTTCATGCAGAGCTTAATCAGAGGCATCTACAATCTAATGCTGTTAAAATCATGCTTTAAATTACCATCAGATGTAGCCCAGAAAGGACTGGAAGTTCAAAGCCTTCCCTTCAGAATAAAGCAAGTGAATTGTTTTGACTAGAAAACAAGCACCATTATATTTTGTGTTCTCTCTCTCTCTCACACACACACATATATATACATACATACATACATACACACACATGTACACACACACACACACAGACTGCAGCTTGATGAATTTTAACAAAGGTGCCAATAATACACAGTTTGGTGTGCCACAGGCTATCAGAGGATCCGATTTGCAGTGTGTACTCTAAGGACAAGGGCTACACCATGAGACTGAACATGACACTTGATAGCAGCAACTTCAAGCAGCACTGAAACAATGAGACAAAAAAAACTTAGTTGAAGTAAATTGTCTTGAGACTTATGCGCAAAGTATTCTTCTAAATCCCCATCTTCAATACCGTCTATATTAACAAATGTTTAAATATAGATTAAAATCTTTGTAATTATTCTCAATGGCTTAGAAGTCTACTACCTCATAATTACCTGCCTAAGATAGAGCCTCTTTCATAAGTCTTTACGAGCCATTTTAATAAACCACACTGAAAGGGATGATAAGTTTAGAAGGTGGTTATGACAGCAGATTAGGAATGTACCTAATACTGGTGCAACTGAACACTTCAATTAGCCAAAAGAAAGGCTGCCATTAAAGAGGGTGCCTGAACGCACTGGGACGGCAGACCATACAATCACAATAGCCATCAACAGAGCAGTATCCAGGAAGGTAAAACCCAGCTAGTGAAACAGAAAAGAGGTTCTGTTTAATAATTTAGCCCAGATCAAGGTTCTGGTATCGATCCAGCTTTCACAAGCTTTATGAAAATGCTGTTATCTTTGATCAGGAGGACCCCAGTGGAACTATCCACTTCCGTCTAGATTTTTTTCCCTAACCACAGACCACACTGACTCACCTTGATTGCAAGTCTGCCTCATTTCCTGCCCTTATCCCACCTCCCTATAAAGATAAGCATTTAACATTTTGGCCTCCATAACATTCCATAACATGGAGGGGGGGACATATACATGACCCACCCAATAGATTTTCATCAGTTTATGATCAGCTTATTTCTAATTGTTCTTAGAAGCAGTAATCGATCCGAGTTCATGCACCTGAGAGACGCATGCTGCACATCACATCATGTGGAACTTTCCCTACACCTGGCTGGTGTGCGCGCTGGAAAGCAGCTGCTGCAGTTCATGCAACACAGACTGCGAGGAATTACAATGTCTCCTTGAATGGAGGCTCAGCTGCATCAGATACAAAACTCCCATAAGCAAACACTTTAGTGCAGTGCAGACAGGGCAAGAACTAGCCGGGGTGGGCTATGCTTCGATGGTTCACAGCTGGATAAATGTAAGATGCAGTGAAAGGTGAGTAAATATGTAGCATTTAATAATATGTAAAATAAATAGGTAAAATGTAATCAGCATTACATATAAGCAGCACCTGAAATGTTTAAATACAAGTAACACTGCAGCCTGAGATGTTCAAAGGCAGTGCAGGTGCATTACAGGAACAGGTCAGCTTTTTGTTTAATGGGTCCCCATTTCTCATGCAGAAAACACACCCCTGAGCTGACGAAGATTCATACAGAGGGCAGCATGAGATTAACACAGACGTGCTGCTCTTACGATCACTTCTACTGTCTGATTGCAAGCCACGATAGGCAGTGAGAAGCACCCACAAAGCAAAGCCAGAGAAGCCAAAAATCCATTTACAACAGCTGCAATTTCCACGATACAGAAGCAGCCGCAGCTGCTCTGCTCAATAAACACTGACCTTTCAAGATGCAGTTAAAGCTCACTGTACAGTCCAAACGCACAGCTCATCAACCCTTGAAGTGTTTCTGGAGAGAAAATGGTTCCTACTGGTACTCTCTTAGGCAACTAATGAAGTGGCCACTGAGCTTAAGCCTATAACCATTTCTTTATATGTTGACAGTGACATGAGCATTGTGCTTGTTCTAAACATTTGTTCCAATTTTGAAATTTCAGTCAGGTTAGGGCATTGGTATTCTTGTTTTCTGATTTGGAAATGACAAGGTTTGCACAGAAATGGCAAATTCATGTGGAAATGTATTTGAAAATGATAGTTTAGGTCAGTGAAGAACCAAAGGCACCGTATGTGATATGGCAGAAGATTTGCATTTATATTTACATATATAGCACTTCTCAAAACCAACGTACAAAGCACACAGCACATTATTTTGGACTTATTTACAATTTGAGCTTTTGTCTAGCTGAATCAAATTTAAAATGGACATTAAGTGACAGCATAAAAAGCAATGCAGAAGGCAGCAAAGTAAAACCTTTGATTAAAACAGGAGGTAACTGTACCATTCCCATATCTCCACTTTCCATGAAAATTAAAAATTTTTTTCAGTACTTTGGAAAATTAAGTATATGCGTTATCAAACCCACACAGACACCTAGGAGAAGTGAGGGAAAGAGGAACAAAAACTGGTATTTAATGAGGGGATCTGGCATGTGTTTGTTCATTTCTGAATTACAGCCCACACTGATCAAGAGAAATCACTTTTGCAGTATTGTCTGTAGTTAATACGGTTCACAGAAAGTTTATAAATCATATGTACATATAGGTTCTTAATTACATAAGAGTCAGTACAGAGGTTATCAATTTAATTCAATATCAAGAGGAAAACTAGGTAATCCTAACAGATTCCTTTATCAAGCACAGCTCATCTATTTTAACAATAAGATAAACACTGCAGCTAATTAAGATTCTACATCAGTTCCTCTGAAAAATGTTTATAGCAACACGCAAACACACATTAGTGACAACCCTAATAAACTGCGCCACTGTTACTGCTCATGATCATCGTGATCTCAATGCGCGCGCGCGCACACACACACACACACACACACACACACAGGTCTTCCTATCTAAATGGGGATCGTCCATTCACTTCTATGGGAAAAGCCCTAATCCCAATCACGACACCCTTAACCGCTACCCATTCCTAACCTTAACCATAACCACCCAAAATATATATAATCAAATATATAATCATAACCAACCCAAATACAAGACTCTTGGCATTTTGAAATGCAAAATACAGCGTAAACGATTGATTCTCAATGATTTTTAAAGTTAGGTGCTGAGACAAACCATGAGATACACTAGGGCCAACAGAGTTGCAATACTCCTGACTCAGACGTCACATGCATGCCACTCAAACACAAACACCCCATAAACAGTATGCTGTCCTAAGCAGTGTGCATTAAGAAACAAACAAAAGAATCTGCTGCATTCAGCTGTCTTATCAGATTTCCCTATCGATGAGGCTTGTGGTTGCATTTTGTTCTACAGAAGACCCATCGTATGCTAATAAAATGACACTGATCATAAGTTATTTGCCAAGCACTTTGCAGGTACACACCTCTGAGCACGTGCGCCAGCTGGATTCATAGATTTTTACATTTTAAAAATGTCAACCATCTAATACCCACAAAAGTGAGAGAGGGGAAAACTAACAAACTACAATTGAAACCTGTAACGCAACGGCAAATAATTATCTTCACTGCATGCTGTAAGCACTCAATGTCCCAAAGGTAGCTGCCTTCACCAATCTGCAGTAACACTGGCTTATTCAGCTATGTTGGTGACAGTGAAGAATGTTAATCAGTATCCTGCTCTTGGAACTTAAAAATAATCTGGATCCTCATCCCATTCATCCTTATAACTAGCCAGATCACAGGAATAAGGACATAAGTAGTGCTTAATTTTCATATAAAACTTCCTTGTGGAGCTGGAACATTATGGCTTATGAACAGTAGAGCTTCAGTGTTATTAAAACATATGACACGGAGCTGTATAAGCAATGTGTGAAGTATGTGTTTTGTCAGATGTCCTCTTCCCTTTGCATTGGTTCGGTACTCAGTTTAGAGTTTTTTCTGTCCACTTCAGTATCCCAAAATGTGTTGATTTTATGTTAAAATACCTATTCAAAAGGAGTGAGACAGTTTATTGCAAAGCCATGGATCCCACAAAACTAAATTCCTCATGAATTTTGCATAGAAGGGGCAGGCTGTCTTTTGCAGAAATTTGAAAGGAAAATATGTACCAGGCTCTAGATATCATCAGGTGAACAGAAAGTTCACCACATTTTTTTTTCTTCTACACGGAGCCAAATATCACCACAAACTCCCATGGCAAGCCTAAAATTTGTAATATTTATTCAAAATACAAGCCCCATTCATCAATGACGTGTCCTGGCCAGTGCATAGGCTGTATCAGCAGGCATTGAGCAATTAATAAGCAGGCTGCTTTTATCATGTTTTTAAATAGTCTTGACTTAGATTTTTCATGATCTTTCTTGAAGCACTGCAAATAACTGTGGCACTTTTTGGAAGCAGATAATGTCTCCTAGAACCAACGTTTGGTTGTTTGCTGTTCTCACAGATCGCCAAATCAGCAGTCATCTTTATCAGACATCAACATCCATGTGGACATAGTTCAAGGATGTAAATTATCTACTCGTTTAAAAATTCAACATCATTAATACACAGCAACATAAGTTATATGCTTATGTGGCTGTATGATTTAATAAACGCTAAAAGTGTTTTGTGGCTTTTACATTTCCCTCAAGTAAACATAGTGTGTTGTAAAAGAATCCAGGAATGTAATCCATGATGTTATTTCAAAGAACGTGCACTGAAAAACTAATTTAAAAATCAAGCTGTGTTTCACTACATTTTTCTCCCAGTTTCACTATTTTATAGAGCAAATAATTTACTTCACAGGCAAGAGTCAAACATCTTCAAAGGAGAGACTAATTCCATTTTATGCTCAGCTCCTTCATTCTAAGCAAAACAATAGGGCACAGAGATAAAAGGATTTACATAGGAAGTAAACTCTGGGCCAGTGGCAGAGGAGGATACTCACCAGTTTAAAGTCTTGAATGCTACATATGAAGTAAGGAGTGTTGGGTCGCCGGCTCTCAATGTACACACAGTCTGAAAGGGTAAGAGAAAGGTATGGTGTCAACTTCAGGTGGCACAAACATATAAATCAAAACATACCTTCCAATACATAATCAGAATATTGCTACTCCGTATTATACAAGATTAATGATCCCTGACGACCAAAAAAAATAATACAAAAAAAAAAAATCGGCATCAAAGAGAAAAACCAAACATCTAACAATGGCTCTCCTCCAACAGTTTATTTTAGAGGGTAAGTAATCTCTCTCTTCCTTCCTAAATCACATATTTCCAATTCCAGCAGTATACATCAGACATAAGGTAGATCTGACCGAGTGCCCTGTTAAATGTGACTGGAGCCATGGAAGGGTCAAGGACTGTGAGCTCTTTATCAGGAAGATCCTGCTGAAGACAAAAACCGACCGCAAGCACTACTTGGCCATTTGCAAAAACATGAAATGGAAAGATAACCTAGGCTGTGAAAATTAATTTCCATCAACAGTTTTTAAGAAGTGGTCTTGGGCGTCCAACTCCACACAGCCGCAGAGTTTGACTGAATTCACTAGACTAATTTACATTCCCCAGTGAGAAACTGCTTTTAAAACTGAATATGCATTTCAAATGAGCCCAACAGATCTGATTCCTACAATACAAAATGCAAACCAAGATGAATAGACGGTGCAAAAAAAGATTAATACAATAAATATACAATGGCATCCATCATTACCTTCAAAAGTCACTATGTCATATATTAACAGAGCAGATTCAGAAGCCAAATAATGCTTTCATCCATGTTTAATGACTGCTTACCAAATTGTGGGTGCAGTGATCCAAAACAGAGGGAGATCCAAAGGTACACACTACACTCAACACAAAGCTGCAGCCAGATTCAAATCCCAGAGGTGCAAAGTGACAGCAGTAAGAGTACCATACCCATCATCTCAGTTCACATTATATATTAAAATTAGAGCCCAACCGATTTATCGGCAGGCCGATATTAGGCATTTTCCAAACTACTGGTATCGGTATTTATAATGGCCGATAAATGAATATTTCAAAAATAAAATTAAAACGGACGAAACACCCTTCAACCATGTCATGATCGATAAATCTCGCCCAAACAATGGAAGCTGTCTACCGCGCTGCCGACGTGCTGCATCGGTACATCGCGGTAGGCTACTTCCTGTTTCCGGTGTGCACTGCGTGCGCGGTGTCTCTCGCGCCACCCGCGCACACAACACATTGAGCGGTGATGTCGCGAGTGGGGAGAGAAGGCTGGAGGAGAGGATGAGTGGACAGCTTCAATAAGAGGTAAGAATGAGAATGTGACACAGGAGGATCAGAAGCAGGGATGGGCGGTATAAGCGGTATAAATGTGTAAATGTACCGTACCGTAGATTGTTGTACGTGGAAACAATGGCAGCGTAGTAACAAGAAATTG
>JABFEA020000130.1:17374317-17386005 GCA_019775915.2 Cyphomyrus plagiostoma | reverse complement strand
TGTCACACACTGACCTCTGTTTCACAGCCTTTAGGAAGGGAGTAAAAACACTGAGCACAGTGTCACACACACTGAGCTGTGCCTTGCAGGAGGTCCCACCTGGCCAAGCTTCTATGGCGGATGGAGACATTAATTTAAGAGCCTAAGCCAACCACAGGCCTTTTAATCCATAACAATTCATACCACCACAAATAGCATAGTATATAAATTGCAAATAAAAATAAGGAATACTCTAGATTCCTTCAAATGTTTAATATTATACACTGTAAAAGGTGAAATTCAGAAATTTCTTGCTCCTTCCTCTACATTCTTAAACTGCAGGATTATGTACAAAACTGAAAAATGTTTTGTACCCATCCTTGCTTGTAAATTAATCGTTTTTGGATGTTGCAGTTATGGCAAAGCATAATAGCATCATCTGTTCATGATGGGTTTTTTTTCCCCCAATATTACACAATGTTCCTTCTGCCGAGTGCAACCTAGATTGGAATAAGTTGCAGGCACCAAAATCTGAAAGGGTGAATATTTAAAAGAAAAATGAGATGCACTCTTTGGTTTTTTGATTGGAGAGCAGCGGACATTAGCTGAATTATGCAGTTGTATCACCCCAATATCAAACTCTCCCCTATGCCCTTGACTATATCAAAAGAAAAGTAAATGCCACTGACTTATGCCCTTGTTCTTCCAAGCTTAATTCTATTAAGAAAAGGTGTATGTGACTAACACAGCGCTGCTGTATAACCATAGGACTCTGTAACAAGCCACATGTGTGCAAGCTTGTTTGGAGCTGGAGTTCAAAGTGGCTCCGTGAGTCTCGGTAAATGAGAGTGGGGCTCCCAGTCCCCGGTGAAGCTGAGGGCGCTACCCTGTGTAATTAGGCAACAGCTGTCCAGAGACCCACAGGGCAGCACTTCTGGGAAGCGCCTCTGCCAGACATGCCTGGGGGGGTGATACTGTGGCTATATTTTCTAGAATAACCAGCACGATTCTTGTCAACTCCTGCATTTATATTTTTTATACAACTTTAAAATGTTAAATGGTTACCGGCATTTCCAAGGGAGCTGTGCTACATAGCTGTGTCACATTGCTTTTAACCGTGCCGCATACAGAACAGCGCTTGCATGTGCATATTTTGCTGGGGAGTGCCGATGTTGATTTTTAATTTAATTATGCTTTCTGGAAGGGGGGGGGGGGGAATCCTGGGAGACAGACACACAGCCCGCCTGAGTCCTGTCCTCTGCAGCTGCTACAAAACACAAGGAACTATGAAGGGGCTTCAGAAAATGCCGGAGGCAGGGAGACTGGCAGACAGCACTGCTTTTTATGTACATGTTACATAGGCTTTTTATGGCTAAAACACAGACTAATTTACATGGCATCCTGCCACCCGCAAGGATTATTTTTTTTTCCAATACAGTCTACCTTTGAGTGCACAGCTTTGGGGATATTTGACAGGGGAACACTATTAAATAAAAAAAACATCAGTCTCCCAGGCTGCTGAGTAATGGCTGCCTGGCATTCATACAACCGAAAGCGTTCTTAGACACTTTCTTTGAAGCCGGCAGCAAACCAGCCAGTACGCAACTGAAATGCTTTTAAAACTTTCAAGTCTATATCTATTACAAACAACTTGACAAAAAGAACCTCTTTCCAGATAAACATATTTCACATTAGTCCCGCTTGTTGTAAAGACAATTCAGGCACTGACTGCCCTCCAGCAATGGCTGTTTTGCACATGATTAACTCATAAGACCAAGATAACAGAATTATAACTGGACAAAGCATATTACATCCTGGGATTTGTGCCATTGTGAGATATTTCTATAAAATCTGATTAAGACCCCGATCATTCAAAGCAGTTAAACTATGACTGCCTGGACAACACTAAATATTAATTATCAAAGTACACATATTTAAAAAACACAGTGAATTGGGCAAGGAACAAAAAGCACTTTACCGCTCACTAAAAACAGATGTAATGCTTTTTGTATGTATGCCAGTACATGAACTGCATGCAAAAGCCAGCTTGCTCCAATTTCTTTAAATCCTGGAGGGGCATCCAACCATGCATAAAATTTATTTCGAAGAGCACTGGGAACAACCAGGGTTAAAACATAATCTATGATAACCCTACAATTTAAACAACCCTAATATGAGGTTATTCAGGTTAGGATTGGAGGGGGGGGGTACTGGAGCCTACTGGACACAGAACAGAGCACAAGGTAGGGGGTACATCCTAGACAGTCAGTCCATCACTGGATACAGGCAAATACTGTGGACACCAATCAACCTACCTGACCTACCTGCGTGTCTCTTTGGACCCAAGTGACAGGGGGGAGATCATCAAAACTCTACAACTATAGCACTGATTCAGACTCTCGGAACACTCAGTGCTCAGGCGCATTGTCAGCACGTTGCTATTTTAAGGAAGAGCGATGTCATTGCGCTTTTGGCCAACAAAAAAACACATCTAAAGTCAGTGCTGCATTGCTGAATGGCATTTAAGTGGCGTATTTTACAAACGTGTGGGTGCACGATGCTCGTTATTGACACAGATACGCACTCAAAGTGCACTAATGGTGTTTTATTTCATTTATATACGTTATAGAGTACATCTGGTCCTTTCACATAATGACACTGTTCAATAAAACACCAAAAGAAACACAATATATATTAAGTAAAAAACAAACCATATCATTAAAAATCCTTCTGAGTTTATAAGAATTAACCACGTACAGTAACAAAGGATATCTGGATATTTGAAAATGCATTCAAGTATTTAGATAACAGTCAGATAGGAAATTACAATGCAGTACTCAGAAGGTTGTGGAATTCTTTGTGGCAGGTAGTGTGTAGCATGACATTGTCGAGCATGACGGATGTCTGTCGGACATACATAAGGACACCTTAAGAGACTTCAGAAGGCGCGATGCTGAGCTGCATGTGCCAATGCCGACAAAGGAGGGAACGCCGGCAACGGCGCGGGCAAGGAGGGATCAGCTGCTCTGCAGCTTGGTAAGGAATCTAAATTGCGAGAGGAGCAGTGTAGTTTGTGCTTTGTTTGACCAACGATCGTACATTTATTTATATTTTATGAATATAAAATTAAAGCCCAAAATTAAAATAAAACATTCATAAGCATAATTAAGGCCGCTGATTTCGTTCAGGTTCGCATGTTCTCCCCGTGTCGTCGTGGGGTTTCCTCTGGGCACTCTGGTTTCCCCCCACAGTCCAAAGACATGCTGAGGCTGATTGGAGTTCCTAAATTGCCCGTAGGTGTGCATGTATGAGTGGTTGGTGTGTGACTGTGCCCTGTGATGGGCTGGCCCCCCGTCCAGGGTTGTTCCCTGCCTCGTGCCCCTTGCTTCCGGGATAGGCTCCGGACCCCCCGCGACCCAGTAGGATAAGCGGGTTGGAAAATGGATGCATGGATTTCGTTCAGCAGCAAGCTTCCATTTTCCCCATCTCCTGACATCACGATACCACTTCCGGCATGGCGCAGATGATCTGCTGATGACAGAAAATGAGGACACACCGACTGCTACTTCGTCCTATGCCTGCTTCACACTGAAAGGCTTAGGTGGAACAGTGCTGCTTGCACATTTTCACTTAGCACATCAGCACATCAGTTCTCTCACATGAAGAAATCTGGCTTGCCGGGCAAATGCACCATGGTAATAGCAATCCGCAGTAGATCATGCGCCTCTGCTTTTAAAAGTGAGGTGATACGCCATTGGTTCCGACTGGTTTATTACTTAAGCCCGAAACACGTCTTTGAATAAGGGAGTTGGGACAACTTTTTCCCCACCTTGCGCTGGTGCAAACTCGTTTTTTTTCCCACCGTAAAACAAAATGGATTTGCACACGCCCATGACTGTTAGTTCCGCTTTGTGCTTGGCGTTAGATCGTCAAAATCGAGCCCTCAGTCACAGTCACTGAGCCATAGCCTCTTGTCAATGCTTAACCTTCAATTGCTAAAATAAAGAATTTGTTGGAACGACAACATATTTCCTGGATGGCGCATAGTCTCCGTGCACAACATAATCACAACTCTGCCCATGCCCACCAACCTCTCTCCAGCAGGTTTCAGCAACATCTCATTTTTCATATTACACTCTCCATACATTATACCACAGTACACTGTATTTGTAATGTATTTTCAAAATCTGCATTATTCCAGTATTTTTGAAATCTTATTGGGGGCCAAATGTCAAATATTTCAGTATACCGAAAATATTACCACTCATGCCTAACCTATACACTCTCCCCACCTCTTATTGCTAAAAGCCCAATTATACGTGTAAGATTTATTGACCTGTGGCACAGAATGTAAGTTTGGGAAGTTTGAGCAGAATCCATGAAAGAACTTCAGATTATCTGTATTCACAAGATCAAGTATCCTCAGCATGTGCCCTTCCTGTGTTTTGCTGCTACCTGGCACTACTGCTTCAATTTCGGGGGGATGTGTCTCAAAATAAAATAAGGCATGGAACTCATCCATTTCATGCGTTTTGTGAAGTGGTATTAAGATCCAAGACTATCAAATACTTTTTGAGTTACGTTCACAAGGTCAAATGTTGAGAGGTCACCCTTTCCTTTGCTGCAACAATTTTCATGCAATAGATCTCAATTTGAACAGTTCCAGATTGTCACCCAAAAAGATCCTTCAAATACTTTCAGTTATCACAATAACATGACCAAGTGTCAAAAATGCCCTTTAACTTGCAAACACTATGCGACGCGGTTTCAGTTTTGAGGCTTTTTATCTGAAAACTTGATCAGTTACAATTTGCCGCCCACACAATGTCTCTGCAAAGTTTGAAATAGATCCATTAAATAGTTTGAGTTATTGCGCTACCAAGAAAATGCCTGTGGGCAGTGGTGAACTTTGCCCAAAACCATATGTATTCCCTGTCTGGGTAATACACTACTGACAAACAACCCTGAATGACAGGGGTAGTAGTTTGCATGTGGAAAATTTGAAGACTTACCACCAGGTCGGTAAACGACATCGTCCTCTGTAATGAACGAGGTGATTTCGCCATTCTCGGTGCGCTCGTAACGGGACTTCTTCTTGGGAGTCTTCTTCTTGTGTTTCTTGCTGGGCTCCTCGGTGATCACACTCGCATTCTCGTTGTCCTCATCTTCACTGTGGTCACTTTCAGCATAGTTCTTGGCTCCGCCTTCTAGAGTGCAGCTGCGGCGGGGCCTCGAGCTCTCAGTGTCCCGTGTCCTCTCCCGCTTGTCCCTGTCTCTGTCCCTCTCCTTGTCCTTCTCTTTGTCAGCAGTCATGATTTGCCACGTGCCTTCCTCTGTCCTCTCACGGCTGGGCCTCCGTGAAAGGTAGACTGTGAGCCTGGGCTTCAGTCTTCTGAATTTAACACTCAGATCCAGGAAGAATTTGGCCACACCAAGAACCCCAGCGTTTCACAAGAGCTACAGGTAAAATGGGGGAAGGGGGACAAAAAAAGAAACGCAACCATCTGTCAATGAAATCAAAAATACTGTCATAAACACTGTATAGTGGACACGTCAATCAAAAACCCCAAAAGAGAAATCAACACATGACCGTTTTTAAGCAATATGATCTCATAGACAGCATGTCAGTGCAGTACTGTGATATAGACTTGAGGGTCACTTTTTGGGACTGATAAGCCATTGATTCTCAAAACCAATGCAGACCTTATCAGAACAAGTGGACTGAGAACAGATGTACTGATCCACTCCTTGCCAGCACATATCATTGTAATGTGGCATTTGCCTCACTTGGACAGAAGCACCTGCTAAATATCTAACGTGAATGGATGGGAGGGAGCACACATGCACTGATATGAAGAAGTTAAAACAATAAAGAGCTAACAGGTTTACTATAGCCACCCTCAAAGCCTGAGGCCAATGTTCTTCATTTCCAGTGCAGATATTAACTGACAGGACAGCTGCTTTTCTTGAGATGCATTCCTTAGACAGCACCATTAAGTTACTTGAGTAGCTGCAATTGCGTATATGCACAATGGTCCGTAGGAACCTCTCTTCTGATCTAATACCTTAAGCAGTGTAATTTGATGAGCCTTGAATAAGAAATGCACAATAAAACTGAGCATCAACTGTAAATGTTTTGACTGCTGCTGCACAAATTGTGCTTAAATGTCATTTTGCTGAGTTTAAAAAGGAACAGTACCTGAAGTCATACAGTGGTGTTCTGAAATTAGCTGAAACTCACAATGACACCCATCATTTACAAACGAGACTAGCAGGCTTGCTTAAAAATAAATATATCCTAAGGTTACAAGCACTAAAAACTTCAGGGTTTAGTAAACAGCAATCAAATCCACCAGTTTATATACCATAAATTAAGAGAGAAAGGTGTGCTGGAGACAGAAAGGTGTGCTGGTAAATAGAGAAAGCTCCCAGCTTCCCAGGAGATCCAGCATAACATACCATCTATCAACACATTGTGCAATAATGAGCACAAAAGCAAAGCAGCAGGATTTCAGTTACTATACACTATCTATTTCTTCTTTAGATCTGCAGACAATAAAATCACAAACTAAACATTCACAAGCCAATAATGCCTCAAGAAAATGGAAAAAAAAGACTATGGAAAATCTGGAGGCAATAAAATACATCTCCACTTTTTTAGAGATCTTCAAACTAAATATGATTGGCAAAGATTAGCTTTACTAAGATCCTACTCGCCAAATACAAATTGTATGCTCAAATTAGTCTTGAGAAAAACCAGGTTAACTTTGAAAGCAAAGCACTGCAGCATACAACCAAACGGAATAAAATGACTTGACTACTACATCTGTACAAACCACACACATTTTGCTGTCTAATGGAGCCATTTAACAAAAAACTAATGCTTAAGGTGCACTGACAAGTAATAAATAGACATAACGCAAAAGAGAGAATGAAGCATCACCAACGCCACACCAAGAACCCCATTCACAATCACTCAAATCCTACCTTCAAATGTGGCTTGCGTGTTAGTCTACACATGTCAAACAATACTAAAGATTAATATTACAAAATTATTAATATCACTAAACAATAATAAAAGCCAAATTATTTCAGTAGAGGCTTAGAGTCTTTCCCATGACACAAAAGGACCCTGACATCACACACACCGTATGACAGACCAATCTATCACATGGCAGGCACATACAAAGAGCAATACAGAGACAACCGTCAGCTGAAACTGTATGCCTATGGAAGATCACTGCAGTGACAAAACATAGGGAGAGAGCATGCAAATTCCACACGCAGTGCCAGAGCAGAAATGAATGCCCAGGAGTCCTGGAGGTGTGATGTACTGAGGCTTGTTCAATAATAATAGTTTGAAACCCCCCCACCCGCAAAAAAAAAAAAAAAAGCAGCCTTAGTGACTAGCAAGCACACAAAGGAGTCAGCAAGCCAGAAAGCTCTTCGCAGCATCTGAAGTCGATGAAAGAAAAGCAAGATCCAAAACAGAACTGACAAGAATGTCAAGGCAGAAGTGGTTTCTCTCTTCAAGATTTTAGAGTGTTTTTTTGCAAGAGTAAATGTGGTACATTCAACACATTTATTAATTTGTCAGTCATTTCAGTCCAAGGAGGAATCAAAAGCGGGTCTGAAATCAAATTAAAACATTCTATTTTAGACACTTGTAGAGAAATAAGTAGACCAAGACTTTGAAGATTATTTTGATTAAATGAAGATTGAGCAGTGGAAAAGGGTGCTTCAGATTACTCATTGAATCGCTCATCGATTGTTACATGAAAAGTGGTGAAAATTACCCATATGACACATACTTCAAATCATTTAAAGTTACGATTTCCATTTTGTCACACAATTATTATATGTAAAATGGCAGTCATTTTGAGTCACTTAATTACTTTTTGAAATCAGAAAAATACATTTTACTAAATTCAAGATGGCACCAATGTGTCGGCAATTTAGTAATATCTGGAACTCCACAACTGGAACACTAGAGGAAAAAGCATTTTAACACAAAAGAACCATGCTAATATATATATATATATATATATATATTATTATATATCACTGATTAGATACCTTGAGTGAAATAATGCAAGTGAAATGGACAAATTTTGTTTGCAGAAATGTCCCTATTCTTTGGCCCATCAGTTTTTGAATGCCAGAACGCTTAAATCCATTTGGTTCACAGCGCATGTTTGTGGTTTGCTTAAACAAGCTTTTGGCCAGAGTTTCCATTCCATGTCTGTCACAAAACATAGAAAGCTTCTCCTTTGCAACACAATATCATTCACAAAACTGCTACTTTAGAGCTAAGGGAGACACAGAGGGCTTCACAACAATTATTCATAACAGGTCTGTGAGATGTTAGCTGTGATAAGCCAAAAGTTTGTTGCAGGAGTTAGTTTTTTTTTTCCCCCTTTAAAATCGGGAATGCTTAGACAACTTAAAAGGCAAAATAATTATTTTCTCATATTGCTGCAAAACAAATTGTTACCTAAAAGATAAAATTAATAAGAATTAATCGCCAGTAAATACCGTTATCATAAGGATAATTCATAATTTCATTTTGATTTTGTGATGCTAATATTTTGGATGTCTGACTAGCATATTCGTTAACCAATACAGGAAGCAGAATTATTTTAAAGCACTATGCAACAACACATTTCCAGTTTTGATTAAACTATTTATGCTCGATTTTGCAATGACTCTGAGTTACGGAAAACCTCCAGACAATCTTACAATCATTAGTTAGGCAGACATGCGCACACAGTAATTAAGGACTAATCGTACTACCCCTAATAACCTTGGGCTTTCTATTAATCCCATTACTTTACAGGGTAAAAATAGCAGCGCCATTTCTCACCTCCAGTACGTTTAAACCTCCACCACCCATATCCAATTATTTAATATTTATCCTCAGGGAACAGAGAATCTGATATGCAATTCAAAATCTGTTTTCCTTTTACACATTTTTTCCCCTAAAAAAAATGCTGAAAATACCACAAAAAACAATTCCAGTTTGTGGTGAATTTTGCTCCTGTTTGTTGGGACTGTATTCCGATCTTGGTTGGATAATTATTGTTTTTAAATAGGATCCGATCATCACCTCATACTCAGATATAACAGGATCAATTTTGGCACCTGCTGTGGACAGTGAAAACAAACCCAGGAACCAAGAGCATACTGAAGAAAAATGAGTTTTAATCTGTCTGCTTGAACAAACAAATGTGAAAACACTTCAATAGTTTATCTTCATAACAGTGTTAACATTTTATCAGCTGCGTTTTGGGTAAAAGCTTCCCTATCAATCACACCATTTTACAAATAAAATATGCAAACACACTGGGTTTATATACGTATGCACAAAAACACACCAACTTAAAATTTTAATGAACATTCTATGTCAGTTCATCCAGCAGCAAAAGATTTTAAACTGTGCCAACTATGACCAAATTACAAACACCTCAGCAGTCAAATTTAATTTAGTAAATTAAAATGTTTTACACACACATAAAAACAACAAAAGGGACAAGAAATTCAAAACATATGGGAATAATCCACAGCCACCCAGATAGTGTGGGATTTAGTCCAGATCATTCTAACCATAAAAGATAGTGGCAGCGCTTGACTTCATCAGTATCACCTTTAAAACAAGCAGTATTTCACCAGTCATTCCACTCAACAGCTTGCTGCGCCAGTAAAGGTTTCTGTACCATAACCTTCTGTTCAGTTAATGAATTACCAATAAACAGTAAGGTAACATCAAATTTTGTATAATTATCTGCTATTCATCAATGTGAAGCCACAAATGTTCAAATAGTTGATCCACTCAAGATTAAATTTAACATTTTTAGAATCAAAACACCCTCTTTTGCAAGACAGCAAAGCTTAAATTAAATATTTCTTGGATGTCTGGCTTCTTTTCTACCTACATTTTTTTAATTACATATATAGCAGCAGGCGATAACTGCCCTGGTCTGAGCACATGGACACCTAAGTTCCACCTGACTTTTTAGTAATACAGGAATGGCACACAAAAAATAAGACAGTACTGGCTTAAAGTAATACCCAAAAAAATAAAATTTGGAAACCTGTGAATTAAGTAATTAAGCGTAAGCTATTGAATGTTCTCCTGGAGAAATGTCTGTTTTGCAATCAGTAAGAATTGCCACATTGCTGAAGTTTCTTTCATCTCATCTTCTATTTGAACTGCCAATTCTGCCTGTAGCACAGTAATTAATATCATTTTATCTTACAAAACAAAAAGATGAGGACTATACCAAGGGGCAGTGCCTTTGTATGTTGTTCACTGTAGTGCAAAGGTGCCCAAGACATTTGGCTGAAGCTGACACACAACCTGGAGATATGAGATAAGCATCTGAGCAAAGACGATATTCTGAGCAGCAATGCTTTAGCAGAATTGTCACCTCCCAGTTACATTCACTATTACCAAGGAGATTTACAGAACCCTGTTTCCATATTGATAAGCGGTTTAGAAAATGGATGGATGGATGTTTCCATATTGCCCATTCACTTAGTTATACATTAGCCAGCGATGCCATCTAGTCTTTACTGAAGCGTTTTGGGTAACACTATAGCACAGGGGTGGGGAACCTGACCCATAGAGGGACGGTCTTTGGGATGGCCTCTCATTCAGCTAATGACAGTGGGTCCCCAGGACTGGAGTTAAGAACCAATGCTTTATTCTAAAAACCCACATCCACAACGGTTCTCCGTGGGTAAGGTTCTCCACGGGTAAGGTTCTCCACCCCTGTTAAAGCATTTCTTCTTGCCAAGGAGGATCAAGGACGGAAGCGTTGATAAAGTATTTAAAAAAGACATGGCGAATTAGGAGTGCTAAACACAGCTCTGGCTGGAAAGTCAGTGGCAGAGGCTGCAATGATATTAAAGTTCAACCAACACATTTTTACACCTTTCCACAATACAGGTGGACATACTAACAAGTACAATTTGTGTTCACCTTATGTGTATTGCCTGATACTGAAATGGGGACAGTATTTTGATATGATGGGCATCGCAGAACTACCCTACCAGCTAATCTCAACACTGGCTACCCGTGAGGATACCAAGAAAAAGGTTTCAAATAAATGTTAAATGTTATGATCATTCCATTTACATACAAAACAATCAAGGATGAAGTTATAACCCATTGTTGTGGATCTGAAAAAGTAGTCTTTTAGCAATAAGCTCCAATGGTGTTAATGTGTCTGCAGTAAATGACTAGTAAAAGAATTGTCAGCATTATTTCCTTCATTCAAAATGTTTTCGAAGACAAATACGGACTTCACTCATCCAGAACTAGAAGAACAGATTTTCAAGTTAATTATTACTTATTTAATCCTGCAATCCAAAGTGTGGGGTACTACTGCACTGTCTAATGCAATCTTTATAGTAAAAAACTGCTAGCGAGGTCACCTATTACTGGGAAAGCAAATTCCTTTAGCTGGATCACAAGCCCCTTTCCCTTGTGCAAAGTTACTGGCACAGTGGAAGTTACCTTAGAGAGAGACCTAAAACTGAAGGGATCGCAACACTTTATATTGTGAATCATGGAGAACAGTATTTATTAAATAAACCCCTTACAGCATGTTCTCATAAAAGCTATATTACATGATGGCTCCGATACATATTTTGTATTGGAAATTAAGATGTCTGACTCAAAATTAAGAGCAAAATATTTACAATAGA
>JABFEA020000130.1:17360151-17374217 GCA_019775915.2 Cyphomyrus plagiostoma | reverse complement strand
TGATGGCTCCGATACATATTTTGTATTGGAAATTAAGATGTCTGACTCAAAATTAAGAGCAAAATATTTACAATAGAGCTCAAGAGCAATGCTCACAATGAAACTGTCCCCATCAAATTGTCTTTAAGGTAACATCTACTGTTTTGGGCATGTCTTGGTTTTCACCGGTAAAATGCTTTTTATTGCTTCCCTGTTGCATCTTATTCAGGACTATTAAACCCTGGACTGACAAATGATTAACTGGACCCAGACAGCTGGTCTGTTCTCCACAGAATATTTTTCATGTGAACCACACTAACAACAGTTTGCATCACCTCACAGTCTTCACAACCAAACATGCTTAGTCTTCTGTCATTGATGATCAATCCATTGATAGACTGTTTGTTTTGCCATTTTTACTTTCCTCTGGATATAGAATACATTTTGGCTGAGAAAAGAGTAAATAACAAAACAGCATAGTCTACACCATTTCTAAGGGCAGTTTTAACACACCAGTATGTAATACACACAGAAGCATAGAATATGAAGTAGTCAAGAGTTGTTTTACACCACTGTTGTGTTCCCATTTAAGCTGAATGAGTGTGGTTTCTTATGCCATTTCCAGTAATTGAACACAAAATGGAGAGGAAAATTAGGCACACACAATGTGCAATGTTAATATTACCGTCACAGATTTCCCAAATCACAAGGACCCTTACAATCAGCTGGGTTGAGATTTGATTTGGGTGGCATCTAAATTGTTCATACCATCATACTGTCCAGACATTGTACCAAGGCATATATTTTGAAAAAGCAGCACCACCCTGAATCTTTTAGCACAACCCTTTAGAAACACAGCAAGTTCCACTTGGGCCACAGTTTATTTTGGGTTAATTTTCAACAATAAATATTGTAATATGTATTGCGAAATATCACATGATTTTTAAAAAAAATCCAATATCAAGCTGCCTATGAGTAGATAGAGAGATACTCTATTAATCCTGAAGGAGAAGGAACTGACTAACCATGTTATTACAACAAACAGTTTTTATTTCACAACCAGTTGCCCAGAGAGTAGCAGAAAAAGAAAACGACATCATCTGAAAGATAGAGAAAATAAAAACACACGCTTCAAGCACTGCATCTCTCTTCCCAGGGTATGGACACTAAGTGAAATGCTGAAATTAACAAGCGTTTCCTTTACTTTCTGTTTTTTGACCTTTTCCCGTAACAAATGAGTCCAACAACACAGATTGGCCCTGTTCACACTTGGTTTTAAAATGCGTCTTGGCCGATCGGACCATAAGCAGACAGCTGAGGCTCATCGCCAGCCTCACCTGTGTATCATGCATCTCCAGGGTGTCCAGCTGACTACTTATGTTCAGATTTCATTACTGCCTCACGCAGAGTTATTGCAATGTCCTTGTCGGGGACGCATCCAGGATACATTACCATTTACACTACAAAAGACATGTGGTCAAATGCATCCCAGACCACCTCAGCAAGTGGTTTGAGTAATCGTATCACAATGAGTCATAGTGGTCGCTTACACTTACATTTATCGCTGTCGACTTGCAATCCGATGGCCCAAGATGAATTTTAAAGCCAAATGTAAACAGGGCCGTTAAAATCAATGTTAGGTTTGATTGGGATTTACACTTCGATTTATCCAAGATATCTATTGATGGTGCTTTTCTATGTGTGACAATACAGTACATTCAACAATGTAACCTTTATAAATATACTTTTACAAAAAACTATTTTATACCCGGTTAATTCACTAAAGCAGATAATCCAGATTAATTGTTTTACTTGAAGACTGGTTAAAAAACTTGAAATCATGGCTCAGCACAAGAAAACGATTTACATGCTGAAAGCATTAAGGGATATTTGAGGGGGTCCTACTTAGTTATTCAGTAGCTTCTGTAATGTTACAAGCCCTTTAAACACACCAGTGAATTCAAGTCATGCTGCAAAACCTTCCATCCCTTACAAGCAGAAGAGCTCCAAGATAAGCTTGAATAGCACATTCAAAAAACTAACTGCAACTGCTAACCGTTAAGTTTGGCTACACATTGAAAAGATCAGTTGATCTTTTCCACTTTGAGGCTAATGTGAAAAAATCTACACTGAACACAAGATGGAAATTTAAATACGCATAAGAAAAAAAACAACCATTAGTATCATTACAGATATTTACTATGAATGTTCTCAGAACAGAAACACAAAAATCAAGTTAATATTTCGGTTTTTACTTCATTTAGACAAAATATATATTAGCTATAAAATGTCTATCACAGAAATGATTTATTTTACTCCTCCAGGGCTTCTACTGAGCCCCTTCCTACAGCCAGGGTGCTGGTCCTTCATAATATTCCATGAAGTCCAACGCCACTGAAAGTGCAATGTTCTTCAAATAATTAGCATATATGAGAACAAATGTTTTCACATCTTGCAACATTGCTTTCACCTGCAGTATTCCTGTGCTTGGAGAAAATTTCAGACTGTAAGAAACCCCTAATTTAAAAACTGCCCCAAACACCACTCAGTGTCACGGCAGACTAAGAAGCGGCACATAGTCCTTGTATTAAAATTTTATCATTTTACAGGAATTTGCAAAACTGACACTTGTGTGCATGACGCAGGATGTGAAATATTTTAACATGAAGCAAAATCAATCACCACATTGACTCTTACACAGACCTCTCACAAAAGCAGCAGCTTCATTAATCAGAATGATGAATAGTTCTCTTAACAGAATAATGCATTAATAAAGCTGTAAAGCACCACAAATAGAACACCTATATTCCAAAACACAAACTATATTATGCATACAGACACACATGGCACAAAAGGAAGCAAATCTAGGCTTGATTGCCACCCCTAAATTTTAAACCTATAGTTTAATTTGTATTCATCGTGCCTGGCTAATTTGAATGCATGATTCATTGTCCCCCAGAAGGCTCACACAGTCGGCCATTTGTTCAGTTAACCCACACACAGACACACACCATCGCTTTTTAAATGTTCCCCGGATTGTCGGGTCATCATTACATAAACAAAACAGGAACACAGCACTGCCTGTAAGGACGGCGATTCCACTTTCAAATCCTTGCTGTCTATCCCACCACACTATGCTTCTTCAAGAGACTTAATGACCTTGATTTATCAAATGATGTTCCTAACCCAATCTATGGATTCCACAAATTTTGTATCACTAAAAATTATACCCATATTAATGGAATATATGGAATAATCTAAATGTTGTTACAGAAAACACTTCTCCCAATGTTGCTGCTACTGTGGCATATTGCCAAGAATGCAAAATGTTGATTATAGCTTCTCAAAATGGAATGTCTTTTCAACAACACCATAGGTGTCATTTCGGAATACTGCACCAACAGCTTCTTTCATAGAGAAAAGCAACACACTTAGATGAACATATCTGCATATTTTGTGTAATCAACAAAAGCTTAATCAAAAGTACCATCAGAAAAGAGATAAAGAAAAAAAATGATGCACGAGCAGAAGATTTGCCTTCAGCACTGATTATTTTGGATTGCAGAAAGAGACAGTGAGTATTATCAGTCTGTCACAAGCTGGTGATACCACCTACAAAAGGGAAGGGTGTAAAGCAACAAAGGACACGTATTGCTCTACCTCGGAAATCGTAAGAATGTACGCCTAAAGCCTTGACACCAATACACTGCTGAGAATTTTACACTCAATGATGCTCGTTTTTGATTAAATCGGTGATACTACAAGAACTCAGCAATCTCCCACAGCTTTCTGAATGATGAATTCTGTCAATTTCGGACTACCAGACACCCTCAAAGCAGTAAAATGACTCCCAAAAGCACACAGCACAATCCAACATCAAAATATTTTGATCTTTTAAAATTACAGCAAAATTAAATGTGCATTAAATCAAATCAAAAACCTTTACTTAGGCTTGACGTTTAAGTAACGAGGAGTAACATTATAATGAAACAGCCTTAAACAGGAGTTCAATGAACAAGTATCACCAATAAAACAAAACACACACTAACCCTTCACTGTTACTTTATAGCACTCATCTCTCTGCAAAAAGATCCTGGTTTAACGTCACAACTGGCTCCCAACTCATTTGCACATGACAGCTTATTTATTATTCAGAGTAAACTGCAGTCTGACCTCTCATGAAGTATTTAAATCCAACACCAAACAGAAGTGTGTCCCTATTGAGAGCAATATATTTGTAATGTTTACATTCTTAAAATAAAGATAAAGTAAATGACAAGTCATTCACACCGATTTCTTGCTACACTCATGGATGAAATAGCTAAATTGTATCTGGTAAACATGTCAGAAATACCATATGAAAAAGCAGTAATTGTCAACACACTACTGTCCCATCTGGGTGTGCATCTACTGTCTAAAACCTTGACATCCATATGACATAAAGACGTCCTAAAGCACAAATTCATAACACAGGAATTCTCCAGCTAATTACATTGCTTGTTTAAACATGTCTGGACATCTGGTGGGGTAGATAACTGTTTTCAGGAATTTCTCCAGCACACAAAACAACATGTTCTGTCACATGGGCTGTCACCTGACCTTCAACCTCTATCTGAAATGGTTGAAATGGCTGCCAGGGCCTTTGTTATTTCAACACAGGAGACACTGGACAGCAAACGCTCAAAGAATGTATGAAAAACAAGTTCAAACTAAATATCTGAAAATAAGGCAGGGCTGAATACAAGGGGTGAATATCTATGTGTAAGAAAGTACAAGAGCTTTAAGCACCAATTTGCAATCAGAATCATCCCACTCACTATACTGTGAATAAAAGCACCATCGAATCGCAGTAAATTAATCACATTTGAATTATCGAGCCAGAGGTCAAATCCCAGTTAATAGGCTGTGAGGGAGAGGGGGAAAGGCAAAGCAAAGCCAAGGAACACAAAGCCAATTACAGACCTCGCATTTATTACACAGAAAAGCGTCTGTGTAGCGAGCCATGTTAGCGCAGACCTTTTATTTAATGCTTCGGTTTTCAAAGAGGGAACATCTGCTCATAGTTTGGCGAAAGTAAAAGCGTGCTGAATCATGTAAAAGGTGGATTTGAGCGGAACACAAACGTGGCCTTTAGCGAAAACGAAAACGCCGAGGGTCCGTTGGTGTCGTGGGGGCGGAAATTCACGTCCTCTTCTCAACTCGCGTATTATTTTACCCTGGCTAACACTTTCTTGCTACGGGCTATTGCTAGTCGCATACAACTCCACTGAAACTGGGAGGGATGCGCTCGTCCCAACAAAAGGAAGTAGCTAGCTAAGGCTGATCGCTTTGCCTTTAATCAGCAACTGGTCAAGCAAGTCTAAATAAGCATTCACCGTCAAAGGTTTGCGTAAACATTACTACATCCTAACGGCACACGATCAGTAAATAACCACCTACACAACAAGTTCGTGCGATTACTTACAACTGGACAAAACATAAGCTTGAAATATCAGTTTTAGTCAATACTAATTACATCGTATACTAACGAACATTAAGCTAGTGAGTTGGAGTGCAGCTGAAATCCAGGCTCGCTAAAGCGCAACAAACGGTGTCCTTCTACTATGTAGAAAATGAACAAAAGTTAGGTCCAGAGCGTTTCCATAACGACTTCAGTGTGCTGGGAGAATCAAAAAGTTACACTTACGAAAAAACCGGCAAAGACCTAGTCCTAGCTTTGTATGATGCAAAGAGCATGGCGTAACTGCCCGTATTTTAATTAAAAGTCCCTAATGCCGTGCTGCCACCCCACGACCAGCACATTCACGCCGTCTTTCTTAACCATCTCTGTTTTGTTTGCTGCCCCCACCTCCCTCGTTTTCCTCCTCCCATTAAATAACACTTACCCGCCAGTCTGATAATCTTTTTAAAAAAAAAAAAAAAAAAAAAAAAAAAAAAGATCCAACTGACTGCTTGTAACACCTTCAAAGGCAATGCCGCGATTACTCTCATATGACCCCGCCAGTCCTTCCGTGCAGTCTGGGCCAAGTCCAAATAGCAGGGATAAACAATATCGCCCACTTCATCCGTTAACAATCGCTGGCCGTACCAGAGAAGAAACACGCATTTTTCCTCAACAAAAGGCGGCCTCGCGGGGCTATTTGCTCACGATCACATCACCGGGACAGTTCTCAGTAAACGTGCGTCTTGCTCAGACCCACACTGCGGTAATGGGGATATCCAAGATGAAACGGCTAAGTTACTACAAGTAGTAGGTAGTGTTGTCCGCGAATAGGAAATCAGTGAGCTCACCTTGTACTCCGCTTCCTTTTTCTCACACGCGCGCTCTCGCTCTCTCACCCCTCTCGTGCATGCACGCCACATTCCCTCCCTCCCTCAGCTGTTCAGCAGACGTATCCACATGGCTGACCTAGTCTTCCTTTATGGAGACATTATTGAAGCCCCCCTTCAATACACACACACAAGCACGCACACACACAAAAGATAGGCTGCTGGAAAAAACGGCCTGGATTCTACTGGGACAACAGGACATAAAGGAGAAATCTTGGGTGATGGAAAGTCCTAAGGGGAATGTCTACTCGAAAATGCTTCAGTAAGCAAATTATTAAAACCTGTACACCAGGCGTGATCAACCGCTCACGTGTCACTACTGCACTGGATTTTAATAGTCTGATGTTTAACTACACCCCAAATAAATTTTATATTAGTAACAGGGATTAAAAACCCATAATGTTTGCTTAGAACCTTACGCCTGTCTAACCAAGAAGATATATAAAGTTGAATTGTTAAACAGTTTACATGGGAACACACAATATCATAATACAAACAAAATACAAAAGGTAAAATCAGGAATTGAGTTGCCATTGTCTGAAACGGGAGTGTTCTCCAATTAAATGAACAAAAAAAGTGCAGAATTTCAAAATAGAAGAAATTCACACTCAAAGAAATGCAATGATTATTGCTGAGTAAATGCAGTATTCATATCAGACCAGTCCAGCAAAACAAGATAGCAAATGTATATATTTAAATCTTCTGGAAAAACCTCAGAAATGATTTCCCAGGGCATCACAGGAGGACAATTTCTTTGTCAGAAACAGTTTACCTTTAAAGATAAATCAATACTATTTGTCCATCCACCAATTTTCTACAACAGAGTTGTAGTTTATCCACAACATGTCGAAGCAAGATAGGGTAACACCCAGCAAAGGACACCAGCCTGACAGTTCATCTTGTCTCATAATTTAAAACGCATTCGCAGATGAGAGCACCATTGATGTTTTTTTTTTTTAATAAAAAAAAAACAACAACAAAGATAATCAAGTCTGATGACAGTATTTTTATGGTATGGTGTGATGCGCTGTAAATCAGTGAGGCAGTCAGGTTTTCAATACGTAGTGAGGTTTTAAATAATACATTCAACCACAAGCTTCATATAGTACAAACAGTTTGCTCTGACGTGGCTGAGCAAAACTAAGCACTCAAACGCAGCGGCACCTTAGGCATGTCGCAGTCCAAATCTATTCAAGATAATAAGAATGATTCTCTCACTAAACGTACTGAGAAGGGAATTCAAAAGTAGACACAGCTATCAATCCAAATTAGTGTATAATGCTGAGCTTCAAAACGTTGCTTTGTTTGATCTCCGTTCTCCACTAGTTTTCTACTGCACCAATCACCGGTCATTAAAATGTCAGCCACTTTGACAAGTTCCTCAGATAATTACTGCTGTATCCATGAAACAATTGAACAGATGGGATCCAGAGCAAGCAAAACACGAAAAACAAATCCTTAATGTGTAAATCCATCCATTCATTTTCTTGTTTAAAGCAGGACGTTCTTAGGAGCAAATACGCATTACATATATATCATGCAACATCAGGTGGTTCAGTAGTACATAGCTATTCAAAGTGGAGCAGCGAAACGCAGAGCAGTACAGACAGCAGTCACACGAACGCATATTAAAAAGCTGCCTCTGAATAAGACATGGCGTCCTACTGAGGCCAAAGGCAAAACAAAAATCAGAAAGTAATGGCTAATACCCCTGGCGTTTAAAGGGGAAAAATGCAAATGCAACACAAAGCTAAAATAATTGTTAATTTAAATACAGAGGAATCATTAGATGAAGTTAAACACTTTGGTTCAACAAAGATACTGGTAACAATCTCCAGGGCCAATAATGTCTTCATGCAATACCTTCATGAAGTGTACTGGTGCCTTATACCAAATTCATACTGGTGTGAAAAAGGTTAGGATTATTTGGCACAGCATTTAGCGAGGTCATTTCCAGTCATGACGCATGTATGTGTAACAAACCTCAAATTTGCTGATAGTTAAGTCAGTCCCCCGGAGAAAGATTACATGCTATTTAGTGCAGAACACAGCAAGTAGGGCTGCACAATTATGAAAAAATTTGATTTTCTAAATTCAATGATTTTTTTGTTGCTTAGAATTGAGATCCAGAATCTATGTAACATTTTTTTTTCTCAAATTTAAAGATTTATTATACTCCAAGTGTAGAAGGACACAAAACAAAACATGACTGTGCCAAATATGACTGATCGAGAACCAGCATATCAACTTCTGACAACAGAAAGGAAATGTTAAAATGGGCCATTCAGTGAGGGCAACCAAAACAGCCACCATAAAAGTTCCGGTACCAAAAGGGCCAGTGGGCTACTGTTTTGGTACTTTGGGATGGGACTTGAAACACTTTGTTTTTGGATTGCTTGCGCAAATAGCCTGCCTCTGAAACACAATACAACCACAGTCTTGAAAACAGTTGTGAATTCAGAAGACAAAAAAACAACATAATTATAATAATAATAATGGATCCATGGACAAATGAAGTGACCCGAGCTTTAACTGCGATCTGGTCAGAAGAACCATAGATCGGGATAACACAAAAAGAAATAAAGTATTTTGTATATTATACTATGACAGCACAGTTTCGGAAAATTTCCAAGCATTGGAATGTGATTTTGTTGTAATAAATATTGGGGTATTTATAAAACAAAAAAGGAATTCAACGTAAATTTCGCAGAAACACATCTAGGAGTGATTTAAACAGCAAGGATGACAATCATAATAATTTTCTCTGAGCTCATACAAAAGCAACGGAGGTAAACTTTAGACTAAACATTTACTATATAATCGTGAAAAGGAATAACAAAAATTGCAAAATTTGATGTTTTTTTTTCCCCTGACAGAGTAAAAATGTTTGTGAAACCTAAACTCCTTGCGCTATAATGTCCAAACTGAACTGAAGGCAAGAAAAAGCCTGATCTTAATCTAGCTGACCAGTGATATAAGAATTGCATGTGTACAACATGAGTTGCTGATATATCGCATGACAATACTAATAACGGCCAGCCCTGTAATATACTACCGGCATCTTTCAAATTAAGTACAATACACCCTGCCTCAAGTTGTGCTGTCATTCACTGCCAGTAACAGTTTTTACACCAGTGGAAAACCACCTTGAAGAACCACACTTTTGGTACTTTCTTGAAGTAAAAAAAAAAAAGTAAGGTACTTGATACAGCGGAAAAGCACCCTTTAAAAAGAATGCAGAATTATGGGACGCTTGAAACTCTGAGGAAAATCAGGAGCACTTCTTTTGATCCAGATGAGGGAATACAATACAGAAGAACCATTGAAATTCACACAGAGGTGTGAATCCAGATCACTTTTTTTTGCTATTAATTGTGCAGCCCTAATAGCAAGTTAATAGTTAAAGGTTAACCGTTAAAGACAATAAAAGATTCTTGCTGCTGCTTGGTACGGATCTAAATCTGATTCCATTTCAGATCAAATGCTTTAACTGTACCCCATAAGGAAAGCAGATTACAAAATTACAAGCCCATTAATACATGTATATCTATTAACATGTGTTGTATTTTGATCCTCAATCTTCTGACATCTGAAACTGTGGATTCACTAGAGACTTTAATAGGTACACATAGCTAGTACTAGGTAGGAGCCACTTTTTCTTCCAGAACGGCTTCAATTAGCCTCTCTGTTGTACTGGCCTGTTATTTTGCACTTCCTGTTAGTGTTAATGAGTCTGTCCAGCCTCCTCTGACCACTCTCATTAACAATGTGTTTTTGCACACAGAAGTGTCAGTCTGGATTTTGTTTCTTGCACCATTTTCTGTTAACTCTAGACATTGCAGTATGTGAAAATATCAAGAAAGCAACCTTTTCTGAGATCCTGAAGCCACAGTACTTGGCACCAACAATCACACCACATTCAAAATCGATTTGATCAATAACTGAACAGTTTGACCCTGTCTACAAGCATTAACTTGCACACAAATTGCACCCATCGAGAAAGATTCCATTAACTGGTGTAAGCAACATACTGGCCACTGAGTATTATAAATTTCACTTAAATAACACTGTCACATGGGCAACCACGCATCAACAAAACCACTCTCCAGTAGAGAATCTGTGTTTTTTATGACTACTTTCAACTACAGCTTCAGTGTGACTTATAAAATGCATTTAACGTTTTAAATGACTTGATTACAATTGTACAGACCATCCTTGGAGGGAGAGATACCACCTTAACTAGACAGTACACGCTATTAGACAGTTTAACACCATATATGGCAACACATTCACTCCAGCTCTCTGACATTCTTGCAACAAAAAAAATCATACTGGCTACTCTATCTGGTTTTCTTAACATTATTTCTGCAAGTACAGTGTCTGTGACCCATCATATTCTGACTTATAAGATAACCTGATATCCTCAAATGGCCAGTAATTATAAAGAGCTGAAAGAGAACAAAGTGAGGTCAAACCTGAGAAGTGATCTGGCCACTCTGCCTCGTCACTCCTTTCCCACCGGAAAAGGTCACATTCACACTCTGTCTACCAGGTAGAATTTGGTTGCTTTTATCCTTTTGTATCAAATCAATCCAAAAAAAATTCTCATCTTTGTTTCTTGTCATTTAATTTGTGTTAAATGCCTCCCCCCCAACAGCCACCAATAAAATTACATGTTCCTTCCTGGTGTCATATTATGTCACATTTTGATAAACAATGTTGCATATGTGCAGTACTTAAGATACTGCAGAATGAGTACCTCTGCCATTACGGTTATTTTTCTACAAACCATTATCTTTATACTCCTCTATTTTCTTATCTATTGAATATGGTTAACCACTAAATCCTAGAAATGTCTGAAATGTTTGTTCTCATACCACACAATTATCCAGCTACAAAAATGCACACAAATCAATTCTCCAACATTTCTTTCAATTTATTACTCTGGAAATTTACCTAGTGCCAACATCTCCAGGTCCTTCCTCATTCATCATCTGGCAAAGTGATATATTAAAAACAGTGTGTGTTAAGGACATAAATCTAGGGGCATCTTATTTCAAGTAATTAAAAATTTTAGGATAGCAGGTTTTCTAAAAACAAAAGCACATTTTGGGTATTTTATAAAACACCAAAATAGTCTGTCATCTGTGTTCAGAGTAGTGGCAGAGGACCATTAAGCCATTCCACACAAACAGCCTATCAGCGGACATCAGCCTGCACTCCTGAACATGGCCCCACACGTCCACTATCACGCAGACACGCGCCACAAGTCGCCCCCCACACGGTGTTGCTGCCTCACACCGTTCCATTTCTTTGCAGGTTCCCAAAAATCAACATTTATCTGGCTTCAGAATAATGGACATGGAAATAAACTCCAAATAAAACTGAGTTTTAAGTATCTAACTACAAACATCAGCACTGCCAAACAAGGACTGAGGTAATATGTGCGCAAGTAGGATGTATAGAGGTTAAATCTTGTCATAACACAAATGCACTTATTTTATGCACACTTGCAATGTTACAAGTTTAATATTTTAAAAAGAGAAAATAGCATCAGCGCAGAAGAAATTACAAGGAATTTTAACCTTCATACTCTGTGTACCAGTTATGCCAACCCCAGATTATTAAGTAGCACATTATAACGTGCTTTCAGATGTACAATTACCACGCCATTTAAATTACCTTTCATTATAAGATAAAACGAAATAAACCACCAAAATACACATCAGTTCAGATTTAAACTTGAGCTTCATTAACTGCATTACTTAACACCATACAACCTATTTGGTATATTTAATGTTTTAACCATCTTGCATCACAATGAATAAGGTGAATCACCCTGGATTGAGACAAAATTGAAGAAGAAAAAAAAATGTTCATTCTTCATTAAAATGGTTTAGCTTAAAATCAAGGGCAAATGTGTGGCTTTTATTCGTATGTGAACACTATAAAGTCAATAACACATTAGTGTTTTGGGTTGAAAAGGGCTTTTGCTATAACCAAGCTCCTCTTTTGTGAAAAGCAAGAAATAATAGAACATATGCACTCAGCAAGCACTCTATTAAGAACACCAGTCTCATACTGGATAGAGAGAGAGACACACAACATTCAGAACAACCTGAATTCTTCATGGCATAGATTCAACAAAAAATATTTAGAGGGTCTAGTCCAAGATTGCGTTGACAAGATTTGCAGTAATTTCCCATTCCACCACATCCCAAAGTTGCTCTACTGGATTTAGAGCTGGTGACTGGAGAGGCCGCTGGAACCAGTGACTTTAGTTTTGTCACATGGTGCAATACCCCGCTGGAAGTAGCCATTAGAAGATGGGTAAACGGTGCCCATAGAGGGATGCACATGGTCAGCAACAATACTCAGTCATTTAAACAATACTCGGTCATTTAAACAATACTCAGATACTGTGCCATTTAAACGATACTCAATGGGTATGAGGGAGCCCAGCATGCTGAGGAAACATTCCCTACATTACACCACCATCAGAACAATTGACACAGCACAGGTCAGGTTCATAAATTTATGCTATTAATGACCAAAATAAATAAATAAAAATCAAGATTCATCACGCCAAGCTGATCGTTATATATCTTAACCTGCCCAGTCACTGTGAGCCTCTGTCCGTAGTGGCCTCACTTTCCTGTTTTTAGTTAACAGGAGCAGAACCCAATGTGATCTTCTGCTGTCAAAGTCCATCCTCCACATGGTTCAATATTTTCAGAGATGCTTTTCTGCTCGCCACTGTTGTAAATAGTAGTTGAGTCACTGCCTTCCTGTCAGCTCAAAACCAGCCTTGCAGTTTTCCTTTGACCTCTCACACACAAGGCTTGTTTTCCACCCACAGATCTGCCACTCACTGGATGCGTTTTATTTTTTGGTAACAGTTTGAGTAAATTCTGCTACATAAAAATCCCAGGAGATCAACAGTGTCTGAAATACTCAGACCATCCTGTCTGGTACCAACCACCATGCCATGGCTCAAAGTAATTTGGATCACATTTCTTCCCCCTTCTGATGTTTGATCTGACCATTAGCTGAAGCCCTTGACCCACACCTGCATGACTTTATGCACTGAGCTGCTGCCAAATGATCGGCCAATAAGAACAAGCAGGTGTTCATATGTTCCTAAAATAGTGGCTGATGAGTGTATGAATTCCGGAAATGCATCACTCATAAAATCTTCAGCAGGGAACTACTGAATGCAGAAAAACACCTAAATAACAGAAATAGTAGTGATCTGATTTATCATGGTATCTGCAGCTTCTATCTACTGTAGAAGCCTTAATTAGACATTGTATGTCTCGGGCAATCCTTAGCAATGTAGCTGTCAATAACTGCATTTATAATTTAACACCTCCATATAAGGGCATTTTAAATGAAAGGCTATAAACTACTAGGTTGTTTTTCAGGGGTGGTCATGTACATTTTTCGTACTTTTGATGCAGGAATAAAAGCATGAATTTCCTATATCAGTTATGAGAATAAGTAGGAGCTCATGTGAAGGGACTCTTCAGCGCCACTCATTTTAAAATGTCTTATCCTTCCTGCGACATTTATAACAGTAACAGTGGGAAGGCAAAAATCTGCTTGTGATTTGTTAACCGGATTACCACCTAACGAGAGCCGCCATACACAGCATTAAGGGTGAAACGCATGACGGGGGGGGGGGGGCCGGCGCCCGGGGGGGGGGGGGGGGCGGGGGGGGGGGGGGGGGGGGGGGGGGGGAAGAGGGGGGGGGACAG
>JABFEA020000130.1:17342756-17360141 GCA_019775915.2 Cyphomyrus plagiostoma | reverse complement strand
TGGTATGCAAAAAATCTGCTTGTTTTTTTTTAACCGGTTCCCCCCCTACCGCTACCCCCAAAAAACACATTAAAGGGTTAACCCATTGACACCCCCCCCCCCCCCCCCCGACATGCTGGAGTGGAAGACTATAATGGTAGCTATCGAGTGCCATACACTAATAGGAAATGCAATGAATCACTGAGCAATTCAAGTTCACGGCCTCCTCTAGCGCCTGTGTCAAAGTGCTATATTTTTTGGGGTAGCGGACAGACAGTAGAGAAGGGACAACAAACGTGGGCCATTTGCTGTTGATCCATGCATGCTGCAATACTGTACGGTTTATAGGGAAGATTCTACATTAACACAATGACTAACCTCGACTGCAAACACTCCCTAGCTCTTTACCACAGTACCTCTGAGTCCTAACAAGCACTGACAGGCACCACTCTAGGGGAAGAACCAGAAGAAAAAACAAGAGAGCGCAACAGACAAATGCAAGGAGCAAACATAACAACAGTGTAAAGCTCCACTTACGGACATACTTCATGTTTACAAACACACCCCTCATTGTATTCCTGTCCATTCTGAACAGAAATGAGCAACCAGTGTGTCTTCAAAGGTTTCTCTGAAAGACGTGCAAAACCCTAAGATTTAATGACAAAAATGTATGTTCTTGATTATTTCTGTTGTACTTTCCAGTGTATTTCACAGAGTAGTAGAAGACTAGACATGTAAAACCAAAGACAATACTCCAGGATTTTATTATTCTAATCCTATTCTAAACCTGAACAAAAGCAGCACAAAGAGCAAGTAATTAAATTTTAGACAACAATTTGCGTGTCAAACAGCAATGTAATCGATGGTTGTCTTTGGTAAAATACGCAATGCTATTACTGCCTGTTAATTTGAAAACATCACTGTTTATTAATTTATCAAGAACGTGCTCAAAGAAATACAAAGATGAATTACTAAGGATGGTGTTCACACACAAAACTACAGTTTAATTTTCTAGGATTTGCACTCTTACGATGGGACTGGAATAATTTCAGTTCACACACTGATACTGGAAAACTGCCACACACACACACACACACACACACACACCATATATGCAATGGTGTATATATGCACATATACATTGCTGGAATAACAATGGATATAATTCTAAATCAACTATTGAGGCACTTCATAAATCATATGCACTGTATCCCACACTAGCCATAACAGAAGAGTTGTCATACAATCTGAAAGCTCTGCAGTCATGTTTGCACTGTGCAGTCATACCTTCAGAACTGGAAGCTGATTATGGGATGGAGACTGTACTGTGAAGTAGCGGCACATTGACCTCTGAGATTGAGTGCATGTACTTTTCCTGGCGAAGCATGACCGCTCTTTACATTCAATTCAATTCAGTTCAGTTTATTTTTATATAGCGCCCTTCACAACAGAGTTGTCCCAGGGCGCTTTACATCCGGGTACATCTGGGGTACAGAAGGGCACCTGATACTGAAAACTGTATTGCAAGAAAGAATCCTATTAGGTAGCTCATTTAGCCAGCCAAAGAGATTAGTGCAACAGATCTATGGCCCGAGAATCCTTCCCATTCCGTGTGATTCACACCTTAAAATCTTTCCACCAATACAGTATATTTCCATCTGTAACAGACTGAACAAGACTGCTTCAAGTCACTCACTCACAAATGTTCATTCATGAGTCTAGTACTTTGCTGTACAAACAGATAAAAGTGGGGTAAGGAAGTGCAACTGTATACGGATTTGTAGTGCAGAGGGGCATGACTACCTGACAGTGCCACATCCCGAACAGCTCACCTTCACAGTACTTATCACTTCAAAGGAATCTTGAATGGACCAACAGAGAACTTTGAAAGGCCACAGGGACAAAGCTGAGTATCACTTAAGGTCGGGAGTAGAAAAAGCAGCATCAAATCTTCTGTCCAACAGTCAGTTTTCTATTACTTATAGACAGCCGGCTAAATAACATCTTAAAGAGTACTGTAGCGGAAAAAAGCAAGGACTCATACTGGGAAATATGGGAACATTCGCTGCTAAAATTAAAAAAAACAAAAGGATTTTTTTAGTGCAAAATCTTTGTAATCAACGCAAATTACCATAACAGCAATTAAACCTCTCTCAACCATTTAATTTCCATTTTACATCCATTTCAGGACAATTCTGAAAACTAAAGTGGCATAAAGTATTGCCATTGATTCCCTTGATGAGAAAAAACACAGGAGGCCTTCAGTGAGAACTGCCCTGCATAAGGGTGCATGCTAGTCACACGGATAAATGTACATCACTCTAAATCTAAATCTATAGTAACAGATATTTGTCAGTGAGTATGATGGTACTATAAATTCCATATAAATATGTGACTGTGTATCATTAGGATCTAATACAAGGGCTGAGTGGTAGATCGAATTTTCTAACTAGATATAGGATGAGACAATACTGTTTATATATAACAGGGTTCTTCAACTCTGGACCTCGATTCCAAATCCAGGCCTTGTTTTCAGTTCTCCCAGGTAGTTGTTTAATAATTACTGATTCTGATTGGTCAGAGGCTTCACACCTGACTGACAGGTAAAGGAAGGCTGGAAAACCAGCAGTGCTCGGCCCTCGAGTTGAATAACCCTGATATATAATATACACACAAATATACCATTTTAATACACAAAATGTAAGACTAAATATTTTTAATAGAGACCTACAGCATTTCTTCCTGGTTGTAAACAATGCAGAAGCGTCAGTTGTGAAACTGCCAAATCACAGATAAAATCAAAACATTCAGGTAGCGTCTCATGGGGACGTGGTTAATGCTAAAGGCAAGGGCACGTTACAGCTCAGAGGTTAAAAATACTGTAAATCTGAAGAACGTTTTAAGGTTGTTTCATCAGGACTATTAACTTAAAATGTGGATCTGTCCAGTTATTTACTACAATTCCAATGGTTGCAGACTTCTATTTTTAGAGCCATTTGTGAAATAGGTTTTAAATTTAGATTAAACAAGTTCCTTCTGTTCTGAAAGTACTGTTATAAACTGAAAAAGGCTGTTGTGGACATAGCAAAGTGAGATGCCTTTGTGTCTTTTTTTGTCTATTTTCAGACATCTGTTCGGAATAAAGAACATGCTTAAACTAAACACTTGTAAACTGACAAGCATTTTGACCACCACAGTGTTTGTGACTGTGACTTACAGCTGAACATTTAACCCAGTTCATAGAAAATACTGAGATGTATATCATGTACTGCCGTTCTGCCCAAAAATAAGAAGATATGGCTTTTGGTCCTTATCTAATACTATCAAAAAAACATCTTTAGCTACACTAATATAATCAATTACTCCTCCTAATTTCTTCAAGTGGAAACTCCAGGAAAGTGCATGGTTAACATGCAAGAACCACTAAGAAGCTTCTTTCCTTCATCTCTTGGCATCAAAGAGAGCATCAAAAGGAGTCCCTCTACACAGACTGCTATCAATGTTACAACCCTACACCCATATTCAGGAAGCACAGGCAAAAGACAAAAAAGCATACCAGCCTAAAAAGGGCAGCGTTACAGTTCAGAAAGGTTACATAGTAGCGCAAGACCTACCGCAGACAGCCGAAACGGGATTATAGTGAATCATTAGCGCCCCATATATACGCGATTTTCATGTACATGCATATTGTAACTGAAATTCCGCATAGTAAGACATTATCAACATTACACAGAATAATAATAAAGTACACTGTACATTATACTCAAATGAAAGGGATTCTGGCATTTTAGCCAAGCACTCAAAAAACGAACATGTCAGGTATGAAGGGATGACTGAAAAATAAAAACCATGCTTTTCATACCCCTCAGAAGACGAAGGAACAATGAAAAAACACTGATACACAATTTAGAATCTTTCGGGGCCCTGGCAAACTGCAAATAACAGAAACCAGGGGAACGGGGGAGTTCTGTATATTAAATCCTGCCGGTTATGTGCAGACTGGCAGGTTATAAGGACACTGGGGGCCCTAAGCAGCCCCCCAGTAAAATTTCAACCAATATTTTAGTGGGAAGTCTAAATTAATCATTTAAAAGAAAATTTAATAAATACAATTTCTTTTTTCACTTTGCTGTGAAAAACAGAACACACAAACAAAGCAATGTACTATGTAAATCGGTCCAGCTCGGGGGCCACAGGAAACTCCCTGCCTTGCCTGTCCTGTCCCTAGCCCTCTGCACACTAGCAACCTAGACCAACATAGACAAAATGCTCCCATACTTTCATTGGCTCACAACAATGTTAATCATGAAATGCAGAACAGAGTTCTCAAATGCACATATGCGATGCTACAAAAATTTGTTGTTGTTGCCAGAATTCCATGAGTATGTATGACTTCTAACATTTTCACGCGCGTAGGCCTGGTGTAACAGATTTGTGTAGTTTGGAAGCTGACTTTTTTACGAAAGATTGCACTGCAATAGTGAATTGTAAGAGACAAAATTTAGTATATCTAGTTAGTTTTTAGTTAAAGATCAAAAGAAATTCACTTATGATTCCCTATAAATTCTGCCTAAACATCATGGCCATATATATACAGTGGTACGTCGGTTCTTGAACTTAATCCGTTCCGGATCGAATCCTAAAATGCTAGCGTTCTGATCGAATTTTTCCCATAAGAAATAACGGAAAACCAATTGACTGGTTCCTGGCCCCCCAAAATTACACCTGTTTTTTTTTTTTTTTTTTTTTTTTGCATTTAAAAACAAAATTAAATGGAAAAAAAAAGACGACCATTTTTTTATTAATGGCTGACAAAAAGAAATTAACAAAAAATAACCCATTTCCTGGCCCGATCGTCCGCTCCTTCCATGTGCCACACCCCTTCATTAACCTCATGTGGGATCCCCATGTGATCAGCTGTTTCTGGTTGTTGTCACTAGTTCTCTGTATTAAGACCGCGTTTCAGTTAGTTTCCCCAGTCCGGTCATTGGGTGCGTTCAACTTGCTTACAGCGCTGGCTTAAAGCAATGCATTCTGATCCTGACGCAATGCATTATGGTTAGATGCTTTGCGACCTCTCACCTGGCTGCACAAACTGGAACCACCTCCGTGACGACACGCCTTTGCCCTTATTGGCTGAAGAGTTTAGTTACACGCATGACGTTTGTATCCCAGGCAGTTCCGATGCATAATCTATTTCTCCCGAATATCACGTAAAGTAGTGAGAACTGGTCTTCAGTTAATTTACCTGGTAAAATAACATAAATGCTCTAATAGTACACGTAACTTAGTGGTTTATTTATTGTTAGTTACTGTAATTTTTCGCTGCTTTATTTGGTTAATTGTCCAGTCTGAAGAAGGCATTCAAGAAAGAATTTCATTCTAGTATGACTCATTACCTGGCGAGTACAATTTATATTAGGTCAGCATTCACGGTTCGACTTCTGATATTCAGATCAAGCTCTAGGTCAAACTGTTTTTTTCGACTTAAATTTGAGTTCCAGTGAGTTCGAGGACCGAGGTACCACTGTGTTTGTGTGTGTGTATACACACACACACACACACACACACACACACACACACACACATGCATGTGTGTATCTAATTGAAGAAAATATGATGTTTCTTCCTGTATGTTGGTGATTTGTCATCCCCTGTGTCCATCCCCTGAAAATAATCTGGACCTGCCATTATGTGATATACAGTATATGTACGAAATGGTGCCACAAACTTAGAGCAAAGCCAGTATAAGGCAGGGAATAATATTTTGATCAAGAACCGTGCCAGTCTCTAATCTCCAATGGAAATGTTCTCAACTGTGCTAAGAGAGGCAGGTAAATGGTTAGGCTGGGAGAGGCAGATTGTGTGAAGAAAAAAAGACAAGATGCAACTCCACAAATTCCACGGACTCCTCCCTAGGGACTGCATTTTTATTTCAAGATAAACCATAAGGAGGAAAATTAAGGCTAAGCAAACAGGAAGCAAGTAAGAGCAAAATCGAAGGAACTGTTTGTGGGCCAAAGAGGAAAAACGTCAGGAGAAAAAAAAAAAACAGTAGTTTCTAAAGCTATAGAAGGTGCTGCTGCATTCAAGTGCCAATGAACTCATTGGTCCTGTTGAAGGTAGAAGAGAAAAACCACAAGACTAATGGCTTGTTGTTATCAGCACTGGAGAACTGGAAATGCATGAAGTAAAGGATCAGAAAGACGGCCAGGAAAAGCACAGCAGCGGGTCTGTAAATGACTGGCAATGACTAGAATAGTATTTATTGAAATCACTATAAACATTTGACTTATTATAAAATGTTGCCGTTAATTACTGTCAAATATCAACATGTTATTACTGTCAGAAACGTCAACATTTTGTGGCTCCATAATTTCTCTTAGTATCTGTTTCGTCTGACAGTGAAAGAGGAAGATAGAACAAGACTAAAGGTGAACTGGATAAAAGAAAAACACTGCAAGCTAATTCACGCCTAAAAGCTTTTATTTCTTTAACTGCTTTCTCTATTTAGTTTTATGGACTTACATGAAGATCTGATACATTGAGTCTGTGAAAATTCAGAAGATCTGATACACTGGAGATTCAAAAGTGTTCAAACTTTCAAGCATCACCTCATGTCCATAAAAATGAAGGCATGTTAATTCCCATTCGCTATTCATTTTTTTTTTATTTTTTTTTTTTAAATCTCCTCAAGTATCACCTTCTCTTCCATGACCCCTAGAGCTCATCAAACACCTCCACACAACTACACCTGACACCTAATTTGCTCAGCTCCTAGGGGAGAGTCGGTCTCACACCAAGGTCCTGTCAGACATACTGCCATTACAGGCAGAGCAGATTGTAATTAAAGACTGGAGGTGAAAAGCTAAGCATTCTCCAGATTCCAAAAGTTGACAGATTTTCTAAACTACCATGACCTTAACGATAGTTGTGTATATGTGTGGTTCTGTTCATTAATTTCAAGTCCACTTATGCCATTACTAAGTATTTATTGAGTATACTGGGACTTCCATGCAAGGTCAGTAGAAAAGACCATATAAAACAGGCATATGAAACACAATTTTAAATAATTTCTCATTTCTGATTCACCAGAATTTAAGAAGTATTTCTTTCTGAGCTTGCACGGTGGTATACATTTTTCATTCCTGCTAATTTGACAAGCTATAGTCCCCGCCTGGGCATATTCTCCTTCAACTCGGTTTTTGTATTTGCTATACACGGTACTTTGTCATATTCTGTAAGCTTCACGGGAAAAAATGTTAATATTTAAGGACCAGAAGGATCCCTTTCTGGCACTTGAGATGTTTTTTTTTTTTTTTGGAGAACTTTCATTAAATCTCAATTACGGCACTGAATTTTACCCAACATACTACAACTGAAGCTGACATAACCTGACACTCAAGTCTGTGCAAACAATCCAGAATAAACCTGCAGGTCTCCCACTCTACTCCGTGAATATTCAGTATAAAAAATTAAGAAACTGAATAAAAAAATAAATAAATAAACAGTACATCTTTTTGCAGTTCACCTAATTTCCAACGACAAACACATGGAAAGAATGTGTAGCGAACTGGGACCAATTTTAATTCCATAATCTCATTCCAGATGTAAGATTACGGTACTAGACTGCAGATAGGGTGTTTAATTACAAAAATGTAAACAAGGATTGCACCCAGCGGCAGTACAATACTATCAACAGCATGAATGTCAGATAGCTTCAGTATGGTTGCTGCTGCTATCATTTTAAACATGGTTAACCGCCAATAAGTCAAGAGCTTCGGCTAACATACAGCAAAGGAAACTTGTGGTTTTAAAAGACTGGGCAAGCTGTAGGTTGTTTGGAATTTGCCTGTATGTCGTTTTATTTGAATTCTGCAGCATTTGTAACTAACTGGAATTTTTAATGAAGTGCATGTTAAATACAGGCAATGAATTTGGCACACCAATGCCAGTTTAGAAACGCATTTATTCAGAATGTTTAAAACCACCTGCGTAATACTGTGTAGGTCCATCTCAAGCCACTATTACAGGCCTGACACAATGAGGCATGGACTCCACAAGACCTCTGAAGGTGTCCTGTGGTATCTGGCATCAAGACGTTAGCAGCAGATCTTTTAAGTCCTGCAAGTTGCAAGGTGTGGGATCTCCTGTGGGACTGGACCAGACAGGCTAGCCTTTGCTCTCCACACGCACCAGTCAGTACGTTTACATGCACACTAAGAAAATCAAATTACTGCGTTAGTCAAACTAAAACCAGACTTTAAGTACACGTAAACATGTTAGTCTGACTGACTAAATCGTACTAAATGAAATTTCTCTAAGGAGGACTAAGACACCCAGATAATGCGACTGGGAGTCGATTTACTCCCCTGTGTATACGTTCAATCGGACCCGAACCGGCCTAGGTACAGGCTCCACCGTTTCATCCCGGGCTTTGACCCGGAAGAGAGAGAAGAAGCCGGTGCACAGAAGCTGCTTGGGGCACAGCAGAGGTCGCCTTGTTGGCCCGCTCCTGCACCATACGGCAGTGTCTCCTGCCTTCGGATAACACCAGTGCCCACAAGGAATAGCATGCATCTTCTTTGCTCCCTTTCATCCTTGCAGTTTAAATCACTCCTAGACAGGTTCCTGAGAAACTCCTTTTTGTTTCATAAATACCCCAATATTTATTATAACAAAATCACATTGTGATATTTGAAAAACGTCCGATCCTATACTGTATATTATGCAAAACACTTTATTCCTTATGCTATCCTGATCTCGTGTCTACTCTTCCAACTTGATCGCAATTAAAGCTCGTATCACTTCATCTGTCCTCACACCCATTATTGTGGATTTTATTACGTCTGTGACGCAATAGTATTGGGCTTTTCCTGTTGCCCTAACAAACTGAAGAGATGCTCAAATGTTAGTAATCTGTATAAATTCAATGTATCCTTATGTTTATTAAATTCAGTTATCGGAGCATGCCACATGTGACTTTCGGTAAATCATGGAAGCGATAAGCATTGAAGTCAAGAAAGGAACAGCAGCAACCACAACATCTTTTAAAAGAGGAGATATTGTGGATAAACAAGGTAAAGTGATGTTGGTGGTGTGGCGTGACTTTTTGGCTGATTAAAGTTCAACCCGTTTTTGTAAATATGGTTTATTTTTATTCCAGTTTCCGTATTATTTTGCGTCCGTTTTTGTTTTCGTTTACCATAACACTGGTCCCAACAAGCCAAAAGCGCATGAACACACGCTGGCACCCTCAATCCACATAGAACAAACCCAGATTTTAGCCTAAACATTTTCTCAAACACATATTCAATGGAGATTCTAACGTAGCAGGCAAACAACTTTATTACTTTAATAATGAGTGTATTTAGCAGTTACAAGGACAGACAATATTAAAATAAAAAAACTCTGTAGTAACAGTAATCTAATAAACATGAAGCGACAACACTTAGAATGGTTTTGATTATTCTGACGGTTCAGAATAGCGCCAGAGTATATTCTCTCTTCAGGCAATCGTGTACAGTGCCAGTGGCCCTGTAGTACACCATCAAACTTTGCACAATATAAAAGCACCTTTATATGTTTTGTGATAATTTGAATCGCTCCCAAACGAAAATGTGTTATAATGATTTGAAACATTTTAGAAATTGTAATGCAACTTCATTAAAATAATTTTTAAAAAAGTGCATTGACATTTTCAGCGTGGACATCGTCGACGAATCGCGGCAGCTGCAGCATTAACCTTACAAATCTCCGGATTGCCATCACTGCCTTTTGCCACGTTTTCGCCGACAACACAAATCCACGATGCATGCTGTGCATGTGCACTGGTGTCTGGGAAACCACCGTTAAATTTGATTGGTGCTGGGCAGTATCTCACATGGGTTTTTCGAAGCACAGTAATCAACCACGTTTTTAAAGATAATTCAAATTTCAAACAGTAATAGTAAAAGTCGGGAATTTTACTGTGGTTCACCATGAAACCAGTAACCGTTTCATCCCAACTGGGAAGACCTCACAAGATCTGTTGTTCTGGAGATGATTTGACCCAGTCTAGCCATCATAATTTGGCCCTTGTCAAAGATATTCCTTACACTTACCCATTTATCCTGCCTTCAACACATCACCTTCAAAAACTGACAGTTCCTTTCCCTAATACATAATGACAGGTACCACTGTAAAGAGACAATCCATGTTACTCAGTTCACCAGTAGTTATAATGTTATGACTGATCAGTGTGTGAGTGTGTGTATACATATATTTCTCACTGAGAAATGCACCACTGTTGAAGTACTCAGTCACCATATTGTTTACCAAGGCAGCTTTAGGCAAACATCCATCCTCAATGTTCACTCCCAAGTTTAAGGAAATGGGGACCAGACAAGCTAATTACTTTCCTTTCACTAATTATTTTCCTTTGACTCCCTCCGCAGCCTTTGCCATTATCAGTTCATTGTTAAGATCCAACAGTTTCTGTGATTCAAACTAGAGCACTAAAGCAGGTGTCAAGATAGCTCCGCTAATGCGAGAAGCTAACCCTCACCTCACCTTTGGCGAGAATCCCAGCTACGAACACACTGCTGAAGCTGCAAATGCTTCACCTGCTGTGGCTGTGCAGCGATACTAAATAAGCCACTGTGTGTCTAGAGATCTGTATGTATCCTCTGTGCGAGGAACAAAAAATCTATTTACATGAATGATGTCCTGGACATTTTATAAACACCGTCATTCACACACTGCTTTCTGGCTGCTCCCTCTCCAAACCTCTCCTTCATTTCGCCTAAATACACCAATTTTCTTCCCTTCTGCCATCTCAAAAGCATCTCACTCCCCGCTTCTCACAAACGCCCCCATTTCTCTTCGCCTCTCCCCCACCGGCCCCCCCGATTTCACCTGTCAATTTCATTACCTCTTCCACCCATTAGTGTCAAAAGCTCCGTAAATGTCTCTAGCACACAGACATTATGCTCCGCATGTGGGCACTTTTGTGCACTATGACAGCTTTGGTGCATAAACCAAATATATAGTTCAAGAATAAACCTCTTCCTTTAATAAACTGCCAGGCAGAGTAAAAATATATAAAGTGTTGTTTTGCTTAGAGAGAACACATTGACTGAGGCAGAATCCTTCAGGCATTACCCAGGATTATGCAGCTCACGCAAGCTGAGGAATCAGTATCCTTGCCATTATTAGCAGATGTCAAAGCCAATTACACCCAGGAACGATGCACATCAGCAAGGCTACACCTTTTCCAAAATCAGTCTAAAGCAAATTACTTTCATTGCTTTTTAAAATATAAAAAAATACAACCACCTGGAAGCAGTTTTACCTTACTCGATACAACATTACACAGTGCATGATAGCCAGGTTTTGACCAAACATGCAGCTACAACAGCCTTCAATGATTATTCTCTTCCCAAAGGAATTGACAGAAAATGGGCAGCTTTCTGTTATGAGCTCTCATACCTCGCCAGAGACATCACCTGGTCACCGACTCCCACAGCCAGTTAGAAATTTAGCTGTGAGGCTTGGTCAGAATGTGTCAATGCTTAGTTACGCTATATGGCGGCCAAAAATATTTGGACATCCCAATTAATTATAGGAATTGGCTGATTAAGCCACACCCACTGCTGTCACATCGACATAATTAAGCACATAGCCAAGCAATCTCCAGAAATATATACAGGCAGCAGACTGGGCACTCATACTGAAGAGATTAGTGACTTTCAACCTGGCACCAACGTGTGATGCCATTTCTCTGCCAAGTCAGTTCGCCACATTTCTGCAAACTATAGCTGCCCCGGTCAACCACGAATATTGTAATTGAGAAGCCGAAAGGTCTGAGAGCAAGTTCACACAAACCCACAGAAAGCGACCTGAATGCCCAGCATCGATTCCCAGCCTGAATGGCTGCAAACCCACCAGCAACTGTGGAGTTCGCCCCCCTGGTGGAGTAAAAAGAAACTGCAGAGGGGGTGTGCAAGTGTGTGTTTGGGGGGGGGGGGGGGGGACAAGAACAAAATGAGAGGTATTAAGTACAGGCAAAATTATTTCCAAATAGCAACATCTAGAGATATTAAAAATAATGTGAACACATGATATGCCCGTACACCTTAATGGTAAAATTCATTAGAATGTGTAAAAAAATATCAAGCACAACACACTGAATATGTTGAGGTAAAACGGGGAAAGTTGCCAGACTAATGCTTGTATACTTGGAGGAAGAACGGAGAAAAATCTTGCTGCTAGCATTACTGAAAGAAAATGTAATAGCAAAGCGAAGCAACACCGAAACAATCAGAGAGAGACAATCTGATGATGCACATCTAGAATACTTATTGTCAGTGGAGAGGTATGGGGCTTTCTGGGGTTTATCTGTGCATCCAGCTTAAGTTAAACCAACCAAATGAAAATGACACTCAGAGAGGAAACATGGTGTGTATGTGTGTGCGTGTTGGGGGGTAGGACAAATATCAGCCCTATGGGGGTCCTTGCAATATCTAAAGGAAATCCTTCTCAGGATAGTAGCAGTTATTACCGCAACAAACGGTGGCCCAACTTTAAAATGTGCTTGGTTTCAAAAGGAGATGCTGGACAAGTCGCTGGTCACATACTTGCACACGTTTGCTATGCTACATCTAATCTGTGGCTGTCAGCACTTTGCCCCAACATTTCTGCCCTTGACATTCTCCATGATATTTAATAATTTTTCAATGTGTAATATTTGTTAATATGTGTCTACATACTGTTGGAATTAGTGTTCAAACTGATGTAAACAAAACCAAGCACATCTGGAGAGGTGTGATCAAGCATTCAGAAGTATCACATTAGTTATCAACACCTCCTTAGAAAGTTGACATTCCCTATCAGCATCACTTAGTTTCCTACAGATAAAACTAAAGAGTTTTTAAATGACTTTCAGTGGGCTTAAGGGCAGCACTGTAACATACTGATGGGGGCAACAGTGACACCACCAAGGAAATTGGTGTCTTGTTGGATGGGATGTGACCAGACCCAGTACTGCTACAATGTTACACATTCACAAAAGGATGACACAGAGCTGTGTGCGAACAATGTATCAACATCTCATTCTATCCATCCCCAAATCACCTGCAGTTGAGTAGATGCGTGTGGCCAGACAAGCTAGGAACCAACACAATTTTAAGGTAGTAAATGTCAGACAGACAAACGTTCGGACGTCAGACAGAATTGTTTATTAATCGTAATCGCGGTAAAATGTTCAATTAATCATGATACTGATTTAAGGTCATAACGCTCAGCCCAAGTACATGTATTAGTGTTATACAATTTGCTACATCATTTTTGGTTCGGTACACACAATGAAGCAAATACATATATTGACATGGGCAGGACAAAAAGTCAAGTTGTTCAACAATATACTAAATAACTAATTGTTATTGTGAGTTGGTTACGGCTATTGCTGGTCACCAGTAAGTCATTTGTAGCAGTGTGGGAACACTTTGGTTTCCCGGGAGAGTACACCAGCTGCTAACATCAATACCGTTTATCCCCTGGGTTACCGAACACGCATAGAGGTAGCTGATGAAACAAGCGACTCTTAGGGTTGGGTAATGCAGACATGTAGCAGACGCATTGCCTTTGGATTGCAGCTGTTCCAAATTGTGTTTGTGTTGACACTTTAAAATAAAAATTAAAAATCTCAAAACAAATTACATTTTCTGCTGTATCAAGATTCCACCAAACCGGGAAGACAGAACTGAGGTTTGTACGGAACCATGAACTTTGTACACCGTTGCACCCCAAGCGGGCTGCGCTCACCGTTGCACCCCAAGCGGGCTGCGCTCACCGTTGCACCCCAAGCGGGCTGCGCTCACTTCAAAACAAGGGTGAAAATTTGTCTTTAGTGAGTAAGTTTAAGTAGCATGAGATATTGTTCAGAGACGCTAAGAGAGAACATAAGACTAACAGGCTCCCTGGCTACAGTTTTGTGTAGTTTACCAGCTAATCTATGCCACATTCCTCACCCATAGTGATGAATTCTGGGTTATGACCAAAAGAAGAAAGGTCTCAATATAAAGGGCAAAATTTAGTTTATCGTAATTGGATACCATGCTCACGCTATATGAGAGGGAGAGATTATCTGAAATCTCAAGGGACATTGAAACGGAGCCTCTAGTCCTTCAGACTGAGAGGAGGTACTTGGGTCATCTCATAAGGCAGCTGTTCTGGGCACGTCCCATCGGGCTGAGGCCCTAGGGCAAACACAGGATACGCTTGAGGGATTATATCTCCCCACTAGCTTGGGAATGCTTGGGATCCCCCAGATGGAGCTATAGTCTGCGGCTTTGCAAAAGAAAGTCAGCAGGCTGCCAATGTAACCCTTAGCAGGGGAAGCAGCCTGCAGATGGGTGGATGAAAACGCATTTAATTATGCCAGAGAACAACAAAACGAGAAAAAAAAAAAAAAAAAAAAAAAAAAAACAAACCAACAAACCCTGCAAAACAAAAAAAAACCCAAATATAACAATTTAGGTAAACACCACAAAAAACCTGCCACACACTAGCGGTAAGAATGTTTTTAGCTGCCATTTTGTGTTCCTTTACACTAACAACTGTAATATACCATTTTGATAAACTCTTGCCAGCACTCTAAGGCGGCAGACTGCAGGTAGAAGACATATTTAATATCAAACAGCCTCTTGTTAGTAGTACATCCTTCCTTATTGCAAGAATAACCTTTAGCGTTCTCTACAGGCAGGACTGCCTCTCTCTAATGTTTTCTAAAACTACATAAACTATAGCATTAACCTCAAAAACTATTTCTTGAGAATGGCCAGCAAAATGAAAACCTGGGAGTGGTACAAAGAAATACACGGCTCAGTGCAGACGTCATGAAATCATCCTGACATCTTTGTTCACATCAATGAATTTCAGCTTGAGCAAAATAAAGTGCAACAAAATAATTACCCCACTACGGAGAAGCAGGTGCTTCAAAGAATATATTTCTGCCTCTGAAGTCTTGCCAACAGTCAGAATGGGAAGAGAGAAAACGACTCATCACGACTGCATTTTTAAATCTTGCTACTTGTATTTTATATACACACATACTGTGCATACAAACGATAATACATATGCACATATGCAGATCATTTCAAATCTTTAAAGAAGTGCAATAATCTTTAATTAAACGTGCAATCCAAGCTTCTAAAGGTAGTGTAAATGATTCATGGTTTGATATCCCTCCTGTATAATCAGCAGCTCTAGGGAGCACACACTGCATGCTTCACTGCATGCTTCACTGCACAGCCTGCCTATATTAAAACCTCTTAATTGGTATTGTAGCACAGCCATGGAAACAGGGTAACAGGAAGAAATCGAAACACTATTCACATTTAAAAAAGACAAATTTGTTCATTTGGCCAATTCCAATCATTACAATAAGCAGCATTTCATTTATTAAAAGACGACATCTCCAGGAAAAAAAAACAAAATCTCTTTCCTTACAAATAACCATCGTTCCACTTTCACAAATAATGAATTATCTGAGAAGATGAGACACTGTACTTACCTCTGGCTGAGAACGGCAGCAGTCATAAACTAGACTATTTAGCTTAAAGATGTATAATTAAATGATTCACAGCAACCAGTTTTTCCACGATATTTGCTGCAGCAGGCATCTTCTACGGCATTATTACAGAAAACACACCACAACCAGACTAGGCTGCTTTTAAGACTCATTAACAACCATAGCAAGCTATAATGTTAAACACTACGATGCAATATGGGGGTAATTTACAATGAGATGCAAATTATGTACATGTGTATGTTTATTAACACATCAATATCTTTAGAAGGCTTAATGTTACTATTGAAGTACATTTTTTTTCCCCTGAACAATTACACCACATAGGAAAATAAACCAACAGTCATCAACAGTGCACAGGTTCCATTACCATCACAGGTCAAATGGTAAACATGCTTATCTCCCTGCTTCAGGCTGGCCTCAGATCAAATATCCTGTTACAATAAAAGCCTTTTATTGCTGAAGCACCACATCACCCCGCTTCACTAATAGGGCTAATTAAGATTTAAGCTTACTGTAACTGCATGACTGCAGAGATGTCAGCACTGTGCCGGAGGTAGACGCTGCAATCCGCACTGCCCACGGCTAGAAACCAATAAAGCGGCCCAGCAGGGTCCTTTTCAGGCCCTCGACCTGCACTCAAAAGTGAGAAAAGGGAAGAAGAAGCTCTGCTGGCTGTGTTCGCTCTGAGGGAGACAGACCCCACTAGGAAGTCAGGGCTCCATCCTAGCACCGAGAAGTCTGCCTTAGTACACAGCACTAGCAATTTGTTGAAAACAGTGAACCCTGCACCTGCACCCATCTCTGACCAGCCTCTTATCCCCTCCACATTTGCGGATGTAATCTACCTTATGGTCAGCACGGCAAACGCACGTTACTGGGCAAACAGCATGCTAAAGGCATGTTTTACATACGGGCTCTGCAAGCCTTGCAGCTTAGAGCCAACATCATCCCAGGCTCATCAACACCGCAACTGCCCAGTCGACTCACCAGTGAAAGTAGAATGCAGGGGCTTGTTACGTAAAAATGTACGTTAAAAATGTCATTAATACGCAGCATGCACGGATTTGCACTCTCTGAATTGATACTCTGTATGTTTTCCTGTGGTTAGTTTCAAATCTCTTTACCTAAACAAAATGCATAAACTTTTATAGTCATCAGGAGCTTCTCCAATATCCAAGAAACCGGTTTTCAGCTTGTTTCAAACAAGTTAAACTCCATTCCTCACCAGAATCTGTGTGCACTACTATGCTAGCAGGAAGGCAACACAGGTGGCATAATGACAAAAGCAAAGCAAGGCAAGGCTGGGACACAGACCAAGTCGAGGGACACAACTCGCAATCCCATGTCACCAAGCATCCTCCTAAAAACCAAGCCACTCAAAAAAATGGCGGGCGGTTTTAGCAGTAATTGTCAGTTATGGATTTAATAATTTCAAAACGTTGTGGGGAGACTAAAAACTTTTAAAAGTAGTGATTCATGTGTGCCACCTCAAAAAGTATTGTTCTCTCCGCATACCACCATTGACATTATGCTTTCCTGTTAAGAACAATGTCCTGGGTAAGTGCTTGTTATTTTCACTGCACAGGGGTTATCGTTTGACATTTTCTCTCTCCAAGCCAGTGTCTGTTTCAAGCCAGGATGCTGCAGAGTGCTGCTGCTGCCAGCAATTCTCTCAGGCTCTTGGATGTAGTTTTTAGATGGTCAGGCGTGAGTAGAGTGGCGGTTCCAGTGTGTATGTGTATGTAGAGTGGCGGTTCCAGTGTGTATGTGTATGTAGAGTGGCGGTTCCAGTGTGTGTGTATGTAGAGTGGCGGTTCCAGTGTGTATGTGTATGT
>JABFEA020000130.1:17320887-17337804 GCA_019775915.2 Cyphomyrus plagiostoma | reverse complement strand
ACACACACACACACACACACACACACACACACACACACACACACACACACACACACACACACACACACACACCTGGATATTTAGAGATATCAGTTCACCCAACCAGATTTTTTGCAAAAAAAAAAAAAACTCTACAGTCATCATACATAAATAATGAGGGCAGAAACGTAACCTCTAACCATATAGATGTGAGGCCACAGTGCTACCCATTGAGACAATTTAGCTGGAAGTAGTCATTTCAACATGGTATCAAAACAGTTTTATTACGTCAGGTAAATGGGACCAGAGAGATTTAACTGACACTGAAAAGTAAAAAAAATTGCAAAATGCCTTTCAGATGGACACACTTCACAATCGTGAAAATATTGAGGCATGACTACCAGACAAACATTTTGTTGTGAAAAGCGCAGAAGTAAAAGGTGTCAAGGGCTCAGAGACATAGCCAAGGCAAAGTGGGCTGAAACACAACCACCACTGAATAAGATGTACAAGTGGCAACATCAAGGCTGGCCTAAGAAATACCTGGAGAGATTTTTCAAAAGTTTTATGGACAGATGAAATGAAAGTGACTCTTCATTGGATGAGCGCATGGCTGAATCATTGATGGACACAGGGCACCAGCTCAAGTCAGGTGCCAGTAACGTGGAGGAGAAAAACTGCTATGCACTGCCATCATTAAGGGATGAACTAGTTTCTGGAAGATACTTTCTTCACGCAGTGGTACAGGAAGAAGTCAACAGCATTCAAGAAGGCCATGGTCTTTATGCAGGACAATTATCCATCACGTGCATCCAGGTACTCTAGTGCTTAGCTAGCCAACAAAAACCTCAAACATGACCGAATAATGATCTGGTCCCTTCCACGCCTGACGTAAATCCTATTGAAAACTTGTAGGCCCTTCTGAAATGAGAGATGTACTGTGAGGGAAGTCAATGCACATGCTGTTCAAAGAGGGGTAAGTGTGGGGTCGCTGCTTCATTGCTCCCTGAATGGATGGCTCAAGGCAGTTGTTGAAAAAGAGCCCATGAATATTTTCAAAAGGGCAAAAATGTTCAACAATAAAATTAATGCCGAACAATACAATTTGCCTAATAATTGTGGACACAGTGCAATTGGTAATACACGACAAAGAAATTGTTTAATATTTTTGGTGGAAAACATCCAAGCAGCATTTTCACTCAAGTTCAAGGGGCCCTGCTGACAACCATTATCTCACTTAATCACAGGATTTAAATAGCCTGGCAATATAATTAGTTTACAAGTTAGGGTTACAGTTGCAGTTATAACAAGCTGGGGATGTTGTTCTGCGATTGGTTTTGATATTTTGCAACAAACATAGATGGAAAAAGATATATTGACCATGCAATCACAATGGTAAATTGATGCATTTGCAATTATAAATATGCCACATTACATACTCTTAACTGTTTCAGTATTGTCCCAGCTGTCAAAAAACAGTATGAAACCAGGAAAATGCTTTAAATTTTGCTCATTATATGAATGCAATCAGCATTCATCAATTGTAGTCATTAATACTGCCACATTAGGTTAAACAATGGAAAAATCATTACAGTCCTCCTGCAAACAAACAATCAATACCAACAATCAGTGAAAAGACCAGAAAATCGAACATTAAAGTTGCCCTATTATGCTCATTTTCACTGTTCATAATTCTGATTTTTGGGTTCAACTAGAAAAGATTTACATGGTTCAATGTTCCAAAAACACTATTTTTCCCCTCATACTGTATATCCCTATTCACTCCACCTATAACACACTTTTAGTGCTTTAGTGCCTACCCCCAATGAGCCCAATGTGCTCTGACTGGCCAGCTTGCCAAACTGGTCAACTTGCTCTACATGTTCCACCCGTCTTGCAGTCTGCTGAAAGCTAGCAGGTAGGCAGCCAATAAGGATTGTGTTACAAGGCGACCTCACCATGTCATCGAAGCAAGGGCTGGAATCCCGGCGAGGCGTTTCAGGTAGATTAGAGAATAGTGGTTTCTATGACAAGAGTTACTCCCTTTGGTATATACTTTGGGTCTTAAGGTTTTGCAGACGGTTTAGACGCACAGAGAGCTATAAAACTCATTAATGATTAGGAAAAACCAGAAAAGCATAATAGGGCCCCTTTAATACACCCTATAGTTCAAAGTTTTGCAGTTATGTGGAGAGGCACTGTTAAAATTGCCCACAGGTTTCACACATGTATGCTTCTCATATATCCACAGTAACACATTCGCAATACCCCACCAACAATGCACATTGATCATAATGAACCCCATCACGCTGCCATCTGTATTACAGAAGCAAAGGTCTTTGGGTATAGCATTTCTTCTCTCCAACAAGCACAAACCTCGACAGCTGAAAACAATCCATAAACATACCAAAAGGAAAAGGTGGAACAATAACTGATCCAAAAGTATCAACACCTTACAATCTTATAACGCTGAAAATACTGGACAAACCATAAATACATCACACAGAAACTTAAGAACGCAATAACAGAAGAACTGCCGAGCAGAAAGTAAAGCTTTTTCAAAAAAGGCATTGTTTTTACCTGCCTAGTGAATTCCCACTCCATTACCAATCTTTATGGCACACAAACAGCATCTCCAAACAAAGCTCAGTAAGCAAGCAAACAGAACAACAGTGAACATATTTGTAGTCAAATGCCATAAAAAGGGATTATGAAATCATCATCCAGAAACCTAAACATTAACATCTCCAGGCAACTGAAGAAGGCTGGATGTAAAACCCTAGATGCGACGGCACTCTTGTGTGGCACGATGTCTTCCATCCATTCGCATGAAGCAATCTCTATTCCTAACAGCACTAATATGACAGCATGAGGAGTATGTTTAATTTATTGGGGATAAAAATCTCAAAAGAAAAAACTGTGTTCGAAAACATCTCTTCATAAATAAATAGTGTAGCAACACAGTGACATGAAGAGAACACAAAATGATCTTGCCAATAATTTCCACCATGCAAACAATCATATGGTACTATAAAAATCACTGTACCTGCTGTTCTCTACTTTGATTTTTTTTTTTTAAAAAAAAGAAAATCCTCATCATGATAACATCAAGTTGCACTAAGTAATTTTTTTTAATAGTAGTCTTTGTTATCTTTTGCAAGACTCTGGTATCTTGAAATGTACACACAGTCTTTCAGACAAAAACTGTTTTTTAAGGGAGTAAATCTACAAGATTACTAGCCCTTTGTGTTCTCAGTCAAGTGTTGACAAACTTAATGCAAGTGTAGCACTTGAATCAATGGTACACTCATTAAAATACCTCTTCATCTTAATTAAAAACCACTGAAAGTGACAAACTCCTGAGAAGAAAAATACCTAACACACCCAATTTAATAAAGTGCTGGACAGTATATGAAGATTTAGTCCAATACAAGCAAAAATATACATAATTAAAGCTCACCCGTAAAACTATTGCTATGTAATGTCTTCAAACATGACTTCACATGTAAGAGGTGATGACAGTAATTTTATTAATGTCCTCATTGAGGGCATGTTAATGACCTTGCACAAATAAATATGGTTATTAATACATTATATAAATCAAATTTGCTTCCTTTGTCATCATTACAAGTTGGTTCATACTATCAAAAGCCTGTCAAGTATGCAAGAACACATCACCAGCTTTTCACAAAAAAGCACTTAGTGTATATATGACTCAGAAGATCAAACAAATTTTCGAAAATGCATTAACTAAATCATACATAATCTCCAAACTCTGTGAAAGAACTGGAAACATACACAATGCATGTTTGTCAGTAGGTGAAATAGTGCGTGCGCACTAACATGGACTGGTCACAATCATAAAGATACCCAGCGTAGGTGAAATGGTGTCTGCGTGCTCACTAACATGGACTGGTCACAATCATTAAGATACCCAGCGTAGGTGAAATGGTGTCTGCGTGCTCACTAACATGGACTGGTCACAATCATAAAGATACCCAGCGTAGGTGAAATGGTGTCTGCGTGCTCACTAACATGGACTGGTCACAATCATTAAGATACCCAGCGTAGGTGAAATGGTGTCTGCGTGCTCACTAACATGGACTGGTCACAATCATAAAGATACCCAGCGTAGGTGAAATGGTATCAGCGTGCTCACTAACATGGACTGGTTACAAAAGATACCCAGCGTAGGTGGTGTCAGTGTGCTCACCAACATGGACTGGTCACAATTATAAAGATACCCAGGGTAGGTGAAATGGTGTCTGCGTGCTCACTAACATGGACTGGTCACAATCATAAAGATATCCGGGGTAGGTGAAATGGTATCAGCGTGCTCACTAACATGGACTGGTCACAATCATAAAGATACCCAGCGTAGGTGAAATGGTGTCAGCGTGCTCACTAACATGGACTGGTCACAATCATAAAGATATCCGGGGTAGGTGAAATGGTGTCAGCGTGCTCACTAACATGGACTGGTCACAATGTACCGTCTCACTTTCTATACTTCCTGGGAGACTCTCCAGGCTTATAGTCACTGATCTGAATAAGCCGTTCCTGAAAAGACTATCAAACGTTTCCTTATTTTAGGTGAAAGGATTGCTAAGTGTATAACATGGAGGACCAGAGTGCTATACATTTATAATATAACTAAACTGATCTCGTGAACTGATACTGGCATTTCATAATTTTTAGGATTTAAATTTTCCCCAGTAAATGAATGTTCCAGTTGTCATCTTGTGGATCAATTATACTAATCTGACAACATGCAATGGCAAGGTTTATAATATAGGTACCCAAAAATATAAATACTGTTAAATTTGCAAATAAAACATTAATTTGCAATTTAATGCCAGATACAAATGTTACAATCACTGTTATAAATAGATGCCCAAATCAACAATGCACTTTCCTGAAATACTTGGCCTAAAATTCATTGGCATTCCACCCTCGGTTTTGATCTATTTCTGTTAATCCCATCTACATATATCGTAATTGCACTTAATATTGTATATATATACACATTTATCTTATTGTGTATATGTGCAATTATGTGTATATTTATCGTTCCTTCATTAGATTTGTGAGGCTCTTGCATGGTTGCACATAACCAGACCTGCTGAAAAAAATTCAAACCTAGGGACCAAAAACCACCGATCATTTGTCCAGGACTCCCCCCCCAAATTAACAAAGAGGCATGCACATTCTCCTTACCTAGAATGATCGATAAAACAAAAACGAATCATTTAAAATTTTGGGGGAAAGACCACGTACGCGATCAGAAAGCTGGATAAAATCATGTTTAGAAATTAATGCCAACTGCAACAATTGCTAAGGGGCAAACAGAGAAACCTAAAATGTGACCCCTCCACCTCATTAACCCAGCCAATCTTCATAACGTTACTTTTGACTTTGTGTCCAACTAAATATACTTTGCACATAGTAGCCTTCGGGTACAACTGCGGCCTTGGAACACCTAAGCTGCTAAAATACAGACATGACATACCTTCTCGAAAGGCCAAATTATCGGAAGTCACCAGAACCATTCTTCAAAATAAACAATGCATATCTCAAGTGACAAACACAAAAGCTCTAATATTAAGAATCTGTTCAATATGTTAGACACACAAATGTACACAGTGTACCTTTCTAAAGCACCCAAAGACGACAAAATTTCTGGTTCATTCTTATTGTTTATTGTTCAGAATAATCAGGGCTTTCATTTAAAAGTACCAATGTCCCACATTTAACCAAGTGTAACCTCCTGCAAGTTGTTATAATCAAGGCATCTAAAAGGAAGAGTGAACATGTAATCATGAGAAAAACGTAAAAAAAAAATAAAAACCGGCTATTAAACATCAACCTGTAACTTCAAAACCAGATTTGACGTCATATTAGTTGTTACTTAATATTCTAAACATAACAAAGCACAACTTTTGCAAGACGAACACTGATAACATTTCATTTGCAAATCAAATATTCTCAAACACCTTTCAACGTAATCTCACAAATAACGTGCATGACTTCTCACAAATAACGTGCATGACTTCTCTTTTGAAGTAGCCACTTAGTTTATCCTGTAGTTTATCTAGAAAACTAGATATAAAGTGCTTGATATTAACTAATATTATCTTTCAGTTTTTAAATCCATAGTTAAGGACAAAGTTTTTAACCAACTTCCGATATTGGATGTTCAGTCTCTCATATTTTAGGAGTTTGTGTTGGCCAGGCAGGTAGCTTTTGAGTGATAAACAATGGTCTGAAATAATTTAAGTCATAAGTTAATAAGCCGGCTAATGTTTGCATATTTTATGATTAAAAATAGCAGTCACGTAGAGGTGCCGATAGAACATGGCTACCTTTATTTTGGCCCTCTTCGAGGTTACCGGCGTTATTATTATTATAAACACTCGTGCTTGAAGGCTAAGTAGCTATGGAGTAAAACGAGATATGCACAACTTACAACACAATTGCCATATGTTAGTAATTAGTTATAAAAACACGTCTACTACCGAAATATACTTCTAATTTAAGACTTACCTTTTCTGTTGTGTTACCACATCTGTGTTTTTGATATAAATCTGCAACAAAGCAGAGCCAGAGAGCACAAAAAAGGCAGGGAAGTAGCTAGCTAGCTAACACAGTAGCCGAGACTATGCTGAGCTAGCTAGCTAGTTAAAGGGAGGGGGATGTGTGCCACTTTGTTTTTCTTTTAACAAATGTTAGCGACCACTCATGAAATCGTATTTTACTTATATGTAACGATATGTGTAGACATAGACGTTAGCTATCCGCAAATATCAATGTCATCAATGTCGGTATTTTTCGTTCTCTCACCTTAATCTTTAGGCACCTCCTCTTAGAGACGAATGGTGAAAAATATAAAGTTCCACCCACTTTCCAGTATTCTGGGCTCCAATTGGTCGCCATGTGACATAGGGTTGGATTGTCAACCAATGGGGTCAAGAGGTCGTGATTTAAAAACAGGAGTGAGCTGACTGAATGATTTTAAGGGGCAGCAGCTTTTACTTAGTTATGCCAGCTCCGTATTTTTTAAAATCGAAACCTCTCGACTCAAATATTTATAATGTGTGTGGACTTGAAGTGTTCTCTGTGTGTTTGAGCGGGATCTCCCTAGGCATCGTGATTTTCTTCCACAATCAAGAAATATGAAATTAAATTCGGAATTATGTAACTGTTGAACCCCAATAAACTGACACTTGGAGTAAGCTCCAATGCTGTAACTGTGTTTTAAAAGATAGGTGGAACTTCTCTCATGTAGGGTGATATTAAGCAGCTGGTCCCTCTTTCTGAGGTAACATTTCTTATCCCACCAGCATGTCCTGGGTCTGTCCTTGGTTCTTCCAGAGGTAAGTTACTTATGATCTGTCAAAACTAAATCCACTGCCTCAGTCTGAAGGAATAGTTTCTCTTTTTCAAGGCACATCAATAACTGTGAGCTTCATACCCTGTCATGGAGAGTGAGGCTCATTTTTGCCGCATATACATGTTGTTATTGTCCCCTTTTTAAAATTAGAGGCTACCAACACCACATCCATGTGTTCCATCATGGTCTTCAATATACTATGTACATAAGTCCGGTAACAGAAATCCAAATAAAGAGGTTGTGTTTAGATCAGGGAAGCCACTTTTCTGCATTGTTCCCCACATGGGAATTGAAGTTACTCAATCAGACCACAGATTCCACAGAGACCTGGGACTTATGAACATCTCCTCTCTCCTGTCTGAGGTCTTTCTCCATGACAAACTTCAGAGTAGGAGTAACTACCCTCAATCCAGGACCTACATTATGCTTGGAGGTAAGGCAGGAAAGGGTGGAAAGTTCAGATTCAGAAACTGCAGATCCAGACCAAGATTATGTTTCAATCAACCTGATGACCATAAAGAGTTACATTCATGGAGTATTAGACTGGTTGGTGGAAACAATCTCTTGGTCTGGATTTGTACTTTCTGAACCTGAACTTTCCACCTCTGTTAGGCAGAATATATTTATGCAATACCACAGTTTCCTTCTCCCCTAGTGGAGTCACATCTTGGCCTGATTCCCTGGATGGTCCATCCACCAGGCAATCTTCACTGAAAACCGGGTTGGGCTTTGGTAACCAAGTCAACGCAGCATACTATACACCTGGGGGTTCTTCTTTAGATATAGCTTGTCTGGCTTCTCTTCACAAACCCTTTTGCTAAGGGGGGGGGGCTACCTGGAAGATCATTGAAGCACACAATCTCTTCCCTCAAGCTAAAATCTCAATCCTGCAAGTGGTAATAGACAGATGGGAATGCTAAAGGTTTGGCAATAATATACAGCATACATGCAGTCTGGATGAAGATGATGAACACAGAAATACTAGAGCACAGGAATGCTAGAAAAATGTAAGGCGTGGCTTGAAGTTTGAAGTTTGAAGTTTTTAAAGATGTTCACAGTTTAAAGGAATAAATCCAGCTTATATCATACAAAAATGTGGTGAAAGTCAGTTAGAGATAATCTATGTTGAGATAAGGAAGGGGGTTAGGGTCACACCTATGACCATACAGAAAATCAGAGTGAAAGACTGAACCAGTAAGTGAGGCAAAGGACATATCAAAGTAGATGTCAGACTGTGACACTGCAGTTTAAAATGGCAAAAATCTACCCTGCTGGGAATGTTGGCGTGCAAATACATGATATTTCAGGATCAGAGGTGGACAGAACACAGCAAAGGCTGCAAACTGGTTTATAAGCGGGGATAATGTAAACTAGAGCAGTACGATTTAAGATGATAGGAAGGAAATGGAAACAACAGCAATATCAAAGAGTTCCTGATCAATAACAGAAGAGCTTTGTGAGTAATTATATTATAGAGAAAAATATTCTGCATTAGAATACTTTTTTCAAAGTATGAAAAAATAAGCTACAGTAAGTCAGACATGTTCATCAGTGTATGTTACAGGCTGTAGTATTGATTACTAACCTTTAAGTATTATTAGCCGAGTAACATCTTCGTAGTATTCAACAAGTAATTATCCCTCCAACCTAAATTTCCTTGTCATTTTTTCTTTTTTTAATTATCAGTAAGTCTTGGTTTATGGGACATTAGTCCCAGTGACACTTGCTGAGCCCAGATGCATTTAACTATGAAACTTCCTTTACCGGTGTGCGAAAAGGACAGTGAGAAAGAACTCCAATATTCTGGATCTGGACAATGCCTAAAAACATATAGAGTGGCAATCACAGGATTGTTTGTCTATATATCTGCTTGTAAGGTCTTGTTTATGTTTGTTTTTGTTGCCTTGCTGCAAAACCAATGCCTCCTTCAATGACCTGATGCTCTGGCCATAGGTAATAATTCCAAACAGAATGTCCCTTTTTAGGCTCTAGTGATGGTAAGAGTATGGATGGTAGACAAGCTAACAGCTATGATTCTTTCTACAAGTAAACTGATTGAAATTAAAAGGTGTCTGAAACAAACCTAACCACCCATCTTCCAAAAGTGCTTTATCTGAAACAGTGCCATCTCGAGAGCTTGAGTCCATCCCAGGAAGCACAGACCAGGTGTCACGTGCCGTAAGTTTTCAGGGAGCCTACAGGATCTCCGGACCTCCCTTCGTCGTCATTCGCTGGCTGCCTCTTGGCCCCGCCTCCTCAACGAGGCCCCGCCCACGACGACTGATGCATAGCTCGTCATTTCCGGGTCTTGAGGAGAAAAGTTCGCAAACTTCGAGAGCGCTGCCCATTTTTTTGGTTTTGTGATTTGGATTGTTATTGGTTGACTTATTTTGTGTATGACGGTTTTGGACAGTGGGTTTGGATTGCGTGTTGCTGTGTGTGTGTGTGTGTGTGTGTGTGTGTGTGTGTGTGCGCGCGCGCGCGCTTGGTGCGTATGGAGTGGCTGCCTTTTTGTTTTTTGCGTAAACGTGACGTTTACTGTGTGTTTTGGATAGGGAGTCAGGTGTAGACCTTGTTTTTTGTTGACTTATTTTCACTTAGGGTTTAGCTTAGCTTGGGTTGTGTTCGTTAGACGTGGTTTTGTTTGTTGTTTTGGCCTGGGTCGCTCCCGGGGTCTGTTGCACCTACTGTCTGTGAATAAAATACAAAAAAAATCCCTTTGTGTGCCGTGTTCCCTTTTCCCGTTCGCTGGTTGTCTTGTCTTCCCCTTTCCCTTACCCTTCTGGCGATCCCAAACCATAGAGTGGGGATGGTAACACCAGGGGAACGCCCTGGACAGCATGCCTGTCCATCACAGGGCGGGCACCCCCCGCAATGGCGTCATGGAGCCTACAACCTTATCCACTAATCACCCTGTCAGCAAGACTTTTAAAAACCAATTCAGAACAATGTAAATCTTTTATAATTCTGTCACCAATAATGAATCTATATCGCTTAGTTTCCAATTTGCTGATATGAATGGACTCAGACTACTAGTCTATTGTATTGATTTAAAACTTATTGATGCATTAACCAAGTAGTAATTTACATGAATTTCTAAATTAATTCATAATTTTACAACTACAACCACTTGCCTTTTGAATTGTTTAAATTGGTTAATTCAATACAAAAATAATTTAATACAAAGAACACAATATTACCTGTATTAATTACTTTTCTTGTAAGGTAGTACCAAGCTCACAAGCAGATGCATTTTTGTCTTTTGGGTACTGACAAACAATATTTGGTCAAATTACTATTCGTGCTGTCACGCCCGCGTTTTCCACCGCATGGGCCAAAGCACTATTAAAACACATAATTTGATATTCACTGAATTCCCTGTCGAAGCGCATTTTGTTAAATGTACCTGCAATACTACAACTTAACAACAGAGGTCAGCAACGACTCTTAAACCTATGAAACTAGAAATATGGAGCATATTTTGTGCCAAAAGTATTAATCAAAATTGTGAAAACCGCAAGCAAATAATTAAGTATCAGAATAGCGAAAGTTACTGAACTCGCTGGGTTGGTGACATTTTATGAACGCGAAATATGTGTTGCATACACCGATTCCTAATAAAAGTACACTATTATAGAACTACAAAGATGCAATTCCATGCTGTAAATTGCCTCCGAAGCTTCCCGCCATGATGCGATGTTCTGAAGCGTCATGGAGTGGGCATGCTCAGATGGTTAAAGGCGTGTTCACTCCAAATTCCAGCTGGCCAATAGACGTGTACGCTGCTAAGGCCCGCCCACCCGTTAAAACAGTGCCAAAAGTTTGATTTTTTTGTTATTTAGAAAACATATTTTCATTCTGATACTTAATGATTTGCTTGCAGTTTTCAAAATTTTGACTAATACTTTTGACCCAAAATGAACTCCATACCCCTGCCTTTGTAACGTATGACACAAATACAAAAACTACACTCAGTACACATGTAAAGCATTCTTTTCACCTTTTATTTTCCCCAGTTGAAACAGGAGCAGGAAATACTGCCCAAATAAACAGCGCACCGGCAGTGGTCATCATTATATAACGATGCCCAACTGAGAAATAATGGAGTTCAGTAAGGCCCAGTAAAAGAAAATATTAGTTTATCATCCCCGCCCGCGTGGCGAATTTAGCCTGCATCGATTTTTAAACATTTTTTTAAAAGTGTATTTTCCTGTGTAAATTCCACTGCCGGCGTTCACAAATTTTGAATGAAACCTTTTTTTTTTAAAATATTTTCTTTTCTTATTAATTTTGCAGATCAGCCCATATGTCATACATCTGTTGCTGTTCCTTCTGTTTACTGTTGATGTTGAAAACTTATCTTCCGTAATCTTTTTTCTAAGAAATAAAAATAATATTTAAAAAAAAATAATTCGCCCTCCCTCATTACTTGTTCCTGATTGAAAGGATGATAAACTAATAATTATTTTTACTGGGCCTAATAACACTAACCATATCATAATTGCATATTTTAGTACGTTTTCATTGCTTAAATATATGGGAACCGCCAACGCCGTTTGGGAGAATAACTTTAAACAGTAACCAGTTTACACATTTTAGGGATTTTCTTTTTTGCCGTGTAGTGCTTATTGCAGAATTGCATGATGTTTCATGTGTACCTTTTTAACCCAATAACGCAATTTGCCTCGGTGTAAATACAATTACTTGTAACTAAAAGTGAAAACTCTTAACACACTTTTTCGATTATATCCATATAGTAGGAAAATAAACTATGAGGAGAAAATACTGCATTAATCGATAATTTCGATCTGCCCAATCATGGTCGTAAAATATAGGGCATGGGGAATTGTAACCCCCAGCACCCCCAATCAAAAGCAGGCAATACAACCCCCTGTACCACCTTAAATGGGTGGGGGCTTATTATGGGCACCATTGTTGGAATTGTCCAATGGTAAGAATTGTTGACTGGGAGTGGGAAGCAGTCTTCTGCCTACCTAAGGCCATGCCCGTGTTTGCAAGTTAAATATTCTTTAGTCAGGGAAATACAAATCATATAATTAGATAGAAATTTCAGGTCCAGAAAGTAAAAACTCAGACCAAGATATTGTTTCAACAAACCAGAGTCACAGTCACAGAGTAACTCAACTGGTTGGTTGAAACAAAATCTTGATCTGTATTTTTACTTTCTGGACCTGAAATGCTCCTCAGTTGGCATTTGTTTAATATGCTAAGTAGCCCGATTGCTGTTACAAAATTATGAATACAGTCATAAGAATAACCGAAAAGCAACACGCTTCTACAAGTCAAGAGTAGGGAAAAAAACAATAACAACAGAGGCAAGGAGAAAAAAAAAATCTCACACGGTCAGTATAGGAGGAAAAAGGCATTGGAAGTTTTTTGGTAGGTATTGGAGGATTTTGCTACAGAGCAAGTTTATTGATTCACAGTTAGGAATGTCAAGGACTAAAATGTTAAGAAACCAACCCAGAATGATACATATACCAAATATAAATCCTGTTCAGTAAGCCAGATCATAAAATAGACACACATTAGGAGCTGTGATTAATCAGACAAACAGAGAGGCAATTAGTGGGGTCAATACTGACAAACTGTTTAATTCAAAGAAGGTCCTTATGTCTCCCCAGGGTAAAGCAGTGGTTATGCTTTAGGGATAGATTTTTTCTTTTTCTCTGACTCAAGGAGTGAGACTAAGCAATTAAAAGAAACCTTACATATTCTTACAAAACACCAGGAATCCACAGTAAAAACAGTGTGCAGTTCTCCATTACACTCCAGGGTTGCCCAACCTTTTTTACAGTGAGGGCTACTTTTATGAAGGAAATACTCTGATGAGCTACCGATTCACAATGGGGGGGTTCCCCTTCGTACATTTTGCAGACCACAATCGATCGGTTGGCCACCAATGAAATAAAGCATTATCCATTAATCATCTCATGATCGACCTGGAAACATGAGGCCGATCATGATCGACGGGTTGGGCACCCCTGCCTTACACTTGAATCAATATCAGAATCAGGTTTATTTTGCCATCTCACGCGCATACGGAATTTTTTATCTAGCTGTCAGTGGCTCTCTTACATACAGTAGATACACACACACAGTTAAGACAAGACAATAGGCAGATACAGTTCAGTTGGTATATACAATGTGGATGTGTTGATAAATACAAAGTGCAGGAGTGCATGTCTGTGCAAGGACCTCTGGAATAAATGCTAAATGTACAAAACAATACAATGAGTACATTCAGTTAATCACAACATTGAGGTATCGCTTGATAAGGGAGGGTAACAGTTCAACTGGCACAGCGGTTCATAAGGGTGATGACTTGTGGGAGGCAACGGTTCTTGTGCCTGTTGGTTTTGGCACGTTGTAGTGAGATGCAGGGCTTACTGTACGGGTGTGTGTAGTCTGTGATGATTTCCTTGCCCCTTTCCTGACTCGCCATGACAGGTCCTGGAGGGCGGGCAGGTTGAAACCGCTGGTCTTTCCTGAAGACCTGACTTACATTTCTTGTGGTCTGCCCTTCTGTCTTTTGCTGCTTGATTTGAACCAGACTCTAACAGATGAGCTGGGAACAGACTTGATGATCGTTGTATAGAAATGGATGAGTAGCTCCTACACCTAGTTGAACTTCCTCTTCATTCCTGGGAGATTGCAGATCTCAGAAGTGAAAAGGCATCCATGGCAGATACAGAGCTATCGAGTATGGAGAACGGGGAAATTGTTGGGGGGACTTCTTCTGAAGTCCATTGGCATTTCCACAGTTTTGAGCATATTTTGCTCTGGATTGTTGTGGGCCACACTGGTCAGAGTTGAGACCTCAGAGTGACTGTAGCACATCATGCCACCATCTTGGTGCAATACCAGAGGGCCAGCCAGCCAACCACCTGTCAGCATGCAGACACATTGCCATTACCGATGAGTCCAGTGACTGTCGTGTCATCTGCATATTCGAGGAGTTTGGCAGAAGGCTCCTTGGACGTGGAGTAGGCGGGAGAAAAAAACAATAGTGGGTAATTCACCCTTCCCAGCGGGGCACCAATGTTAGCTGTGGTGAGGCTGGATGTGAGTCTCCCCAGGCCTCACCAGCTTTGGTGCTCCAATGGGTGATCCAGTGACATGGGGGTCAACGGAGCACGTTTGGAGTGGAGGTGCTGCAGGGTGATGGTGTTCAACACCAAGTTGAAGCACGCAAACAGAATCCTTGCATAGGTCCCTACATTATCAAGGTATTGCAGGGCATAGTGTTGTCCCGTGTTGACTGTATCATCCACCGACCTGTTTGCTTGGTAGGCAAACTCAACTGGGTCCAGCAGGGGGGCTTGATGTCCTTCAGGTGGGCCAGAACCTGTCACTACAATGTTTTCATGTCCACAGATGTCAGAGTGACAGGCTTATAGTCCTTTTATGCAGGACTTTTTGAGAATGGCTGACATGGTGGAATGATTGAAACAGAAGGGAACTTTGCACAGTTCTTGAAGATTTGAGTGGAGCTGGGAGCCAGTTGATCAGCACAGAGTTTCAGACAGGAGAGTGAGATACCATCTAGATCTGGTGTTTTCCTGGTATTTTGTCTCTGGCAGAACTGGCAAACGTCCACTTCAAATTTCAGGGCTGGTTGAGAGGCAGGTGGGGTGGGTGAGTGGGCAGGTGTTAGTTGTGTATTGGGTGACTTGTAGCAGGACGGAGGTGTGAGTCTCGGGTTATCAATTCACGTTGTCTGCTGGCTGATGCTTCTCTGCAATGTGGAGGATGTTGTGCCATGGATCTTAATTTCTTGCAGACCTTTCCACACTGATGCAAAAATGCTAGCTGAAAATTAGTTTTTCAGCCTTGCAGAGTAGCGTCTCTTAGCTTCTCTGATTTCCTTTGTCGCAGTGTTCCTGCTACGGTGATGGGGTACGGTGCAGGACGATCCACATGCGGCTTGGAGATGAAGGGCCGCGATATACTTCACGCAAGGCAACTCATATGCAAGGCAACTCATATGCAAGGCGACTCATATGCATTTAAGATAATGTAATGTTGTGAAAATGCGCCATACAATAAAATTATATTGAATTGAATTGAATTCAATTAAAATGAATTGAAGAGGAACAGGAAGGACATGCAAACTCTGCACACAAGGAGCTAGGGTAAAATTAAAACTCCCACTGCCTGAGGTGCAGGCTGTCATAAGTTTTTTTTATATAAAACTAATTAGTCCTTATGTTAACTGTTCAGTGCAGGTGTGAGGTGCACAGCTAGGGTAGTTTGTATCACACTCCTTGAAGCAGGACTGAGGTCCAATAAAGCAAGGAAGAAGCCCTTCATTAATGAGAAGCAGGGTAGAACAATGCTGCAGTTTGCAGAAAGATATATATTATTCACAGACGCACACCGATAAATTGAAAAATGAGTCAAACAAAAAATTGTGCTGCAGTCTCAATTTTTTCCATGTCTGTATAATCTAAATTTGTTAAAATTATAAATCCTATTGTAACATTCAGATTCTATACTGACATCTGACCACTGGATCACTCTTACTGAATAGATAAGCTGGAGCTTGGGGACAAAAGGTAATTGTTTGATGTTTTAGTAGTTTCTGTGGAACAAAAATGAATGGAAATATCCAGTATTATTAAGACTTTTATTTTGGAAATGTTGCCTAACAATTATTACTCACCAGTATTCCAAATGCCACAAGAGAGAAAACATTAGCAAGCCGAAGAGCTGCATTTGCAGACACAGTGCTCACAATCCTGCCGAGAAGTGTTGAAACCTGACAATACATTTTGTAGAATAACAACTTGGTGCAGAGCACAGGGCAATTAAGTGGCCACTATCCAGCATGTCACAAGCAGCCATCTCTCTATGTGACAAAGGACTTGCCAGGAGTTATCCAGATAACATAAAGGTATACCAGAGTACATCTGTCCTCGTCCTTTACCAGTATGACCCTCAATGTCCTAAAAGTCATTTTCAGTTCTCTGTCAGCCAACAGACGGGTTTTTCTTGCTTGCAGCTGTCAAAATCGCTGCATTGTTACTTGGAGCAGTTTCCGTAAATAACAAGCCACTGGTAACTAAAGGGCCGAATGACTTGAAGATGCAGAAAGATGACGGCATTTTGTCCTAGAAATAGGGAAGAGCTGGGGGGGTGTATGGAGGGAAATGAAAAAGTGACTTTATGAGGAGAAGGAAAACTGCAAAAGAAAAGCAAGGAGTCCAAACTACAGCACAACAACACTGCAGTGATGTGGAGGAGGAGGATGAAGAGCATCACAAGCACTTTTGGGGCAACAACACCGAGGTGATGTGGAGGAGGATGAAGAGCATCACAGGCTACAAGCACATCAGGAGAAACGACACTGAGGTGATGTGTAGGAGGAGGAAGAGCATCACAGATTACAAGCACATCAGGGGCAACAACAGCAAGGTGATGTGGAGGAGGATGAAGAGGATCACAGGCTACAAGCACATCAGGGGCAACAACAGCAAGGTGATGTGGAGGAGGATGAAGAGGATCACAGGCTACAAGCACATCAG
>JABFEA020000130.1:17298686-17312961 GCA_019775915.2 Cyphomyrus plagiostoma | reverse complement strand
TGACATAAAAATAAACACTAAAACAAGACCAACACATCCTCCTGTCTCAACGTTACATTTTTGGTTTCAACTTAAGCAATATTTTCCTATTTATGCTATGCAACTACTTCCTCATTTAGCCCTTATTTACAGTATAGAGGAAAAATTTTCTTGCATAAGAGTGTTAGTTTATCAGCATTTAGATAATAATCAGTAGGTCTGCACTAACCAGTTGATATAAAATGCTTCAAAAAAACAAGACAAACAAGGACTGTTGTCTTCCTGGAGTATAGCTCTGGAAGTGGTCTGGTTCCATCACAAATCCTCGGTATTGCAGCGTTTCACAGAAAGAAAAATAAGCTATAAAAACAACATTATACCAATAAAATACACCAGAAACCTGGTATGCAGACCGCACAACAGACACCCAAGTGGTCACATTCGTTTAGTCTTACTTCGCACCATCGTTTCACTGGAAATGCACAACAGGGCCCAGATGAAACAGCCTCCTGCATTGGTACTTAAAGTACGCTACCAGTACAACTTTCTAGATAAAGTCCTCTAAACAATGTTGCTTGAAAGTTGCCTCACCGTGTCTTGCATAAGACTGCTAACACCCAGAAAGGAAGCACCAAACATCACATGTGTGAAATACTTCCAATTTCCTTCCATTTCGCTTTTCGTTAGCTATTTCCTGTTAACAGTTACTGACACCTTGTAAAATACAGCCTTCCATCAAGTTCTGCCCGATCGAGTCACATCCAATCGTGCTCACATCCGTTGTAAATAATAAACACCGAACGAGAGACACCTGAAGGTGTGTGACATTAGTGGGTGTATCGCTTATTCGTATATTAAGTATCGCTTTCCACATCAGCCAAAATATGTCTATATAAATAGATAAGTATGCGAGAGAATATAGCCAATTTGTTCAATGTTTTTTTGAGTAATAATCTACAGGGAACAAAATTGAAAACAGTCAGATCTCAGGTGATACCTAAGTCTGAAAGAAAGCTACCAGAGCCGGCAGAAATTACATTTTACAAACAGAAGATGATTTCTGAGTATTTCTATAAATGTTCTCCTTAAAACATTAAGACAGTATCGTGCTGAAGAGTCCGGAGAGTACAAGTACATGTCTGCTATGAAACAGCTGATCCTCTTTTTGTTTAGAAAAATGCTTTTGCAACTTGTCCCATGTTCAGAATTAACCGTTGACTGACGGTCCGCTGATGTCCTGGGCCCTGCTGCCTCTGACGGAGGGAGGGCAGGCACTGGATCTCTCGCAGTGGTCAATGGCCGGGCTCTCGGGAGGCGTGTACCAGCAGCAGCTGCAGAGCAGAGCGGCCAGCCGGGAACGCACCAGCTGGGTGAAAAGCACGAACAGCGTGCAGTTTGCAGCTCCTTGGAGAGTGTTTCCGATGCCCTAAGCACGACACGGAGATAGTGTCAAGCCAGATCATCATTACACATACAACGGAGCTGACCCTTTCAGCTTAATGATGAGCGCGACGCAGGTAAACGTAATATAAGATAACTACAAAGCTATTAAACACAGACGCTTGACACATCATCTAGTCCATATGACAAGCTCACATACATCCAGTAGCACTTTGGCCACTAGAATGTGCCCAACATGTGCACAAGTGTGCCAAACACAATAGTACCTATATTTCATTTTTTTTTATTCTCAAAACAATAGTCTACTACCAAATGTTATCTGGGGAGCTATGGAGGTGGGGGGTTGTTGACTGGGGGGCCTTGGACATGGTAAAAGTTGTCAACCTGGAGCGGGGGAGCACACAATTAATTTTGTGTCTTTAACAAACGCTCCCTATGGGCTATTATTGACTCGTGGTTGACTGTATTATTGTAGCTACTGTGGGCCAATAAAGTCACCCAATGGCCTGACAGGGCAGAGTGGGGCGGTTACTTGATGTGGCTGAGAGGAGGTTTGGAGCTATGATGGCTGCGATAAACTAGGAGTGGAGGAAAGGCTGATCTGGCCGCCACCGTTTTAGGGGTTTACATGTCTCGTGCTCTGTGATCTAAATGAAAAGCGCTACTTGCCTTTTCAGCACTAAATACACACTTGCTAGACTATAAAGGAATTACGTGCTTTTAAGTAAGAATACTGTGGAGACGACTTGATATCTGGCATCTTCACTATTTAATGCAGAGAAACAGGGGAAAAGCAGAGCGGGGGCGATGTTATGGTCTTCATATGTGCAGAGGTAGAACTCACATGCAAGGTGACCAGCATGGGATGCTGTCTGGCAGGGGAACCCAAAAGCAGCAGCAAAAAACGGATGGTGCTCCAGATCCGCAGGGCTATAAAGATTATGGGGATGAGGGTCATCTTTCGGTCAGCCATGGAAGTGTGTGCATCAGACGGCCGTGTCCCGGCCAGGAGGGGGCGGTACTCTGACAGGGCAGCGTGCTGCAGGGAGAACAAGACTTTACAACCATCTTCAAGGCTTTCAAGACAATTGCTTCAGGAAATAAGGACTAGAATATGCGACGACACAATACATCGCATCACAAATGTATTCCAACCCCTGCCGCCCAAAGATCCGAAGAACTGAAAACTGACCGCTCTGTGGATGTGCTTCTTTATGAGGATGTACATGACGGGAAGGATGAGGTAGGCCAGCAGCTCCCAGATCTTCCCAGTCAGCATCATCCACAGGACATGGTCTGAGGCTTTCAGGCTGATCCAGCACCAGCCCACAGACACCTCCGAGGCGTCATAGCCGATCTTGTGCAGGCAGACAGCCGCGGCTGTGATCGCGAAGGGCACGCCCCAGCTGCTCCGGCGAGGGGACAAGGGGACGGCAGAAACGGCGGGGGTCACCGAAACGGCAGCGCTTCCATTGCAAGCATTTGCTCATTTCTTTCATCTCACACTTTCAGGTTTGCCAACTTTTGACTTTGCATTCGAGACAAGTCTACGCACACATTTACATGTATGTAAGAGTTTTATTACCTTGTGAATAGTCTGTAGGGTTGGCTGACTACCCCAAAGCTTTTGGTTTAGTTAATTTTAGATTTATAATGGAATAATATAGATTTGTTGTAAGATTTCTTTAGTGAGCCTGAGAGTCGGAAAGGGTGAGCGTCACGCCAGATGATGACTCAGCAGCCCTGAATTTTCCACGAAAGGAAGGATTAACACAAATCTAAAACTTATGAAACACTTGTTTGATATGGTTATTAAAACTCATTCACAAAAAGCCATATCAGTTTAAAGGTTAGCACTTAATATTGTTTCAGTGCCAAGAGATGTGAGATGAGCTTCACCCTAGTCAGAGCCTCCACCTCTATCTATTTAGGGTAGCTAACCCACAAGCCAATGTTTATTCTAAAGAATTAACTGAATATATTCAGATAATATGACAGAAGTACTCTGAACATATTTCCTATTTCATGCAAAATGATTTGAATACTGAAAATCCAGTGCCGTCAAACATTGTGCAAGAATGAGAAACATCCAGTCTGCACTTGTGGAAGGACACGTGCAGTGTCACGAGGTCCAAACATTTACACATATATAAGCGACCTACACGCCAGTCACGGGCCTGAAACGTCAGGGGGGAGGACATATCTCTGCACTTCTGATGTTACCTCCGATCTACCTGCATTCACGCTCCATATTTTTTTCCTGCAAGTCGGCATTTTCAAGGTGAAAAAAAAAATCAACATATGATGAAACAGCAACTAAAGCGCTACTGAGTTTGCGGGCACAGTGAGGGAGGAGGCCACTGAATTCAGCTGATGATGATGAATTATTTCTCGCGGCAGAAAGCGGAAACACCGCGCGCAGACCAGTTGCAGCATGTTTTTCAGGGGCATCCAAACGGACAGTCTGGATCCCCAGGGCTCCGAGCACGGCACTGTGAACTAAAGCGCCATCTAACACTGTTTCAGGATACAATTTAAAATAGCAAAGATCCGAAAAATAAAACAAAAGGAAGAGAGCAGACAACTGTTTTATCTCTGAGAATAAATGGTCGAATCACAATCCGAAGAGGGCAGACGGCACATTTATCGCACACATTTTAACTCATAAACACCAAATCAGTGCACAAAAATCCTCCCTTTTGGTTCATCTACAGTTTTCACGTTTCGCCTGTAAATAATTCGGATTAATTATAAATAATGTTCTTAATTACTTTTAGACCATTTCTTTTCATCTATATATTAGCACAAAACAAAAACGTTCTTCATATGGAAATACATTACGACGCTCATATGAAGCTGCCTCAACTTCAGCTTTGCACTCCAGCTAATATGCGTGTTATATGAAGGCATGAACGTAATATTTAGCCCCGGAGTAGGGGAGACACGAAAAAAACATTAAAGCCTTTATTGATTTTTAATTCAAATTTTTAGTCTCCTTCGACTTCTAATACAAATAATATTTTTAAAAGAAGACTACGAACAAACAACTAAAACAGCTTCAACTAAAATACTTTGCACAGACATTACCATTACTATTGCCGCGTTTATCAGACATTATAACCATCTCGATCCATAAACAACATTAGCAGAATTTAAGCACAGCTTTGAAGGCCGTTGAGAATACAAGTAAAAGTGGCTTCGTGGAAATCTAAACCAAAGAGGAGAATGACAGTCTGGTTTTCATTAATTATCATCATATGAAAACTTGATTATTTATTATTTTGAAAACTTTTAAACGTTACAGTATACAGACGGCATCCAATTCCATCTCTTAAACATACATAAGTAATTCATTAATGTGGACAGTAAAGCAGCACAGGATAGAGTTTGCTGTAAGGTGTGTATTCCCTTACCTGACAATGTGGAACCATAACACCAGGCCGTCCGCTAACCTCTGGTTGGATTTAACAATGTAAATATAGAGATAAATTGCAACTGTAACTGTCCAAAAAAACGAGCTGGTGTTTGCAAACGTGGATATCGCCCCTTGTGCAACGCAGTCCCAAGACTCTGACTTAAAAACCCTCCATACTCCATATGAATAGGAAATCGCAGATAGCAAGTCTGCAACAGATAAATACATCAATAGTTTTCTTGGCGTGGTTCTTAAATCAGTCCAAATTACGTAAGTAAATATAATCAGAACTGAGCCAAAAAATGACAGCGCACAAGAAAACAAAACAACAACCTGCTGATAAACGAAGACCTCCGTCTCATTCCTCCCGGCCATGATCACATACTGTATTACAGTTTATGTAACACATTCGCTTGTCCAGATAAATATAAACAACTTCATTTTGCACGATCTGCCATAATTTGAATCCCGTATTACATTAATATTTAACATATGACTACGCACTGTGCTCACACTTTCGTAAAGTCCTTTTCAGACTAAACTATCTGCGACGCAAAAACGAAGTTAGGCTGCGCAGAGTAGTTACATAATGAAATTATGAAGCTATAGAAGCTAAAGAGCTAGATTTAGAAAATTACTCCTAAACGTCCGATTTAATAACAGATCCATGGTCCAAGTCCAACATGTGAAAGCAAAACTAAACATTTTTTGGCTGCCGCTTGATTAAGAGCCGACTAATACCCCCACCCTTAATAATTCCGGTATAGACTGTTCTTTTTTTACCCGGAAGTCCGTAATTATTACAAGGAAGAAAGTTTTAGTCGCATTAAATATGTAAATGAATTTAGGTGAAGGGAAAAGCCTACCCCTAAAAGTACAGGGAGCTGGGGCGGCGGAGGGGGTGCAGCTCGGTGCGCGTCCTCTAAGCGGCCATACCGCAAATGCTGTCTGCGTGTCAGCCGGTGTAAAGCTTTATTTAGTAAAGCATTACTTATGACAAGCGTCTGTCACCTTGCCGTGCCTTTAGGAGGCTGCTTTTGGAGTTTGTTATAATAAATATAGTCACTTAAAACGTTGAAGTTTTTTTTTAACCAGTAACTTTAAATATCCAAGTGTAATGTACCGATTGGGATCAGTGCATGCATTCGTCCAGGGACAACAAATGTTTGTTTTTGACCCAGGTTTAGACGTGCAAAATTGCTCAAGAGTCTAAATGTGCGTTGTTAATGTTATATGACTTATCACGTCGTACTGGAATCGGAAAAATATCGTAGTTTCGTGAAGTACTGTTTTAACTGCAAGAATGAACCCCGAATCGAAAAGAAAACTTTTCATTCACCAAAAACGCATTAAATTACTCGCATTAAATGATTTGTTGTTTGTAGCTCCCTAAGCACGTAGCCTATACACAGACATTCGGATCCACCAGCTACCTATACGCTATGGTTTCTACTTAGCGAGTGACACGTGCCCTGATCACTGCGACCGAATTTAACACCAAATAAACCTAAGCGATTATTATAACGAAAACATTTCAAAAATGGGTTTTATTTAATTAACCGCATTGACTACAAATAGAATACAAATGGCCTATTGCTGTGAATATGGAGGTAATACGTTCTGTGGTGAGCAAACTCACCGTTGATGACGTACAGTGCGTTATTGCTCTTTTCGGCGATTTTAATCACGTTTTAATCAATTTTTTGTGAACTGCACTACAAGTGGAAACAGGACCCTGAACATATTATATGCCATGTGGGAGACGTACTGCATAAGTCCACTACTCTGCCATTGCAATCCTGAGCAGTTCCAATCAAACTATGGTACACAGACGTGGGTAATTCAGGTCCAGAGAGTAAAAGTTCAGACTAAGAGTTTGTTTCAACCAACCATTTGAGTATAAAGGGTCATAATCACAGAGTATTTGGTTGGTTTAAACAAAGTCTTGGCCTGGACCTTTACTCTCTGGACCTGACTTACTCCCCGCTGATGGTACATTTTACTGCCACTACAAACCAATAATTCACTGGGTACTAGTCACTACCAGGAGCATAAAGTTCCAGGGGAGGCTATGAGTCACGCACGGAGGCCATCGAGCGACTCAGCCACTGTACCATAGAGTACACACACGACGGCAGTGCACTGCTCTTCCTGCAACAGGGAACCTGAAGGGCTCGCTAAACTAGAAGAAGAGGACCTTCAGGTACGGCGACAAGGAGGTGATCCAGCAGGTGCAGGTGGGACTGAAGATTCAGCTCTATGAGGGAAAAACTGCTACGGGGCAGAACAGCATGATGGGAGCATGGAGAAGGATGAGGATCATCACCAGCTGCAGGCCAGCTGGGAATGTGGGGGTGGAGAGGGGCAGAGGCCAGGCTAATGAGCCTGGCCCTTAGCCAGAAATAAATTTCATGGGCGTCCAGCAACCTTACAGTCCTCCCAAAATCCCCCTCGGTGGGTTTGCTGACCTGTGGGGAGGTGTGATGTCACTACCTGTCTCTCTACGTCGCTGTATTGAGCTCAGTCTCTTCTATGTTAGACTTAGATGTAGGTCTCACTTGTCAGTCCCGCACCTCCCCCACACCACTAGCCTCAGGACTGGTGCACCCTTACTGCTGATGCGTGACAACGTCACAGTGTGCGCGACCTTTGTGACGGAGCTTTTGTCATGGAGGTTAGGCATAAAGACATTGGAGGCATTTGAGAGCTGGATGCGAGATGAAGAAATGGAAACAATGTGGATGGTGCACTCCACTCCACCACGCAAACATTCTTTGATTGTTCATTGGCCAGGGGCAGCCCCCCCCCCCCTCAAAAAAAAAATACAATGAATAATAATCTCCATTATTTAAGAGTTTGTGTCTTTAGCTCTGGTCCTCCTAACTTTGTATATTTATAAAGTTCATATATCAGCCAGTGACATTAGTATGGTAACTGATGTATCATGCATCTCTACATATTGTTTGTTCCATCTTCTTAAAGCCCTGCTTTTCTTTTTATGTTTCTGCTGCAGACATAACGAGACAAAAAGGAAAAAAAAAACATTACACAAATAATAACAAGTGACCAGAGGATGCACAGGGCATGCAGGTGTACAGCTGCAAGTGCTCACAGCCAGCAGGCAGTCAGAAGGGAGATGAGACCAAAGATTGTATGTAAACACCTTTTCTACCCTCGATAATAAGACTGAAAGCAAACATGCTATTGGATTTGAAGAAAGGCTGACTGAGGAAGCCCAGTAATACCAGCATTTATATGATTCCTCAGAATGGGATTCTAAAGACTCCCTGATGACTACTAGCTAAAATAAAATAAAATATATGTTTGTAATTGCAACACTATGTAAGTGTCTGTTGTATTGTGCATTGCAAACACATAATGCATGGTAAATTTGAGTAAAATAGTTATTTTTAGTAAAACATCCATACCATACCACTTAAAAGCAGCTGCACTCTAGAGCGCTACTGAGGCCAGCATGGCGTCAAAGAACAAGTTTGCAAGGCATATTGGTGCAAGATGTGTGAACATCCAGGAATAGGAACGGTCCAGCACTGTGCTGTGTGTGCTGTGGTGTGTCCAAAATCAAACACGCCAGTGCAAACAATCTGTTGCACACTTATACCAACATCGCCATGTTCATTCTATGTCACGCCGCAAGCCATAGAGCACGGGTGTCAAACTCCAGTCCTGGGGGGCCGGAGCCCTGCACATTTTTGGGTTTCCCCTCATTTTACACACCTGATTCACCTCCTTGTGGCAATTACCACACAAGTCTTGAACTGAATCTTTTGTGGTGGAACAGGTAAAAAAAACTAAGCTACACAGGGCTCCGGCCCCTCAGGACTGGAGTTCGACACCCCTGCCCTAGAGGATGCTGAATGTTTTCAGTACAACCAGTGGCGGACAAGATTCCGCTAATCCGCTAACCGCTAATTAACGGAGCTACTTTTTTGTCCATAGATTAGCAGTTGTCAAAGCTAACTAGCCGACATGCTGGCAACTGGTTCATTAGCCCTGCTGACCAACCCTGTGGGGTCATGTTTATGTCACCAGTCATGGGCAGTGAGTGGGAACCAGCCCTTAGTGTTCCACTCACTGCCTCCAGAACCTTCACACCTTCCTATACTTCTCCATAAAAGACAGTCCTACTCCAGATCCCAGTCTGTCTATCTCCGCTAACCAGGTGAGGAAAGACTATGGGAGACTCTGCACAGGCAAAGCTGCCGGCCACAATCAGAATCATATTCCTTGACTTCTCCAGGGTCATGTTCTATGACTTATAACACCATCCCACCTCCCAGATTGGAGAACCAGCACCAAAGACTGCCTGACCAACCAATGGGGATCGTGAGGCAACAGAACTGTGTGTTGGAGATGGTGGGGAGCAACACTGAGGCATCGCTGGGAAGTGACCCATCTCCCTTCCTGTTTACCCTCAGACTTCCAGGACCACACCAGCTCTTGCCATCTACAGAAGTTCTTGGATGATTCCTATATTGTCAGAAACATCAGCATTGGAGATGAGTCAGAGTACAGAGGACTAGTGGAGGACTTTGTCTTGGGGTCCAGGGAGAACAACCTGCAGCTCAACATCAGCCAGATGGAAGGACGGGTAGTGGAATCATGGCCCCACAGCCCCTCCTTGGGAAACCCCTTCATCACTGCTTTTGAGTTGGCTTGCTGGTAGCATCAGGATCTGGGCCACATTTGGAGACAACCGTTGAATTCTAGCTACTGAACATGAAGCACACAAGTTTGTAGAGGTGCTAGGATTTTCGTAGCAGCGTCTTTTATTCTCTTTATTGTTTTTGTATATTTTTGTCTTGGCACTGTGTTCATACTCAGGCCAGGACGTCGATCCTGACTGAACAAAATATCCCAAACGACCGTAGTTTTAAAATTAATATTTGATATATTAAGACCTTTAAAGTTAAAACGTACTGTTCCACACCATAACGAGCGTCATTTCGCCTGCCTTGAAATAACAGATGAGTCCTACCTCGGTGCTCTGCACCCAGCTGCCAAGGTCAGAGAATGAGACAGCAGTGGGGAAGACGGATGGGGCCTCGTAGTGCGAGGAGCTTCTGTAGCAGTACACTTGCTGATTGCTTTGTTCTTTTTCCTCACAACAACCAGCTAAGACACTGCCGGAGAAGCTCTCACAGCAGTCAGATCCAGCGCACGCTCCTCTGTCCCTCACGCCAGGTTCTGCCACGGCCTTCCAGCTCGTAGACGCAGCAGCTCACTGGCTTGATGGCCAAGGTTACAGTCTCACGCTCTGCCTTCTGTCAGTGAAACAGATGATCGCTCTGCAAAAGTGAGATAAGTCTTGTAAGGGCAAGACACGTCAGTCATGGCCAGGTACTAATGGCACTGGCTTTTTACAACTTCTGAACATCAATATAGGCATTTAAGGATTTTATAAATTACGATGTATTACAAAAAGAATTGCAACATGATGTCTACTCGTTGTCTTTGCAAAGGTCAATACTTTTTTAAATTAGAAAAATAAAATCTTTTTAAAGGATTTTAAAATCATTTTTTTGGAGAGTTTCTTGCACTGGGCAGCCCAAGAAATGTGACAATTTAATCATAAGCCTCCAATGGGGCACTTAGTCATAGCTAGTATACCAAGGTAGGTGGAGAACATGAATCCCTTCAATCCCTTGGCAAAATCCTGTCTATTTGTACTCATACAGTACATCTCTGCCAGTATACATGTTCATTCTGTGATGATATAGGACGCTTTCAAAACTTCATAGATCTATGTCTCTCTAATAGAAACTGCTAACCTGTGGCTATAAGAGAAGCACTCTGGAGTTGTATCTTACTATAACCTGTGATCCAAATACTCACACACCGCAAGTACAGAAATAGACGTGCTATGACTCACACTCACACAGTCACTTGCTCTCAGTTATTTTAAATAATTTATGAATACTGAAGGATGTTGAGTGTGTCTATTAATTTCTGTTTGCATGCATGTTTTGTAAAGGAAACACTGAAGGACGTAGGATGAGAGGATGAGACTGTTACGAAGTCAGCGCTGAAGGCCAAGGGTGGTATTCGGAACCTTGTCCTCAACAGCTGTCATGTCATGTGATAAGAGGCCTCAGACATGGGGAAGTCTCCACTGAGGGGTGCACAGATATGAGGAAGTCTCAAATGAAGCCATAATTTTCCAAGTCAGACGCACAAATGACAAGTGAAAGAGGGAAAGCATTACCTTAACATGACGTGAGACACCTAAACATTGTTCAGAGGTTTTGAACATCTCTCGGAAGCAGAATTTGGTGCGTTGACATCGGGTATTCAGCAGGCTTTGCAGTTGGATTCCCACACTGATCTGTGTGCAGAGTTTACATGGTGGCTGCTCTCCTGTACTCTGGTTTCCTCCTGCAGCACAAAACACGTGGATGGGTGCATCTCTACATTGTGTGAGCCCTCAGTGGCCTGGTCCTGTGACCTGTGCTTCGAGCGAAGCATTGCAGGAGCAGAGAGAGACATGGAGACTTGCTTGCCAGAGAAATCACGCTCTTTATTAACAGTCCTTAACCCCTGTATTGTTGTTGTTAATGTTAATGGTTGCATTTCCCTATTGTGCGTATGCTTGCCCCTGTCTTGTGTACTCGGCCTGATCCTCACGTATATTTAGCATGTGTAAATCTTCCGCTGTGTGTGCATCTTGCAGTTCGGGGTCTTGTGTTTCCTGTCTCTGTATTTGGGTTCGCTGCTTGTTGGATGCCTGTTGTGGTCCTTCTATTTACATTTTCACGCGGGGCATTCTGGGACATGTATGGCATGCTGGGACATGTGGGACATGCGCCCCACCGGTGCTGCACTAGTATAAAATAAGGTATCTGTTCATCAACCAAATTTTGTACGAGAACCAGTGCATTTTTTTTCACAAAATTTTTGATCGCGAACCAAATTGTTCGTAGACCATAGCGTTTGTGAACCGCAGGCACCACTGTATATGTAAAGAACACTAGAAAATAAATTTGAATTCTTACCGTACTCATATTATCTGATGTACAGCATAAAAAATGTCCCTGGCTTCTGCAACAGTTGTATCTTTTCATGTGTCTCAAAATCAATTGTGAAAGTTGATTCTTCATAAACAGATCAATGGGACACCATTTTGAAGGAAAGGGAGACCCTTGTTAAGTAACACATTGACAAAGGGCACAAGGTACAAATATAACGTTAACTCTCCACCCTAGGCACTTGGTGAATTCCTCTCTCACACACAGAACTAGCTTATTTTGTACAATTATTGAGCATCAAAGTGCCTGCTAAATAAAGTACATGTAAATGTCACATGATTGATTTTTATATTTCAAAGAGTACTTTAGCTTGTCATTCTATCACCAAACTCACTAGAGAACAAGCAGATCACATTGCTGTGCATCTTATTTTTAAGTGAAATTGTGAGTCTAAAAGTAACAGAAGGAAATTTAAACTGGTATTTTCCTTTTGTACCTAAGACAATACCTGTGGTCTGAGGTGGTTTTTTTGAAGTCAGGGTTAATTAATAAAAAATGTCCTATGATTAGGATAATGAAAAATTGTACTAAAGCAGAATGGGAACAAAATGACGGAGAAAGAGGACTGAGGGAGAGGAGGTGACCGGCAAAAGTATTTAAATAATTAATTTTGATAGTTTGTCACCATCATACATGTTGAACACCAGAGTTTCCTTGCCGTTCCCTGGCAGAGCAGACAGCCCACAGTCCTAGTGATGAGTTCCATGCGGACTCCAAGGGCTGCTGCATGCATTCAGTATAGAGAGGAAGCAACGTGGGACTCGTTTCCAGAATGTTCTGGTTCCAGGACAACTCTTAGGGCATCGGTAGAAATTCTGCACCCCCTGAAAGAATGTCGCTTTGGGCTCAATTTTACATATAATTCTACATATCACAGGGCCCCTGTCAAGTGCCGCCCCCCCCTGAATCTACCAGGGTATACATGCCCCTCTGACACCCCCAGCCGCTCCATGACCCCTCCTGGTATGATTCCTATCCTAGGAGCACTGGAAAGAACCCTATCCCCTTTGTTGAAAGGCACAGTACCTTCACAAAATTTCCCTACATCTGGAACAATTAATTCTTTCTTGTGTCCTACAATCAATAGTGAAACTTCTTCATTGTAAACAGATCCGTGGTATGCAGATTTGATTGAAAGGGTCACCACTGTGAAGTAACACAATAACGAAAGGGACAAGGTTCAAATACAGAGTCAGCTGTCCAGCTTAGGCTTTTGGTGAATCCCCCCTTCAAATACAGAGTCAGCTCTCCAGCTCAGGCTTTTGGTGAATCCCCCCCTTCAAATACAGAGTCAGCTCTCCAGCTCAGGCTTTTGGTGAATCCCCCCTTCAAAAACAGAGTCAGCTCTCCAGCTTAGGCTTTTGGTGAATCCCCCCCTTCAAATACAGAGTCAGCTGTCCAGCTTAGGCTTTTGGGGAATCCCCCCCTTCAAATACAGAGTCAGCTGTCCAGCTTAGGCTTTTAGTGACTCCCCCCGTTATTGGTCCCCCTTTCAAACACAGAACTAGCTCGTTTTGTACAATTATTGATTGAAAAAAAACCTCCAATTCAGAAGTGTGAAACAGCAGCACTATCCACTAAGTCACCAAGTCACACACTAACAGGCGTCTTAAAGAGGGTTATTCACCTAACAGCATATTTTTGGACTGCATAGGGGAACTGAGATGCCCATAGGTGACCTGCACAGATAAAGGAAGAATATGTGAACTCCAAGCACAAAGATCTGGGGGGTTGGACTCCAGTGCAATCTACTAGCCCACTGTGCCACCCATCAAGAAACAAAAAATAAACTTTCATTTCTACTGTTCAGTACTGCTGCATTCTCTCTTTGGAGGAGTAAATAATCAAAGCCCCCCCCCCCCTCTCTGTCTGGGAGTGATGCTAAAGGCAGCAGCATTTGCAGGAAAAGTTTGATTAGGGTGAATAGACAAAATCCATGCTGTCAATTCAGTGCAAAAGACCATGAACGGCTGGCGTGATGTAGGAATGGGTTTTATTGTGGGTAATTCATTACTGTATGATGATAAGCTTAATATTTCACCAGTGCAATCATCAAATGATGATAGTTTAAGAAAGTACAAGCAGGTTTTATTTAAAATTGATCAGTATATTTATCCCAGGGTTTCTGAACCACTGGTTATGAAGCCCTGATTTAACCTATCGGAGTACCTGACACAATTACGGAATTCTGTAGGGTGGGAATGATAAGTGGAAGCTGTGCCAAAAATGTTACTGAAAACAAGGAAATAGTAGATTGAAGAAACGGATGTATAACATTTGAACAACTTCTGTTTACACAGGGGATATGATACTTAATGTATCAAGGGTGGTGAAGTGGAAGGTCGACATTTTGTGTGAATCTTGTGCTACAAAAGTCTTCCTGGTTTGTATTTTGTGGTTTAACACCCTTGCATCACTGAAAGGTACTCCCCAA
>JABFEA020000130.1:17265376-17286369 GCA_019775915.2 Cyphomyrus plagiostoma | reverse complement strand
TTGTCAGTTGTTCTGTACCTGTTCCAGGGAACATTTTCTATGTAAATATTTAATTGGTAAAACCTTATCCCTTGTAATTACAGTTACTGTCCTTTGCTTCTTGCATGTTTGCCTTTTCTGAAGCTGTGAAAAGTTCTTTTTCTTGTCCATAAACTGCTTTATACTTAAATTTTAGTATGTGCATTTAGTATATACTTATTCTTAGAATAAGGTGAATAATCGGAATGATTTCCGGAATGATTAAACTTTTGCGATAAGATGGGTTACTCGGTGGCTCAGTGTCCCACACTCACCTGCCCTCTAGAGTTGGGCGTTTAAATTGCACCTCCGCTATCTGCGCTTTGAGCCTGTATGATTTCCCCGTGTTTTGTGGCTTTCGTCGCGGTATTCCCGTTTTCACCGGTGATCATAAGACATACAGTTTAGCAAACTGGGGTCTCTCACTTTTCCTATAGACTGGAATTTTGCGTTTGTCCACGAGCGTACCCAGCACTGAGCTCTGTACTGCTTAAGATAGATCCTCTGTGAGCCTGACCAAGATAAGGGCTTGGAAGTTGGATGGATAAGATTTACCTTTATCTTAGAGTAGAGAAAATGTAAAACATGTTAAAAAGCAGGTCAGTTATTTTTTTCTATTGAATTCAGATTGGTTTAAAGGGTCTTCTTCCATATGTATATATACTGTTCAGACATAACATTAAAACCACCTGCATAATACTGTGTAGGTCCCCCTTTTGCCACCATAACACGCTGAGGCATGGACTCCACAAGACCTCTGAAGGTGTCCTGTGGCATCTGGCACCAAGACGTTAGCAGCAGATCCTCTTAAGTCCTGCAAGCTGCGAGGTGTGGGATCTGTGGATCAGACTTGTTTGTCCAGCACGGCCCACAGATGCTTGGTCAGATTGCGGTCGATGGGCTTCGAAGTCGACACGTTGACCTGTTTATCTTGTTCCTCAAACTATTCCACAGCAGTTTTTGCAGTGTGACAGGGAGCATTATCCTGCTGAAAGAGGTCACTGACATTGAACGGGTGCACTTGGTCGGCAACAATGATTAAGTAGGTGGTAGAAGTCAAAGTAAAATCCACATACTGGTAAATGCCAGGACCCAAGGTCTCCCAGCAGAATATTGTTCAGAATGTCACACTGTCGGCTTGTCTTCCCATTGTGCATCCTGGTGCAAACTCTTCCCCTGCATCCTGGAAACACCCCACAAGACCTGCCCTGTTGGAGATGCTCTGACCCAGTCGTCTCGCCATCCCAGTTTGGCATTTCTCAGTGTCGCGCAGATCCTTATAGTTGCCCGTTTTTCCTGCTCCAACACATTAACTTCAAGAACTGCCTGTTCTTACGTAATATATAATGTCACCCTTGACAAGATAATCACTCTTATTCACGTCGATTGTCAGTGGTGATTTGGCTGGTTGGTGTATTCTTTTTTATAAATAAGTGACTTTTGCAAAAAAAAAAAAAAAAACCCTGTGATGAAATACATAAAAAAAATCTTGGTCTTCCCCAACAGACGTGCTTTAACCGAGCAGTAGGGAGAATCTCTTTATCATAATCTCTGTCCCATCAAGGCCAAAAGTACTGCAAAGCTGAAAGTTAGTAAATCAATAGTGAATTAGTGAACATTCATGAGCAAACGAACAGTCCTTATACTCTTTGCCAGAATACTGCTATGTTTGTCGCTGTTAGCATGAGTGTCAGAATCAGCTTTTGCTTCTTATCAGATATAATTAGGGCTCGGCCCTTATTTCAAACTGTGCTAAAACTGAAAGAGACATATTAATACACATGAGTGTGGACCATACATGCAAAATGATTTTGAATGTTACCTTTGCAGGAGTGACAATTCTCAAAAATTATGTTTAAAAATGTGATAAAGCTTTAATATATAAACCCATATATTTTCACATTTTAAAATGGTTTAATATACATGTGACTTCTAAGTTCCTGTGACGATTTTCCACAGCACTTTTTCTTTGATATATATATTCTTGACTTGGCCAGCAGTTTTATCAGTTTGGGTTGTATAAATCAGGACTTCAATTTGCTGTCCTTTGCCGGAATTGAGTCTGGTTCCTCTCAAGGTTTCTTCCTACTAAGGGAGTTTTTTTTCCTTGCCGCTGTTGCCTCTGGCTTTGGGCAGGTACAACATGAAGCACTTTGAGACAAAGTAATGTTGTGAAATTTGACTATACAAATAAAATTTAATTGAATTGAACCTGAATGGTGCTCTTGACATTGTGCTTCTTGGCAGTAAGTAGTGCTGCAGCAGTATATTTGATTATCACAGCTGATGTTATTGAAATTATATGGATTATTTGATCAGTTATTTATGGGTTTACAGGCTATTGCTTTATGTGTGTTACGCTGTAATTTGATTTTGTAATGATGTGTGCATATTACATAATATATTAATGAGCGCTGCGGAAGGGGTGTACAGTTTTATACAAACATTTTTAAATATTAAATCAACAGTGAACTTATTTCCGTCTTACATTTATTGTTTTTAAAGAGGGCTATATGATCTTCACCATCCATCCACTTATTATGGTCTGAGTTGCAGGACCTAGAGCTTTAAATGAACCTGTGTTCCTAAAATTATGATGGGACGAAAGTGGTGATGTTCTGCTCTGTCCCACAATTCTAGGTAGAGCGCAGTGGAGGCCACCTTGCAGTGATGATGTGGAGGGCACTGTTGACCTTTCTGTTGTTGGACAGTGTATGTACGCAGAAGGGCTCCAGCAAGGAGATGAAAGGCCATGTGTCTGTGGTCATTGTGGGTGGGACGGGCGATTTGGCCAAGAAGTACCTTTGGCAAAGCTTCTTCCAGCTGTACGCTGATCAGGTCAGCAGTGGGCACAGCTTTTCCTTCTATGGCGGGGGCCTTTCAAAGGCTGAAAAAGGCAAGCCCAAACTCTTCCAGATTCTGAAGAGCCTGGCGTGCCCGTCGGGGGTGTCGGAGGAGCGGTGTGCTCTGCTGAAGGAGCAGTTCCTGAAGTTGGCTCAGTACCAGCAGCTGAACACCACAGAAGATTATGAAAGTCTGGCAGGTGACATCGGACAGCGGCCGGAGAAGGAAGGCCTGCTGGAAGCCGGCCGGCTGTTTTACCTGGCCGTTCCCGCGTCCACGTATGCCGATATCGCTGAGAAGATCGGCCGCAGCTGCAGGCCAGGCCAGGGGCAGTGGCTTCGGGTGGTGCTGGAGAAGCCGTTCGGCCACGACCTGGACAGTGCAGAGCAACTGGCCACGCTGCTGAAGGAGTCACTGCAGGAGGACGAGATGTTCAGGATAGACCACTACCTGGGAAAGCAGGTATGAATCAGCCTGAGCTCCATTGCTGTTACATCTTCACCTGCTGCAGTCAGTCTGCATGGGACGTTTCTCCTGTTGGTCTTGCAGTGTTATTTGCAGGCTGCGACCGGCAGTCCCATAGTGGCTGAATTATTCGGTGACTGTGGGCCACTGCAGGCAGGATGGCTGTTCCAATAAAGGCGGACTGCTGGGAGAAAAAAAGCTCATTTCCATGGTTCCAAGTGATTTTCTGTGTGATTAATTGAGCTGATTATCTCCACGACACGATTTTAATACGTTTTTATTGTTCCTAGATATTGTTTAATCAGAATTATAATTATTATACTTTCATAATAATTAGATCTGTCTGTCTGTCTCTGGAGGGCTTTTTAAAAAAAATCCCCCTGATTAATGTTTAACTCATTTCATCTCAAAAAATAGTAATATGTTACCTTAAGGAAACCGATCTGGCCATAATTTTGCTAAACCTCTGCTTTTCCAATGGCACGGTGTCTGCGGTCATCACATCACACTTGAGCCCTGCAATACACGCACACATCACTTCCCCACCTACTCACACCATGGTCTATAGAGCGTACCGGACCCCGGGGGCGCATGAAATCCTGTCCACTTGTCTGTTTGCTTTTCAGAAATTCGGATTAAGCCGCCTGCTACATTGTTTCTTTCTTTCTGAATAGTGGAGCCCTGCTCAGCGTACGATGCACTTTCCTCCCTCGTCACATGTTGAGATCTGACTAATGCTGCCAGCGATGTAGCTTTAAACCAGGGCTGGGGGGACCTGATCCACGGAGGGCCGCTGCAGGTTTTTGGGATGACCTCTCAATCAGCCAATCGCAGTGGTTCGCCAGGACTGGACTTGAGAACCACTGCTTTCTTATTGGCTGACTGAGAGGCCATCCCAAAAACCCGTGCCGGCCCTCCATGGATCAGGTCCCCTAGCCCTGCTTTAAATATACAGTTTACTATACAAGTTTTATTCGTTTACATTAAATTATTAGTAGCCGATTTTTTTTTTTTATGATTGTTCATCACTTTTCCTTAATTATGCCCCCAGTTACCTGGTCTGGGCCCTCGGCTGGCCCTCTCTGGGCCCTCCCTGGGCCCTCGGCTGGGCCTCCTGTTCAGTGGTCCATGGCTCACACTGACTCGTTATGTGCATTTTTGCAACATAACTATAGAGAATATTTTGTTGTATCGTCTGATCAACTTTACTGCCCATAACTTCCGTTGAAACATTTTTAAAACAATCTATAAACAGTGTTGCAGGCTTTATTTTTTATGCGTCCATTATTGTACATGTTGGACTTGGATATTTATAATATCACTTTTTATGAGATTTCTACAATAATTATAATTATTTTTAGGACAATCTTTATTGGATGAGGAGAGTGTGACATGCAACAGAACATCAACACACCGTTACTGATGCTTATCATCGATGCTGATAGGCTTCCATTATAAAAGAAAAACGTTAAGTGCAGGTGAATCAGTGAGTCTGGGAGTGAGCATGCAGCGGCCATACGAGTGCCGAGTGTTTACTGTTCTCGGTACCTGATCTTCTTGAATCACCGTGAACAAGCATATCTTTTAACACCATAAAACTACTGCATTGCAATTTGAATAAACATTGTAGTTTACAGAAACAAGACTTGGTTATATATACATACAGGTTTTTTTTTCTATCATTGATAAAATTGTATTGTCATTTCAATGAAAGTTACATGAGAGCGTGCCATGGTATAGAAGAAGGAATAACGAAATATGCATTTAGTTTGATTCTTTATCCGTTTAAAATATATTTTTTGTATACTTTTGTGAAAGGTGGTTTCCCAGATATTGCCGTTTCGGAAAGACAACAAGAACTTCCTTGACCCCATCTGGAACAAACATCACATAGAGAGAATGGAGATAGTTCTGAAAGAAACTCTGGATGTTAAAGGTGCACCCTTCTTTTATGTAAATCACGTGCGATGTACCATAAAACTAAAAAGATTGAAACAAACAAAAGATTAAAAATAATCTAGTAACGTCAAATTAAATGCAAATAACTCTTGTACTGGAGGACAGAACTTCTCCAATAGGACTTTCTTAAATAATTTAAAAGTAGTTCTTTAAAAAAAAAAAGCCACTACTGTGAAATTGCACCTTTATATAAGGCTACATTCACACTGCCAGCCACATCGTTCAATTCCGATTTTTTGCTCAGGTCGGATTTGTCTATCTTGGCGGTTCACATTCATAAGTACAAATGACCTGTATCTGACTGTAATGTGAACGCATTGGTCCTCCCAAACGTCACGCATGCACACATTCATACGTTTTTACACGGGTGAAAAGCTGGTCGTAAAATTGTCACATTGTGCGGCCATGACATGATGATCGCTGCGCTGATTCAAGTCTTTTGCCTCTTAAGAGCCTGAAGTCAAACTTTAATTTTTCTTTGGCATTGTAGCCACGTTCGTGTATGCACTGAGCCATTCCTGTGGCAATTATTTCAAATACTACTCTATTACGATAGGTTCCTTCCAGGTTATTTCCCCAAATATCAATTAAACCCCCACCTTCTCCATCCTTCCACTGACTTATCGCAGCTCTCCTCCATTTTTACCTTCCAGCGCTGGCAGTGCAGGCTGATGTCACCACATACGTAGAAGCAAAAAGCCACATGAATCCCGATCTCAGCGTTCACATTCAGGTCGCATGGCCGCCATACTTATCCAAGTTAGTACCACATATGAAAGTGGCACAAATCCGATTTGAAAAGGTCAGATTTGCGTGTCCACACAGCCCTGAAAAGATCAGACCTGTGTCACATTAAGGCAAAAAATCTGATTTGAGTCACTTCAGCATGGCAGTGTGAACGTAGCCTAAGAGTGGCCTTTTCCCGGCGTCATGCTGCCCTCTGTAGAACTGCATGTTTGCCGTTTTACCAATGACTGACTTTTGCCCGAATATTGACTGTACATGTTTTAATTTTTATTTTTGGGGAGGGAGGGGTGTTTGATAACTCAGTATTATGGTTGTATTAAATATAACGATTGACAGACAGATCTTGATATTTTTATAAATAAAATGTCGTAGATATCGCCCAGGCCCAATTGGAATGCAAAATTCAGGAGAATGAGGTCCTACCCGTGTCATTTTCTATTGTTCAGTATTTTAAAAAGGATTCCCTACTGGTTTCAGTGAAAAGAACGTGTAAAGTTCCTTTACAACATTAAACGTCACTATGAAAGATGATAGAAATTGCCTGTTGCTCAATCTGTCTGTTGTGTTTTAGGCAGGGCTCAGTTTTACGATCAGTACGGGGTGATCAGGGACGTACTACAGAACCATTTGACGGAGCTCCTCCTCCTTCTGACAATGGGAGTCCCAGGCAATATGAGCAACAGTGATGAGATCGTCAACGAGAAGCTGCAGATCTTCAGCTCTTTGAAGGAGATCGACAGGACTAGTGCTGTCATTGGTCAATACCAGGCCTACAACTCTGAGACACAGGAGGAGCTTAACAGGACCAAGGAAGACATCAGCAACACACCCACCTTTGCAGGTATATAGTGCACAAGGTGGGGTTTCCGGTTGATGTCACACGTACCTGTTGTGTGCTTTTGTGAACACGAATCACCCTTAAGGTGCATTTTCAGATTTATCTGATTTCCACATACCTCACATGCCTTTTGGATGTTTCGACATGCCTGTTTTTGGGGTGGGGGGTAGGATTGGAAAATAGTTTTGGATGAAGATTTCTTAAAATGGGCAAAATGGATTGTAAATAAGATGGATTTTCCTTTATTTGGTCTATCTGAGGGTGGCATGGTGGTGTCGCCTCACACCTCTGGGACCTGGGTTCAAGTCTTCACCTGTGTGTGGAGTTTGCATGTTCTCCTCATATGGATGGATGGATGCATCTGTCCGATGTTTGATAGCGTCATCTGTTTTTTTTTTATAAACACTTTTTATAATGGGTTTATAAGTTATTTGTCTTTGTTTTTTTCTGGGCATTTCTTTTTTATGGCTGTGATCTACATCTAATATTTATTTTTCATTACAATTATATTCCCTTTCTGCTGTTGTATAGAATTATGTGCAATTGCTGAAAAAAGTAATGATGGTGTGTTTCATTATAATATTACTATTAATCATCTTTGTTCCCTGTAGGTGTTGTGGTTCATGTCAGGAACACTCAGTTTGATGGAGTTCCTATCTTCTTGACCTCTGGGAAGATGCTGGATGAGCAGGTGGCCTATGCCCGCATCCTCTTCAAGAACGAGGTCTTTAGTGTTCGGAATTCCAGCAGTCTCCAATGTAGCCCCAAGCAAATAGTTTTCCTCCTGAGACATGGTAACCTGCAGCACTCGGCCATTCTCGTCAGCAAGAATCTCTTCAAGCCTACTGTTCCAGATGATAGCTGGAAAGAGGTGACAGCAGAGGGAGATACTGCCTTGTTTGGCCTGCCCTTGTCAGGTTACCACATCTACATGCCCATGTTCCAGAGGGGGGCCTATGACCTGATCGTCTCCCAAATCTTTCATGGCAGAAAGGACAGCATTATCCGAGTAGAAACCATGCTGGCCTCCTGGGTTTTTTGGACACCCCTGTTACACAGCCTAGCACAGCAGGTTCCGCGCATGTATCCCGGAGGCACTGACACGGAAAATCTCCTTGACTTCCAGCTGCATGGCAGCAAGATCACCTTCACAAATGAAGGTGTGATCTTGAGCCCACGTGACTTTGTTGGGGGGTCGGCCACAGCTGAGAACTTCCAGGTCATGCGCGGCAAGTACCGTAACTCGGACATGGTATCGGCCTGGCCGGAGGAGCTCATCGATCGACTTGCTGCTGACCTGCAGGCCGCAGCCGAGGAGGCAGTGGAGGGTGGTGGATTTTTCCACCTGGCGCTCTCCGGAGGCTCCAGCCCCCTCGCCCTGTTCCAGCGCTTGGCTGTACATCACTACTCCTTTCCGTGGCAGCACACACACATATGGATGGTGGATGAACGTTGTGTGCCATTGTCAGAGCCTGGCTCCAACTTCTATTCCTTGCACGAGAACCTTCTACAGCATGTACGGCTGCCCTACTTCAACATTCATCCTATGCCCGTACACCTCAATCGACGTCTTTGCGTCGAGGACGATGGCGGCCCGCTGCTCTACGAGAATGACATCTCACGATTGGTCAACGGCTCTAGTTTTCATTTTGTTCTGCTGGGTGTAGGTTATGATGGACACACAGCTTCACTCTTCCAAAGCACTCAGCTGGACACCCATGCGCACAGGCTGGTGGTCCTGACGGAGAGCCCCGTGAAACCACACCAGCGAATGAGCCTTACTCTAGCTGCCATCAATCAAGCTCAGAGGGTTGGTGTGCTGGTGACGGGTAAAAGCAAACATGAGATGATCATTCAGCTGAGCCGGATCAAGGATGATCCACAGAAATGGCCCATAACAGGTGTCAGGCCTACCGGTGGCAAGCTGGTGTGGTATATCGACTATGAGGCTCTATTAGGCTGAGAGCCTTGGTCACTGGTGCAGTTCCTAGAAATCTACTGAAACCAAATAATTTGGAAATGTGTATGTCTGTTTTTTTTTTTTTTTTTTAAACGCATTAAAACCTTTTTACAACTATTCAAATTATTTTTATATTGATAAAGATAATGGATAGATTATTGAATATATTTTAAGTCCTTGATGTTGCACTGGTTTCATGCGTCTTCTCTTGTGTAATGATTTGATTTTCATGATAAACTATCGAACGTTGGTGAATTGGTATTCAAACAAGTCTCAAGAGTATTTGAACATGCCACGGTGTTTTCAAAATGGCTCTTTCTTTGTTTTCCCTTTAAATTCATCATTTCAGGGATACTTTTACTCCGTGTTTAGTTTGAATATCAGTTTCAGCACGATTACTTTGCCATGATATACACTGTCCGGCCAAAAAAAGGCACCATTTGAATTTAAATCAGCAAATACTTAAAAGCCAATGACTGGATCATTATTACAGCTCAGCAAGGTTAGGCAACAATAAAGAGAAGTCAGCTGGGTACCTGAATCTTCTGGACGGCTAGGTTGCCGCTTCATCCATCATCCGAGGATTTTTTCTTCCCTAATGGCATGGACATATTCCAGGATGAGGATGCCTATGCTCATCTTGTTTAAACTGTTTAGGAATGGTTCAGGAGCACGAGGAATCGTTTTCTTGCGTGATTTAGCCACCACACAGTCTTGACCTTAACCCCATTGAAAATCTTTGGGATGTGCTGAAGAAGACTTTATGGAGTGGTCCAACTCATCTATCATCAACACAAGATTTTGGTGAGAAATGAATACAAATCTGGATGGGGAAAAAAAACGTTGAGATTGTGGACACCACCGTGATGAATGTGTGCCATAATCAAGCTAAAGGGGGTCCAACTAAAAGTTGAAATGGTTTTTTATTTTGGCCAGACAGTGTATATTTTCACACCACAATGAACATGTCTTAAGTGCAGCAAAACACGAGTTCAAATGAAGAAATGATTTTTAGCAATTTTGAATCTCAGGAATGTTTGTTCTATATTTCAGGGCTAATTAACTCCTATTCAGGGTTTTACAGCATAGGCCAATGTAGTTAATTGTTGGTTGTTGATGGTCCTTTTTTTACAGCTGCCTAGGAAAATGGTGCTGAAACTGGTGATTTTGAATGAAAGTTCCATCTAAAAACGTGTATTATGTTCTTGTGTATTTGTCAGACTGGTGTCTGTTTGCTTTTGCGTTGAGTGGAACCTCATGCCTAACTATCGTCTTCTTGTCTGATCATCACTCTGCACATGGCAATGTGACCAATCCAAGCTGTTTTTTCATAAAGAAGAATTTAAAATCTTATTTTACCTTAATCTTTGTTTTGCCTTTAACATTCTGGGTGCTAATTTGTCCATCTTTCCTCAGTATTATTTTACCTTATCATTTACAGAATTATAAAGGTTACTTTAAAAACAAATCCGTCTGGTCCATTATATATCATTGATCAGAGGTTCCCACTTCTGCTTGCATGCTGTAATTTGGCTTAGATAACAAATCTTTAGTCAAAAGCTCACCTTGACATTCATAAGACTTTCATCAACAGCACAAGCTTAGCTCAAGATGCAGAGAGCATCAAAACATCTAAAGTATCTAAAATATTTTCATTCATCATTTGAAGTCCAGATGTATATTTTGGTCATATTCATCCTCTTAATTCCTGTACTGTTCCCTCCACAGTTATTGGCACTCGGGGTAAAGATGAGCAAAATAGGAGGGAATTTAGTCCAGGAAAAAAACCCTGGAAAAAATAAATAGAATTGATTTTTTTTAAAAAAAAGGCCAAACCACCTTTGCCACAATTACTTGTCTATGCTGATTTCTTTGGTTGAATTACCTTAGATACAGGAACAAGGAAAAAAAAAAAAAAGCAATTAACCCAAAAAAGAACAGAGGAAGAACAAAGAAAGAAAGTGTTGAGGATTCCACAGGCGTCGGTCGTTGCTTCCCCCTCATCCTCCCTCTTAGCCTGGGTCAGCGCCCCCTGATGAAGGTCAGCAAATGCTACTGGGGTGACGCTTCCTTTGGCTACCCTGGAAACACTGAAGCAGGTGTGACGCTATTTTAAGTGTTTAGTAAAATGACAGCTACACAGCCAGTGCTCACTTAACCTCTTCCAGTATTTGTAGATGGATTTTGTTAAGTATCTCTGGGATTATTACTTTGGACTGGGTTTGTATGCAAAGTGTACAAAGGGTTTATGGCCTTTGTGATTTCCCAGAATCCTTTACCCTCCACAACTGAAAAGGCTTTAAATTAAAGGCTGACACGTAACATCCGCGGACGTGAAATATAGGGAAAACATTTATTTGCGCTATTTCCAATGATTTTACATTTTCTATAACATTTAAAAAAATACAAAAATGTTTTCAGCAAAACAGAACTTTAAGGCTGCATATTTCATGCTTTGTAAACATTTCATTCCATCAGAAATATTGCAAATACACAAAGAGAGAAATTAACAAAACTTTGTTAAAAATCACTTTTACCATCCTGAAGAGAAAATGACACAATCCTTGCCAAGCTGCATAAGGTACAGTGAATGTATGTAATCTGTTGAGGATGATGACATTGTTAATGAGAATATGTGATGAGAATATGTGCAAACCATTCCAAGACTGACAAAGGAAGACCAACAGATGTTCGGAAATGTTCATGTATTCAGCAAGGATAAAGATTTGAAAAGTCATGAAAAATAAGCATCGGTTACACTTCACACCTCAATCGACGTGTCAAGGAGGACGGATCCCCGCTGCTCTACGAGAATGACATCTCAAGACCGGCCAACTGCTCCAGCTTTCACTTTGTTCTACAGCAGCGCTATTCAACTCAGGCCCTCGATTCCAAATCCAGGCCTTGTTTTCATTTCTCCCAGGCAGTTAGTTTAATAATTACTGATTCTGATTGGTCAGAGGCTTCACACCTGGCTCACAGGTGAAGGAAGGCTGGAAAATCAGCAGGGATTGGCCCTTGAGAACCGTAAGTTGAATAGCCCTGTTCTACAGGGTTAGGGTTAGGATGGACACAGAGGACCTGTTGATTGACTACAGGTGCTCAGTCTTTCAGATTTCAATAGAATCGATAACTGATTGTGCAGCAAAAGCAGGAGAGACACTTCTCTTCCTGCTGGTTCGTCATTATGCATCCATACTAGGGATGGTAAGATTCACACTGGTGTACTGGCATAAGGGCCCATAATGCTACTGCCCCTCTCTGAATCACATCGTGTCACATGATTAGCTGCCTGAATTGTTTCTTTAATGGATCAGATCAATGGCGATACGTGGAGACGTGTATCGCATCTGCCTCAGGGACGGAGATGCACGTCCCTAATGCATACATGTGTCACCTGCTATGAGACTGTGCTGCAGAGTCAGGAGAGGATGCTGAGACACTTACCAAAGCGTGTTGCTGGAACCCCAGCACATTTACATTTAGAGAAATAGCTTGTAATTATTCTAGGTTTAGAATATGAAGTTGTATGCATTCTTTAGCTACTTAACGTCATACCATATCACTGGTAAGTATCATTTGTTCTTATCAACAGAATATGCAGGGTTTTTGCTCCAGCTGTCACCAAAAATTATCTGAGCTTGACTAAGCAGGAATTGTTTTATTCATTTATTGTAAAATGTTTTATGTGAAATTTCTAATAGCAAATACATCACAACCCCAGGTGTGGCATGTAGCAACAATTATTGTGTAAACTGCATGGACAGCTACAAAAAGGTGAATAAACTTTACCACATATTTCTGCTTTTGAAAGCGGAATGAATCCTTGTTTTGGACATTCTTCTGATTGTCTGCATAGGTTCTTCATAAATATTTTGACACTCAAAAATACAAATAGATCTAACCATATTTGAAAAATACAAACATAAAGAAATACAAATAAATATATAACTTCATCCAAAATGGATGTAAACACTTTTCTAACACAACAAGTGTTTTTTCCTTTGCAGTCATAGCCAAAATTGTTGGACCCCTGAAATTTTTCCAGAAAATGAAGTATTTCTCACTGAAAAGTATTGCATTAACACATGTTTTGCTACACACATGTTTATTTCCTTTGTGTGTAATGGAACAAAACAAAAACAGGAGGAAAAAAAGCAAATTTAACATAATGTCACACAAAACTCCACACATGGGCTGGACAAAATTATTGTCACCCTTAACTTAATATTTGGTTGCACACCCTTTGGAAAAAATAACTGAAATCAGTCGCTTCCTATAACCATCAATAAGCTTCTTACACCTCTCACCCGGAATTTTGGACCACTCTTCCTTTGCAAACTGCTCCAGGTCTCTCATATTGGAAGGGCGCCTTTTCCCAACAGCAATTTTAAGATCTCTCCACAGGTGTTCAATGGGATTTAGATCTGGGCTCATTGCTGGCCACTTCAGAACTCTCCAGCGCTTTGTTGCCATCCATTTCTGGGTGCTTTTTGAAGTATGTTTGGGGTCATTGTCCTGCTGGAAGACCCAAGATCTCGAACGCAAACCCAGCTTTCTGACACTGGGCCCTACAAACCCAAAATCCTTTGGTAATCCTCAGATTTCATGATGCCTTGCACACAGTCAAGGCACCCAGTGCCTGAGGCAGCAAAACAACCCCAAAACATCATTGAATCTCCACCATGTTTCACTGTAGGTACCGTGTTCTTTTCTTTGTAGGCCTCATTCCGTTTTTGGTAAACAGTAGACTGATTTGCTTTACCAAAAAGCTCTATTTTGGTCTCATCTGTCCACAAGACATTTTCCCAGAAGGACTTTGGCTTACTCAAGTACATTTTGGCAAACTGTAGTCTTGCTTTTTTATGTCTCTGTGTCAGCAGTGGGGTGGTCCTGGGTCTTCTGCCATAGCATTTCATTTCATTTAAACGTCGACGGATAGTTCGCGCTGACACTGATGCTCCCTGAGCCTGCAGGACAGCTTGAATTTCTTTGGAACTTGTTTGGGGCTGCTTATCCACCATCCGGACTATCCTGCGTTGCAACCTTTCATCAATCTTTCTCTTCTGTCCACGCCCAGGGAGATTAGCTACAGTGCCATGGGTTGCAAACTTCTTGATAATGTTGTGCACTGTGGACAAAGGCAAATCTAGATCTCCGGAGATTGTTGATATTTTTCCACAATTTTGGTTCGCAGGTCCTCACACAGTTCTCTTTTCCTCTTTCTGTTGTCCATGCTTAGTGTGACACACACAGACACACAATGCAAAGACTAAGTGAACTTCTTTCCTTTTTAGCTGCTTTCAGGTGTGATTTTTATATTTCCCACACCTGTTGCTTTCCCCAGGTGAGTTTAAAGGAGCATCACATGCTTGAAACAATCTTATTTATTCACAATTTTGAAAGGGTGGCAATAATTTTGTCCAGCCCATTTTTGGAATTTTGTGTGACATTATGTCAAATTTGCTTTTTTTCCCCTCCTGTTTTTGTTTTGTTCCAATACACACAAAGAGACTAAACATGTGTGTTGCAAAACGTGTTAATGCAATACTTTTCTGTGAGAAATACTTGATTTTCTGGAAAAATTTCAGGGATGCCAACAATTTTGGCCACGACTGTAGCCTGCTGTCACATGATCATCTGCATAACAAAACAGGATGTTGACTGTTTTGTGTAGAGGTCCAACAGCAAATACTTAACGGCCAAGAAATATTGCAGTGGGGAGGAGTCAGGGTTCGCTGTCAGGTGGTCTGCACTTCATATACGCTCATTAATGGCTGATATGCACCGCTTGCGTATTCTGTGTGCCCTGTGAGAGGCAGTCTGTACACCACGTGTGCCCTGTGTGCACTCTTATGGGTGGTCTGCACACCATGCGTGGTCTGTGTGCCCTGTCTGTGGTAGTCTGCACACCATGCATGCTCTGCGTGCCTTCTGAGGGGTGGTCTGAACTGCCTATGTGTTCTGCCATCCTCTAAGGGGTGGTCTGCCTTTGCATGTGTACATTACCTGCAGGCTTGTGTGCTGCCCCCTGCTTTGTTTAGTGTTGCCCCTGATGTCCCCCCATGGCTTCGAGCTGCAGAGCTGGCTGGGAGGGGGTCCACATTCCCCAAACAGCTGCCATGTGAGGCCCCCCACCACACGCGTCTCTGTCAGGATGCTTGCTGTCCTTCCTATAAGCATGGGTTCTGCCACTCACCCTTTTTTCCTGTTTTTCCTGTTGTCTCTCTCAGAGAGACTATCTGGAAGCATCGCGTGATGTTCCTGCAGGAGCGAGTCCTAAGCCAATGGGACGCCTTCACCATCTGGAATGCTGGGAAACAAGGTCGACGACTGTACCGCAGCCTGAGCCCAACCAATCAGAAGAAGGTCTGCTTTCACATCTGCTAGTTATCCTCTTTTTGTTTATGATCCTTGACTACAGAAATTGGATAGAACATGACTGGAAGGTCGAAAATGTAAACATATAGCCTGTTATGCAGAGAAGCAAGCGAAGCAGTGTTACCTTCCTCTATGCTATACAGTCTCGTTTTGCTTTTAAAGAGGCAAAGGAAAAGATAAGAGCGACCAATGGATGCGCATGTTCTTGGTGGGGGGTTGATGTGTCTGCATGGTGAATGCGTGGGGGAGTGCATTGAGAAGGACCCAGTCACAAGCCCTGAGCAGCTGCAGATTCCGTGAAAGTCGAGGACGACCCTCTTTCCCATCTCAAGAGAGTCCTTCAATCGACCTGTCACTTTCTGCTGCCGTGTTCTCAGGTACGGGCCTTTTGTGATGTTGACCACAAGAAGATAAGAAAAGGCTTTTACACTTTCGAGGAGTCTGAGGTAGGTCCTGCTGCCAACCTTGGTTGTGTCATGGCCTCACTGGAACTGCATGCTCATTGGAACTGCTCACTGGAACTGCATGCTCATTGGGCCTGCTCACTGGAACTGCATGCTCATTGGGCCTGCTCACTGGAACTGCATGCTCATTGGGCCTGCTCACTGGAACTGCATGGTCATTGGGCCTGCTCACTGGAACTGCATGCTCATTGGGCCTGCTCACTGGAACTGCATGCTCATTGGACCTGCTCACTGGAACTGCATGCTCATTGGCCCCCAGGCTGACAAACCTCCTCTCTCTGCCCCTTATTCATAAAAAGATTTACCCCTGGAGGATTTACCTGCTGCTGGCTCTAGAGCTGGGTGATATGGCCTAAACATAAAATCTCAGTTTTTTCACAATAAATCCGATTAGCGATTTTAATCGATTTTCCCCTCCCCTACTCAAAATCAAATTACAGATGACAAATAAATGGTTCAAAACAAGTTTTAACTTTATTTGTTTATTTTTTTTTACTTTAGAGTTAAAGTGCAATCTGACAAGCCAAGAAAGATGCTTGTAAGTGAGATGGCAGACCACGCCATTGTAAACACTTTTAGAAACTTTCGTAGAAACTTTTAGCATGTTAATGAATCCCGGTTTTTTCACAGTATGTATGGGCACCATGTCCTTTGCAATATACATGCCGACAGCGTTTGTAATCGCCTTCCGCCGTGGCCCATTCTTATAATACGGCACACAGTTCGAAAAGGTGTTCGGGACAGTTGCTTGCTTAACTTTGGATGTTGTGCTGGTGCTGTGTGTATTTTCATTTCGCTTGGAGCTGCACTTCTCCCACTCCGCTGCGTACCTCTTCTTTAGGTGCTGGAATGAATTTGTCGTGCTGCTTCCTTTGGTTGCAACAGTTTTTAAACAGACCTTACAAGGAGGGCTTGTTTGGTCTGTGTCCAACGGCGCAAAACTGAACCATTGCCTTGTTGTTTGTGAATCCACTACAGTGTTAGGGTGGGGCGCGCTAATTTACCCATGAAGAACGGTGCATTGCATTAGTTCCGATTTTGGCGCTCGCGTATAAATCGTATAAATCGGGTTCTTGTGTAATTGTGCCTGTGGTCAGTGATGATCTTATGCCCCTCATGAGGTGACAGTGCTCTTGCGTAATTGTGCCCGTGGTCAGTGATGATCTTATGCCCCTCATGAGGTGACAGTGCTCTTGCGTAATTGTGCCTGTGGTCAGTGATCTTATGCCCCTCATGAGGTGACAGTGCTCTTGCGTAATTGTGCCTGTGGTCAGTGATGATCTTATGCCCCTTATGAGGTGACAGTGCTCTTGTGTAATTGTGCCCGTGGTCAGTGATGATTTTATGCTACCTGTGAGGTAAGAGCGCTCTTGTGTGATTGTGGCCTTGGTCAGTGATGATTTTATGCCCCTCATGAGGTGACAGTGCTCTTGCGTAATTGTGCCTGTGGTCAGTGATGATTTTATGCCCCTCATGAGGTGACAGTGCTCTTGTGTAATTGTGCCTGTGGTCAGTGATGATCTTATGCCCCTCATGAGGTGACAGTGCTCTTGTGTAATTGTGCCTGTGGTCAGTGATGATTTTATGCTACCTGTGAGGTAAGAGCACTCTTGTGTAATTGTACCTGTGGTCAATGATGATTTTATGCTACCTGTGAGGTAAGAGCACTCTTGTGTGATTATGGCTTTGGTCAGTGATGATTTTATGTCCCTCATGAGATGAGAGCACTTTTGTGTTTTTTTGGCTCCTAGGAGACGCCGAAGCCCCGCATACCCATCCTGCACTTCAGAGCCACCAATTCCCCATACATTGTGTGTGTGAAGCTGGTAAGTATGTTTCCCAGCTCGGGGCCTGTTCTTGCTCCCGCAGCCTTGGTTGGACATCGATGCATGGATCCAGCACCTCCTCCTTTACTTTAGGTTTTCACCTTATGGTCCAGAATATTGACATGCTGACATGAACGTACACACTTTGAGGTCACTAGAAATACAGGTTGTATGTAATATGTGCCTCATACAGGATGGGGACAGCATGGGCTAATGACATCATTACCTGCACACAGCAACCATGTGCTGCGAGCAGTTATTAATGCTCAGATCTACACCATGCATTGTGGTGTCTCTCCTACTCCCACTGCCCTCCACACAGCCTCTGCCTCTCTCCTCCTGCCCCCCGCACAATCTCTCCTACTCGCACTGCCCTCCACACAGCCTCTGCCTCTCTCCTGCCCCCCACACAATCTCTCCTACTCCCAGTACCCTCCTGCCCTCCACACAGCCTCTCCCTCTCTCCTCCTGCCACCTGCACAATCTCTCCTACTCCCTCTCTACTCCTGGCCCCTGCACAGTCTTTCCCTTTCCCACTCCTCTCCTAGGCCCCGCACAGCCTCTCCTTCTCCCCTTCTCCTCCTGGAGCAACCATGACTTTTCCTTGTTTTTTCTTTCTTTACTAATCCCTCGCCTCCTTTTTCCTCATTCTGTCCTCCCATTCCACAGGACATGACAGGAGGAGAGCTAGAGGCAAACTTGCTCTCTCTTCATTTGAAAGAAGGAGTGGACTACTACCACTTCAGCTGAAAGAAGGAGCAAACTGTCACCTCTTCAACTGAAAGGAGGACTAAACTGTTACTGTTTCAGCTGAAAAGAGTTAGCCACCACCACTGCTGAAAAAGGAGTAAACTTCCATCGTATCAGCTGAAAGTAAACTGCTACCACATATTCTTTTGTTTCTGATATTCTGATATTAGGAACTCCAGCTACTGACAATGGGCTCAGTAGTATTCAGGATTGGCTGTGTGGGATTGGGCTTGATAGACAGCTGACAGCAGCCAATCAGAGGTGTAGCAGTATGGCATCGTGTCACACTGTAAGCCACAATCTATGTTTGTATATAGGGTATTCAAGTGCAGCTTCATATGGGTTTAAGAATATCTTGAGTAAAGTTTTAGGAAACCATGGCTGACAGGCTGTGCTATGAAGATCCCACATTTCACTGCTCTGTGCTCCTCTCTGGTGCTATCTGCCCACTTCCCTATGCTACCTGACTGCTGCTCTACCTTGTGCTGCCTGCCCGCTGCCTTGTGCTGTCTGCCCGCTGCCCTGTGCTGTCTGCCCGCTGCCCTGTGCTGTCTGCCCGCTGCCCTGTGCTGTCTGCCCGCTGCCCTGTGCTGTCTGCCCGCTGCCCTGTGCTGCCCTGTGCAGTCTGCCCTGTGCTCCCTGTTGTCTGCCTGCTACCCTACTACCCTCTGTGGACCCTAGCATTCCCATCTGTGGACCTTCCATTTGGGGACCCTTCCATTTTTTTTACCAACCTTAAAGAACTGGTGAATAAAATGGAGTTGAACCGGCCGTTTATCTACTGCAGGTAGCAGTATATATCCAGTCAAGGTCTTGTCCAGATTCATGGGATGAGTGAAAAAATTAAGCTCATAATTCATAAGAAGACACACTGGAGATGAGAAACCCTGTTGTCCCATTTTTCCTACCAAACCCTCTCACACCAAGGTAACCAGTCACCATTCTACCAAACACTCTCACACTAAGGGAATCAATCACACAGCTTTACTACCAAACACTCTCACACCAAGGTAACCAGTCACCATTCTACCAAACACTCTCACATCAAGGGAATCAATGGCACACTAAAATAGAGTAAAGGGTCTGAATTTAAGACAGAAATATTTTATAAAATTTTGCAAAAATAAACCTAAAGTTCAATACATCTTCAAATTTTTTGAGGAAATATAAAATATAGGTAACAGAAAATAGAGATGCAGAGCTAATTTATTTTTCAATAAATTGATAATTCAACTGATTCTTATGCACAACAAATCAAGAACCATAAAAAATCAGATTTAATATTCTTCCTCTGAAACTGTTGCAACATATATAATCTGCAATATATTCATATATACAAATAAAAACTGTCCTCTTTCCTGTGTTTCCTGGGGTGGCTTCAAGATTATCCTGCCCGTAACTAAACAAGCAGTTATTCATTATATTTTGCTCTATTTAAACCTGAATGTGTGTTTTTATTTAGGGCTAGACTCTGTGGAACACTGGAGCAGTGGTCATGTAAAACCTTTTCATAGACTGTTTATGTAAAAGAATAATGTTTACAGAAAAGTACAATAAATAAAGTTGATATATAGTACGGCCTTCAGTAGCTAATGTTTTGGGGTGTCAGAACACCACTCCTCTCATGCAAAGCGACAGTCTTCATGATGAAAGCTTGGCCCATTCGCATCTCTGGCTAAGTATAAGAAAATGGTAGTTTTCTGTCAGATTGAAGAGAGAGAGAGAATCACAGACGTCTTGCATCCCCTCCGCAGCCTACCCCAGCCGTCCGGCTGCGCTGCCAGGGCCAGGTTGCAGCTCCCCCATGACTTTGGCCAAAAGTGATGGGAAGATGGATGAGTGAATAGATATTTATGGAGCTTTATCTTCATTGATAAATAGACTTCTTATACTGGCCATACTGAAACAGTCTTATGGGTTGACCGTCTGTGGCCAGATAAGGGGGTGTGCTTAAAAGCCGAGCAGGTGTGATCCACTTTGGGAGGTACATGAAGGTTCATTTGGAGGTCCAAATGGGAATGATACAAAGTCACAGTGTCCAGCACAAATAAAAATACTTTCTGGTGTGAGGTGCTGCAATCTCAGGCCTGCGACTCCCCTGTGCTCTGTGTCATCCGCAAGGCCTGTGGTGAAAGTCACAAGTTAATCGGTGTAAAAATCCAGATGGTGTTTTACTGATTCAGAATTTGACTCACCTGAGAGCTGCTACACTCTGAGTACTTGTCTTTCCTCTTCTTCTTCATGGGGATGCAGGGCAGGAAGCGGGCGTACTCCTCCCTCACCTGCAGGAGGCAGTGGAGAGCTCAGTTCAGCCCATGTCACTCTTTTGAGCATTGTGCTTCTGTATATATGCATTATTGTGCATCAGTGCAGTGATCTTTATGATATTTAAACCCTAGAGGCAACTAAAACCTGGACTGCGGGAAGTCCACAGGAAGAACATGCAAACTTCAGAGAACACAGGGAGGACATGTTACCTCCACACAGCACAAAGAGAACATGCAACCTTCATACAACATGGTGAAGACATGCAAAGTCCACACAACATGGGGAGAACATGCAACCTCCACTACAGAGGCATGAGGCATCAGTGCTGCCTGCTGCAGCCTCATTAGAAAACTTCTGTATTCTTTTGATAATAATAAAAAAAACTTTCTGATACATAGAGGCTCCTACTTAAACTCAAAGCGACAGGTATTTTAGGAACTATAGCGACCTGGATTGATAATTGGTTAACAGAT
>JABFEA020000130.1:17254540-17265276 GCA_019775915.2 Cyphomyrus plagiostoma | reverse complement strand
CTACAGTGCGACCCAAAATCCTTTGGTAATCCTCAGATTTCATGATGCCTTGCACACAGTCAAGGCACCCAGTGCCATGGGTTGCAAACTTCTTGATAATGTTGCGCACTGTGGACAAGGCAAGTCTAGATCTCTGGAGATGGACTTGTAACCTCATTTTTCCACAATTTTGGTTCTCAGGTCCTCACACAGTTCTCTTTTCCTCTTTCTGTTGTCCATGCTTAGAGTGAAGACTAAGTGAACTTTTTTCCTTTTTATCTGCTTTCAGGTGTGAGTTTTATATTGCCCACACCTGTTGCTTGCCCCAGGTGAGTTTAAAGGAGCATCACATGCTTGAATCAATGTAATTTATCCACAATTTTGTCCAGCTGAAATTTGTGTGACATTATGTCAAATTTGCTTTTTTTCCTCCTGTTTTTGTTTTGTCCCAATACACACGAAGAGACTAAACACGTGTGTAGCAAAACATGTGTTAATGCAATACTTTTCTGTGAGAAATACTTGATTTTCTGGAAAAATTTCAGGGGTGCCAACAATTTTGGCCAAGACTGTATATTCAGAGACTATGAGCAGTTCCTCATTGAAATTTTACATACATTTTTTTTGTAAGCTGCCCCCTTTTTCAATAAATATTATATTTCCAATGTAAATAAAAAATCAAAACGATGAATGATATTTACATGAATTTTAAGGAGAACAACCCCTTTCCTTCTTATCAGTTAAATTAAATATTTATAGTCCCAAGGTTAATTCCTAAAGTGATAGTAAACATTTGTCCTTTATGTCCATAATCATCTGTTGTCCTTAGAAACACTGTGGACCATCCAGTTTACCTTTGTCTTCCAGCTTTCACGGAGCGCTTCGTTAAACTTCACTTTAAAGTTCTTCAGAGCCTCCTCTTCTGACTTCCCCAGTGCTAACGAGTCCTATAAATCAACAGAAAAAATCCAACTAAATAATATGACATATAAAATGACAGCATGTTGATTTACAAGCCCTAACGGTAACACTTTCTACAAATGCCTGGAAGAAGTCTATAAAAATTCATAACAGATTAAAATGCATGACGCATTATAAGCATGACTAAAATATTTTTAAATGGCATAAGGCATTATTAGAGCATTGATTATAATACTTTGTAAACTCAAATGAAGATCTCATCTATAGTACATTATAGACACCTTCATAATGCATTACAAAGCATCTATTATGCATTATAATGGTCAGTAAGAATTGCTTTGTAAAGAATTATAAGGGAGTGTATAATGCATTATATTCAAAGCTTTTAAAGAATTATAATCAACACTACATTGCTTTATGCTTTTTTTAATAAATATTTATAGCTATGTTTATAATGCTTTATGAATGCATCACAATGTGTTATGAATCTGCATACGCAAAGTCTGTTTTTTTCCCCTTTATATTAAAGCTGCAGAACAGCCTGAATGCATGAGGTATTCCTGAGCCTCACCTTGAGGTACTGGATGTCCTTGGAGGAGCTCAGCTCGGGGAGACCCGCAGCCCGCATTAGGGAGAATAAATTCACAAACAGGGTCCCGTTTCGACACAGGATCTTGTAGGCCAGTTCGCAGTACTCCCGGAATCTGACAACACACCATAAGCAACTCAAGGCATTTTGCAAGATAAAAACATAATAAGCACGTTTGCAGACTCTAGAAAAGACCCCAAGAGATAGAAAAGCCATATGCAAGATCCAGCATTCTAGGGGGTCACTGTATGACTGCACATTTTGAATCCAAGCCCTGTTCTGTGGGTGGAGTTTGCATGTTGTCCATTTGTTTCTTTTTTTTTATTTTTAACAGCTCTGTGCTATTAATTGAATCCCCTCCAAAGTGCTTGATGGACTAAATGCCCTCCTCTCGTTTGTAAATATCTTATGTTCTTATGGGTTCTTAGGCTCTAGGTCAATGTTTCCCAACCCTGGTCCTCAGGGACCCACAGATAGTACACATCTTTGTTCCTTCCCAGCTCCCTGACAGACAGTCCACATTTTTGCTCTCCCCCAGCTCCCTGCTAGACAGTGCACATTTTACTCCCTCCCAGCTCCCTACCAGACAGTCCACATTTTTGCTCCCTCCCAGCTCCTTACCAGACAGTCCACATTTTTGCTCCCTCCCAGCTCCCTGCCAGACACTCCACATTTTTGCTCCCTCCCAGCTCCCTGCCAGACAGTCCACATTTTTGCTCCCTCCCAGCTCCCTGCCAGACAGTCCACATTTTTGCTCCCTCCCAGCTATCACAAAACCATGTATTGTCTGACTGTCCCTGAGGACTGGGTTGGGAAACACTCTTCTAGGTACTAGGTCTTTCTACCATAGTCCAAAGGCCTGAAGTGATGTGAACTGGCATCTCTAAATTGCCCACAAGCATGACTGTGACTGTATCCTGCGATGAACTGGTATCTCATCCATATGCTGTGCCATATTCTGTTTGAGAAAGGTGTCAGACCACTGTGTTGGATGAGTTGCTGGAATGCAAATGGACTAACAACAGAATCCATTGTGAATGTTTGTTAATATTTGTGACACATCTGACATTCAGTAGCGCTGCGGGTATGGATGCTTAGGCTGCTTCAGCCCCCCACTTGTCTGTTCCATCAAATAAAAACATAGCAATGTGTCATTTATCTTGCAATGGCCCAGAAGCCACTTTATGATCAAACAGACTGCTGTTGTTAGCTGTTGATAGCTACAGACGATATAAAAGATACTCAGAAAGTCTATTTTGACTTTAAGCACCCTGACCTCAGAATGTCTTCCCGCTCATACGCAAATGTTCAGTATCGCTGTTTCTCTTTATAGTTATTAGACGGGTGTCTATTGTCAGCTAGTGAGGTGGAGCATGAAAACGAGCGGTAACATTTAATACAGTCAAGCCATAATTAGCGGGTTGGGAACGGTTGGGTTTCCCAGTAAAGTACACCAGCACTAAAGGGAGAGAGTATAACACGAGGACTGTCAGTTGTTTCTGTCTTACCAAGCTTAGATATAGACACTCGATGTGCAGAAGCAGCCTCTACATGTTAGTCGCCCTGTAGCATTTAAGAAGCTTTGGCCAGGATCTTCAGACCAGATTAAAAAAATAGTTATGGCTGCAGCGGTGTTTCTCACTAAAGATGCGCTACCATACTCGGTAGCAGAGAACATGGGATTTAGTTAATGAGGATTATTATTGTGTTATATTGTTTATTTTAAATTTTATTTTACATATTTTTTTTTACAATGTGCAAATAACCGTCAGTAGTCGCATTGCCTTTGGTTTACAACTGTTACATTTGCAGTTTTAATGACACCACGTGTAGGCCTGGGAGCAATCTAGGGCCTATGGAGCTGGACAGTAAGGTCTTGGTCTGACCCCCCCCCCCCTCCCCATGCAGGAGAGATGGTATATCCCAGCCGGCCTGGGAGCAGTCTAGGGCCTATGGAACTGGACAGTGAGGTCTTGGTCTGATTTGCACTGCATTCTGCCACTGCATCTTCACCAGTAGAAGTATAAAGAACATGATGATGACAAAATGACTGCATTGCCAGCAATCTAAGTAACTAATTCTCCTAAATAAGGAGCCTCAGAGTAAATCCCAAAACACATAAGGTACTGACTAGATGACTGTTAGCAAGTTAGACCATAATAACTAAACACATAATTACGTCTTTCTGCTCAGCCCTGTGGGGTACACCAATCATTCCAATTAACTTCAGAGAGGATAACAGCAAAAGATAATTACCATAACTGGCACAAATTGATATTACCACTAACAATGCCCACACTATAAATAAGCTTAACTGAATTCTTAGAGACTGAAATCAACAGCAATTTTATAACCTCAGGCATGACATTGTGCTTAAGTCTTATTGTATTATGCACAACACGGTGATGTTTTTGTTGTACCAGCAAAATGAATGACATCTGATCATCCATCCATCCAAGAATTTTCCAATGACTTATCTGGTACAGAATTGTGGGGAACCTGGAACCCGATTCTCCCGCAGCATAGCACACAAAGCAGGAGAAAGTCCTAACTGAGATGCTCTAATTTCCTAATGTAGAATACATTTTAAATCACTGACAAAACAGATTCAACATACATAAAAACAGATTCTGAAAGAAGCACTTAGGCAAAAACAATATAGAACCTATAGTGTGCTGGTGACTCCGTTTCCACTGTAACTGCACTGTCAGAACACATTCAGTAATAGTACAAGAACTACAACTAAGGTATTAGTTGCGGAAATGTAAATTATTCCAAAAGTTAAGAATTACCTTTCAAACTTCTCGCTGTTATTGGTTCTTCCTTGCTGAATTACATGAACAAAGTCATAGGTCAAAATGAATGGCACCCGTTCTCTATTGATGCCAAACTTGCTCTTAAAGTTTCCAAGGAAGTGTCCAAAATCAATGTGAAACAGCTGCAAAAGACAGTGTTTAATTTAAAGATAAGTCAATAAGACGAAAGGTAATTAGCATTATTATAATAAGCATTGTCAAATACACAAGTTTACTGCAAGGAAAGAAAATTATCCATCCATCCATCCATTTTCCAACCCGCTTATCCTACTGGGTTGGGGGGGGGTCCAGAGCTTATCCCGGAAGCAACGGGCACGAGGCAGGGAACAACCCTGGACAGGGGGCCAGCCCATCGCAGGGCACAGTCACACACCAGTCACGCACCCAGGCACACCTATGGGCAATTTAGGAACTCCAATCAGCCTCAGCATGTTTTTGGACTGTGGGGGGAAACCGGAGTACCCGGAGGAAACCCCACAACGACACGGGGAGAACATGCAAACTCCACACACATGTAACCCAGGCGGAGACTCGAACCCAGGTCCCAGAGGTGTGAGGTAACAGCGCGAACCACTGCACCACCATGCCGCCCCCGAAAGAAAACTATTTAGCCCCCAATTGTGATGTTACCCTTTGACTTTTTATGTTGCTCAATGCAACATGAATCTAATGTACAATGTTATGGTAAAGAGTCAGCAGCGTCACAATAAAATAAAGATCTCAGTCAATCCCACCTGGCCTGTCTCCCTGATCATTATATTGTCACTGTGTCTGTCACCAATTCCCAAAACATAAGTGGCTACACAGTAACCAGCACAGGACAGAGTGAATTCCTCAATGGCTTGATCCAGTTTATCTCTGTAAACAAAAGGGATAAGAAACAAAGTAAATTGGATATTTTAAGCTGCAGTCTTGCCCTGAGCAGACAGTCCTGAATCCATCTGTCTGTTTAAAGGTGAAAGTTGAGCATGTTCCAAATTGGACCATTTTATATTCACTACTGAGGTGACACTCTTACTATGACACTCTTACACTTTTTTTTTTGTTAATGAGCTATGCGACGGTGTATTACGATACATATGCAATGTTTAAATATAATATTGATGCTTCTGAAGCATAACAGAAGGTCCACAGAGCTTATCTCAAGTGGAAGAAATGCTGACCCTGGATTTTTGGACTTCAGCCAGTTGAGCAGAGCGTCCTTGTTGAACGCTGCAGTTGCTGCGTTGTTGCTGTTGTTACGCTGAATGTTGGCGATGGTGTCGGAGTTCTTCACCACCTCGATCAGGCCCGTCTTGTTTCCAGTCGAGAGACACCCATAAGGGATCATCCTGCGATCCGGATCATGAAAAGGAATGAAGAGAACAGAATCAGGAATTAAGTAACTTCCCGAGAAGCAAAGCTGTAATATCTGAATAGATGGAATAGATGGAATAGATGGACTGCAGTATCCACTAACCTCAGGTCCAGTCCCTCTTTCTTCCAAAGAATCTCCATCAACTCTATCATTTGGAGAGTCAACATGTCTTGTCGAAGGTCTGAGGTAAGAGAGGGTGTTGAAAATTGATTTTGGAATAAATATCAGCAGGCGGAAGGATAGAAAGTTTGCCCTGGGTCCCTACCCCAAAGCTGAAGGCATAGCCCCCTAGCCCTAACCCTACCCCAACCTGGATAAAAAAATCAGGATTTCAACCCCAACCATGGCAACTGCAGCATTCCACAAGACATAATTCTGTCGAAAAACAGAGATAGACACTAGAATGTCTGTGGCTCTGCCCAATTCATCTCTTTCATGAATAAGCCTTTTCGATTCCTAGTCAGCTGTTTTTGTCCATTCTCCCTCACATTCACCAAGTTTCAATTGTCTGAAATTGTACAAATCCTTCTTTTAGCCAAATGAAGTGGATTTAACAGGTGAAATCAATTATGGATAATTGACTTCAGTCCTGGATACATTTAATTAGACAAATACAAATACATGCGTATACATGAATAATTAATTAATAGATTTATCCATCTTCTGTAACTGCTTGCCCTATTCAGGGTCTTCCGGAGCTTACAGGTGCAAGGCAGGAACAGCCCTGGATGGGGTGCCAAATAGCAGTGGTTTTGCTATTTGCTACTTGAACGTAGCTGTTCAAGTGCTTCAGCATATGAATAGGGTTAGGGTTAGGGTTAGTATGTGGTTCCATATGTATGTACTCTGGGCCAAAAGAATATGCTTCGAAAAGTATCAGGAGAATTCAAGACTTTGGACAACAAATTAGAAGAAGGTTGTTTCTAGCTGGTTTTGTGTCTAGAAAATGCATGAAAAAACAAACTACTGCTGTCACATCAACAACGGAATGCTTGATGCTGAGTGATTTTTTGTATAGTCGTATGGAGTGTCGGATCATGGCTTGAGTAGAGTCCATCTCAGCCACAGTAAGGCATGGAAGAACAGGTGTCATGGTGTGGGAGCGTTTTCAGCTGCTAGTGCTGATTCATGGAGAAAAGTCAATCAATGCTGCTGAGTAGAGGAGGATATTGCAGAAAGGCTCACTTCCCACAATAGAGACATTGTTTTCAGAGGCGCAACAGTCAATATCAGGTATTTTTCAATGCAATGCTCCTACCCAAACTGCAAAGACCACCAAGAAGAGCCCATCAGGCTCACGCTTTGGCCAGGTCAGAGTCCATATCTAAACCCTATAGAGAATATTTGGTCTCACATGAAATACAAACTAGCTGTGAAATGCCTTTCCACTAATGATCAACTGTTGGAAGCCATCAATACTGAGAGGAATAATACAGACTCGACACAGGGTATCAATGTCTATGGAAATCTAATGCAAAGCCTTTCCTATATTAAGTTATTGTATCTACTCTATCTATGTATTTTCCAAAAAAGACATTTGTTCATGATACCATGAACTAAATTTCTTTCAACTTACGCTGGCTTGATCTCAAACTTGATCTCATACATTTTATGCTTTATATGAATAAATAAATAAATACAGTTTCTTACCATCACCATTCTTGAATATAATACCAAGTGGCTCCCCCTGAAGCTTCTCATTCTTGTAGACCAGCCAGAGAGGCTTCATCTTAGAATCCATGTACTTGCACATGTCTGGACTATGGAACACAGTGAAGGTTTATGATGTTACAATAATGTTAAAAAATACCTGAAACTTACAGAAAATGTCTGCAAATACCAGTCACGGAGGTACTTATGTTTGCCAAATACTCCCCTAATTTTTCAGACATTTCATAGCTCTGAATAAAACAGCGAAATAGCATGTAGTCAACTATACCTATCACAAAAACTCGGAAACGACATGGTATATCAGGTGATGAGCCCTTCCATTTTCTCCACCTACACCCTAACCAGTTAGAAGATTGAAGTACATTATGCCCACTGACCCAGAAAACACACCAAGACCATGCTGGCCAGTTCTGCTCACCTTTCTGAACATCCTTCCTCTTTAGCCTAATCATGGATCTAATCAACTTGGGTATGACATTAAGCTTGTATGTATGTAGACTGTACAATGCTGTGACGCGAATCAATATAACAGAATTAAACGCCATCCGTGCTGTTTAGTAGACGTAGGTTGCGGCAGCAATCACATTGTGAGATGGTCACGCTATTTTGCTGACATTGTCAAAAAATTGTCCCATCCTACGTTTAGTCACAACGTTCATGTTTGGACCTCTCTCACAGTGTGCAGTAAAACCACCGTTTTGGAGCCAAGACCAAAGATATTGCCACGATTCTGTACATTGGTAATCTTCTGTCTGGGACAGCCAAAAATCACACAATGTATACCAACCTAACTATTACAGCAATACATAAGAAATAAAGAAAATATAGACCAGTAAGACACCTATTTCAATTAAGGCCTTTCAACTTATAATTTAGTTAATTTATACGAAGTCAGATTCATAATCAGTGCCGTACTTTATTAAGTTTACTAAATTGAACAAAATCAGGTATATCACCTAAGTAATTCAATGTATTCAACTGACCATGTAATAAAAACGCTATGCATCAAACTTGTCATTGTGATGCAGCAATCAAATCAAACTAAAACCATAATGAATTCACACTTAATGAAGGGCATCGGTGCACTACAGCATGCTGTACACCAACAAAAGTGCTACCATAATAGGGTAAGTTAGCACCACTGAATTAAATTAAAGTTAAATTAAAATCAGCTAAGGAATGACAAGAGCCAGGTACAGAAATCCAGTGGCACGTGGTCTACACACAGCTGAGGTAGATAACACTGTAACATTACAGATTTTCTGTTTTACCAGTGTGTCATGTGGAGATACAACTATGCTAAGAGAATAATTGGGAGTTCAACACCAGGGGGCGCTGTGGTAATAAGAAAGGCAAGGGATGCTCAGTTGTGTAGTACAGTGCCTGCAACAAGCAGCTAGGAGCTTAATCTCCGCGGTGGACAATTCAGTATTTACTATACTGTACTATACCCTCTAATAGTAGGTAAGGTAATCCATGCAAGGAGCAGAATTATAAAATACAGATATTTTATGGGTTCCACTGAAATAAAGGGTTGCTTATTACGAGAAAGATCTCGGTGTGTATGTTGATGCTTCCATGTCCCACTCTCCCCAGTGTGGGGAAGCAATAAAAAAGGCCAATAGAATGTTGGGTTATATCTCTAGGTGTGTGGAGTTTAAGTCAAGGGAGGTGATGTTACATGTATACAATTCCTTGGTAATTCCCCACCTAGAATATTGTGTGCAGGTTTGGTCACCATACCTCAAGAAGGACATTGCTGCCTTAGAAAAGGTGCAACGAAGAGCTACGAGAATGATTGCTGATTTTAGAGGAATGTCTTATGAGGTGAGGTTAGCTGAGCTAAATCTGTTTAGCAATCAAAGGAGACTAAGGGGGAACATGATCCAGGTCTATTGGATCTGGATGCTGTTCAGCTAAATGGCTATTTCAATATTAGTCTAAATACTAAAACTCGTGGCCATAAGTGGAAATTAGCAGGAGAACATTTTAAAACAGATTTGAGGAAGCACTTCTTTACACAGCGTGTCGTTAGAGTACGGAATAGTCTTCCTGCTAGTGTAGCGGAAGCTACATCCCTGGGTTCCTTTAAATCAGAGCTAGATAAGATTTTAACAGCTCTGAGCTATTAGTTAAGTTCTCCCCAAACGAGCTTCACGTGCCGATTGGCCCACCCCTCGTGTGTAAACTTCTTATGTTTTTCTGTTCTTATACCAACTCAAGGCGTCAAAGAGCAAGGCATCACAATGCAGTGGGACAGCTTTGTGCTCTTCTCAAACTGGAGGGGCTCAGCATTGTTCCAGGTATGTGGAGAGTTTATCCAAAGTTCCCTGCATTTTTAAAATGCAACCAACTGAGCAGAATCAGGCTTGAATGTTCTAACACTATTCTTACTGGCGTCATGTGGATATGCCATTAAGATTAAAATGAAGGGAACACTCCTTTTTGAAACTTTGTGAACATAGTAACAGACAAGGCCAAGACAACCAGATTTTGCGAAACCACTTGGTGAAAAATGCCCTTTTATAATCTGACCAAAATTAATATCTTATTAGTGACTGTGGATAATTATTTCATTGAGATACACTATAAATATTAGCACATTTTAATCTTATCACAATTAAAACTTTGATGGCTAATGTAACAAAACGTAATGGACTCCCACCATATTTCAGAGAGGATGAGGCTTGGATTGAGGGGTGACAGCAGCTCAGACAGAGCTTCCAGATAGGCTTCTTGCTTGATGCACACCTTCATGTCTCCTGTGGTCTGAGACCGAGTGCCTTTCTGAGAAGCTGACTTTACAAAGTCATTCAAGGATTTCATCTTGTTTAAAGCTTCATTCTATTGGGTAAAAATGAAACGTCAAGTGAATCAGCAAGACATTTTAGGCATACAGGTACTGCACTATATTTTTACTAATAAATACTAAGACAAAACCCTGAGATCAATCCTATGGTAAATCGTCTGGGCTGGGGCATGTATTACTAATAATAAATGCAAAATCAGTAAGTAACAGCTAATGTTTTCAATAAGTAATAGCTGGAAGGATCCTGTGCAGTGACCCATTATCTTAGAACTCCAGTCCTGGTTGTATTTAATAAACACGGATGAAGTGTGAGTAAGGGGCGGCATGGGGGTCCAGTGGTTAGCACTGTTGCCTCACACCTCTGGGCCCTGGGTTCGCGTCTCCCCCTGGGGTCACATGTGTGTGGAGTTTGCATGTTCTCCCCCTGTCGTCGTGGGGTTTCCTCCGGGTACTCCGGTTTCCCCCCACGGTCTGAAAAAACATGCTGAGGCTGATTGGAGTTGCCAAATTGCCCGTTGGTGTGCATGTGTGAGTGGTTGGTGTGTGAATGTGCCCTGCGATGGGCTGGCCCCCATCCAGGGTTGTTCCCTGCCT
>JABFEA020000130.1:17231211-17251265 GCA_019775915.2 Cyphomyrus plagiostoma | reverse complement strand
AGTATCTGAGTATTGTTTAAATGACACAGTATCTGAGTATTGTTTAAATGACACAGTATCTGAGTATTGTTTAAATGGCACAGAATCTGAGTATTGTTTAAATGACTGAGTATTGTTTTGCTGACCATGTGCATCCCTTTATGGGCACCATTTACCCATCTTCTAATGGCTACTTCCAGCAGGCTAATGTGCCGTGTCACTACACAGAAGTCATCTCAAGCTGCTTCCATTAGCATAACGCTAATGCACTTCAATGACCTCCCCAATGAATCTGACAGGGGAAACAGGTGAATCGCCACATGGATGTGCAGCAGTCAAACCTGCAGCCGTTACATGAATGCATGGATGTGCTGCAGACTCTTTAAGGGGTCTGTCCCGCACCTTGTTGAGTCCATGCCATGAAAAAATGGTCCCCACATGTAATGTATACCTGGACCCCCCCTCACACACACACACACACATATATATATTTTAACGGTCATATTGCATGGTCAAACCGTTCATTTGGTGTAAGCAGTATAACATTTGACACGTTTCATTCTCCCTACCTGAGCCTTCTTAGACACCTTATTGTGAAGGAGCGGACATTGGGATCAGGGAAGCTGTAATCCAGGAGCTCCAAGGCATGTAGCGCCGGGAGCTCAGGCCACAGCTGAAGGAGACTGACCATCTAGGATGAAGAACCCCAATTCACGTTAAATATGTTACTATATTGTTTTGAAGGCAAGCAAAAGTGCTCAAATGTTACTCAAATTATCATTTGGTGATTTGAAAGAAATCAAAAGCACCGCAGAGGAAAGACATCAAAATATAAAATAGGCACATTTCCAGATGTTAACATCAAGAAGAATCTGTTGAAGGTTGACGGCAGAGGGGCACCTGCGCTACATCTTCATGCTTGTTCCATTTGGTGATGAGGAGCAATTTGGACAAACTCTCTGGGTATTTCTCAAACATTTCATAGCGTAGCTTCCATAAAATCTCCTTGTCGTCCTCAAAAAACTCGGTGTAGTTTTTATTTTCCACGATCTCCCTCAGTTTCATGTGCTGCAAACGTTCAGGGAACATTTATTCTGTGCATTTATAAAACACGCCAGGAAAAGCAACATGTTTCTTTATGCAGTATAAGGTAGTAAATTAACAACTTAATTCTAAAAGAGCTCTAATACACTATTTTTCTAATGATTACTATAAAAATTGCCATCCTTAATTATTTTGCATATGTTCTTGCCAAAGTTGCTATTATTGCAGTTCCTGAAAGAATAATGACAATAAAAAATGGACCTAGCCATTTATAAAGTCTTTACTTATAAAATCACATGGATGAGGTAGGAATCACCGTTTGTTCCATGACTGATCCATTCATTAGACATCAAACATAAATTGCTCACCTCCTCTTTAGTAGCTTCAGCTCGGTTTCCGTTTATTCGGATGTCATAAGTCTGAAAGAGTATCAGAGAGCATGTCATGCATTGGGGCTTCATTTTAAATGTAATTATATATACTGCAAGCACATGTCATATTCATCTTGATACACTTTCTGCAAAAGTACCTATTATAAACAAGACTGTACATAAATAGAATTTTTAATAGTGGATTTTCCAAATGACAATACAGCAATGGTGATAATGGCTGAGACCTGGTGGAAGACGGGACTGCTTTCTTAAAAAACACTAAAATATTGCATTTAGTGGCTATTTTACATTGATCTTTGTTGTGGAATTTACTATGATTTACGTGTATTAATGATGACAAAGCATGCGTGCATCTATCCATCCATCCATCCATCCACCCATCCATCCTTTTTCTGTAAACCGCTAATCCTATTCAGGGTAAGGGGGGTCCAGAGCCAATCCCAGAGGCCAAAGGCACAAGGCAGCAAAGCGAAAAGTATTTAAAATATGCAACCCTGCACACTCAAAAATACCTTAAAATCACAGTAAGCACCAGAAAACTATGTCTTCTACAGAACTGTGTTTGGTTATTGGTGAAAAATTGATTTGTAATCAAACATCATTACATTCACCCTTGACAAAACATAATTTAAACATACTATGAGTCCATAATTCTATGCATATTTCATAATCTTCCTACATAGTTTTTACTATTTTCTTTTACCTGACACATTTTCTGTGACTTAACAGGTGTATTTAATGTATTTATTACCAGACTCCAACAATGTTTCTTTATTACAACTCGCTTTGTCTATAACTATACATAAACATTTCCCGTAATAAACAGAAAAATGTGATGACCATAATGGACGTACGAGGCAGACTACCTTGCTAAGTGATGGATAGTAGATCGGATGTGGTCGGACATTTGGAAAGCGGATCAGCAGACCCGCTGCGCTCTCAGTGTTGGGATTTATTTCCACAGTACCCATTGGGTTCAACAGTTCACTTTTATCATCTGCAAATTTACAATAAGAAGCCAGTTGGTTATTTCATTAGTCACTTAGACTATTCATTCAGACAATACTGTTAAATCAGCTGAAATAATGGAAAGGAACAAATGACCTGGCAGGTAAGAATCTTAATTGCCAGTTATTACTAACCTTACTGGGATATTGTAACTAAGTCAGAATACTTCTTGTAAATGTTGGTCCATAATTTGCTAAATATATTATGTAATAAAAATCTGATTTAAGATAAAACCTGATTTTGTGTTAAACTCTATTTTTTACAGCTTTGCTTTAAACTGAATTTTTTTACAGCATTCCAAAAATATGCTATTCAAGCACTGAAGGAAAAAAACAGACACACCCATTATAACTGAAAGCACATAAATTGCAACTAAAATATTACAAATACTAATAACAAAACACTGAATACGTTTATTTATTGAAAAAGCATGGGAGAGAGCAGATGTAGAAAGTGCCGGTGTTTACTATTACTCACCAAAGCACACGCAGCGTTTTTCATGAGAAAAAGAGCGTGTGTGTATATCTAAGTGCAAAGTCAGCACCATGGCATTCCCAACCAAAGTTCAAGGCTTTTAAAGTTATCATAATCTTTGATGAGTAAGATAGCATGCAAGAACATGCAAGAACAACTAATACTGTATTCCATTTCAAGAAAGAATATATTTTTTTTAAATAACAATTGTAATCTGTCAGTTATGAAGTGTGGCATTTGTGCATAGTTATGCTTCCGTATTTTTCAGGAAGCATGAAAACTGAAAGACACTCTCCCACATAAAGTCTATGTCAGGGGTCTTATGCACCAAGCAAGGAGGTAGTTACATTAAATACCATTTGTGTTTGACCATATATAAGTATAGCAACAACAGACAAAGATGAGCAAGGATGTTTCTAAAATATTTTAAGCTATGAGTTATTAAATAAAAAGTATATATTATACAAGTACAGTCATTATCATAAAGACTATTATATTATGCCATAATTTGCACAACTGGTCGTGTGCTCCATTGCTGACACAGAGTAGAGTTTGAGATGTTGGTCCAACAGACTTACCTGGCACCGATGGCCACATAGACAGGTTATATTCTCCAGTCTTAAGCTGGTCTTTGTAATCAAACACCATCGTATTCACCCATGACAAAGGACAATCCTGGAGTGGAAAAAAGATCATTTACATGCAAATTAATCCGTTATGTCCTATCAAATATATCATATGAAATACTTTTAATATCGTAATGATTTAAGCATTTTTTGTTATCATTTGATTTTGCTGTATTGCTCATTGGGAAATAGTGTACTATAACACTATATGACAATACAGCATTAGGAGTAACTAATCCAAAAAGACTTACTATAAAGAGAAAATGTGGTACTATAGGTAATATGTATGCTGTCAGTTAATTAGAACACAGTTTCTCAAAATATAATATTATCTGCAATGATCCTTGCAATTATCCCAGGAGGTTTACAAATATAACAAAACCAAGACAAATATATCTATTAAAATTTATACACTGTCTAAGTCATCTGCTGGAAGTATAAATAAGTGAAAGATAAAATCTCCTTTTATCCAAATTATTTTTATTCCTTTTACCAGTTTCTGTATTATCCTGCCTTAGTTATGCTGCAATTAACAAAGCACAGCATGTAAAGCTTGGGGTAGCGCTATTGTGAAAGGCACTATATAAAAACCTGAACTGAAATTAATTCTACCCGCTTATCATAATACGGTGTCAGCTGGATCCTGTCCCAGGTGGGGCAGGGCATACGGCTGGGGAACACCCTTGGGGGGGGGGCTTTATTTACAAACAACCTATTAAGGTATTAAGTACAAGCAAGGAACCCACACAACATGGAGAAAAACATGCAGTCTCCACAGACGCAACACAGAGATGGGTTTTCGCAATGAAAAAGCTCACGTCGCACTTGAAAGATGGTTCTGTTTGGTACCAGATATCGCACCGACCAACATCCCTAAAGTCTGCTGCTGGCTCTAACTGCTGGGCATACTGCACATTCGTTAAAAGCCGTTTATATTCAAATTTTCCCTAAACACCTGGTAGCGCTCCTCTGTTCTCACACTTATATTTTGCACTAGCAACGAATATTGACACATGGTTCAGCAGAAGCACGTACGAGACACGTAGCAAGAGAAAATTCTTAGTTCCGCTAACATGCAGGCGCCAAACTTCTCTGAATAGTACCATCTGCGGAAAGGAGAAGCACTCTTCATACTGTACAAAAGTTTTACTGGAAATAATACATATTCATACAAATGCTTCCTCAGCCCTTATCTGTCATTCGCAACTAAACGGTGTCATCAACAAGCACACAAATACGCAAAGACACGCACCACAAAATGGTTAAGGAAAAAGAATATATTTTGGTATATTGATATTTTTACATTATTCCGCTATCTCCCCTAAACGATTTAATAATGCAAAAAAAAAAAAAAATTAATTACAGACCAATCTGAGAGAAATTAAAACTGGAAATGCATGACTTTGTATGTGACGTAAAACCGAGAGTGGTGTTTTTAAACTCATGAATGCTGTATTAACTCACAGCTTTCTTGTTCTTCTTCTTAGTGGACCGAGGCTTCTTGCTCTTCTCCGTTACAGCGTACAGAGCGAAGCAGAGGCGAGCCATTCGCGGCAGGTCGCACACACCCATGTCAAACTCCAGCCTCTGATCCCAGACTGGCTCTGAGCAGACGTTCACCTCGCTGCTGGTCACCACCTTGCAGAGCAGTTCACTGCCGTGGAAGAGGCCGGCCTGCACCACCAGCTGAGGAGAAGAGAGAGTAGTGTTACTTCAGTTATCATGACCGCCAAATTCAAATACATTATGTTCTCACACATTAAAACTATTTTTAAATTACCAACAGAAACAGATATGTGAGTATATTGCTGGGTCTATTGTGCAAAGTTATAAGAATTGTAATTGTATTATAAGAATGAAAAAATGTTAAGTACCATACTTTATAAAGAATTATTTAAAGTGCCATATTTTACTGACTGGGAATGCCTTTTTTGCTGCTGGGAGATAATCAGATTTTTGAGAGTCTGAATACAGCAGCTCTCACAGAACCAATTTTGTCCAGTTTTAATTTTCATTATGATCATTTCGTAATGATGTTTGTCAGTAACTGATTTTCCACAAAGCAATTAAAAATTGCCTTGCATTTATCCAGCAATTACAATAATACACAATAATAAAGATGATGCAGATCTTCATCAATCTGTTAGAAATAAAAGTGAACAAATGTGACGAATGAGACTTCAAATTGCTTGCAGCTGTGTGGTAGAAAACAAAAGGGGCAACAGATAGTCTGATAGATGTTGTATTTATGTTATGCTAATGAAATCATCGTGTGATATTTCTGCTGTGCTCAAACAGTACACCAGCTACATAGGTATGATAACATCTTTAAAACATACGATAATTATGTAATTAGATATATTGGTAAAACAAACTCTATTGACTTGGTCTTAATATTATGTGAACATAAGTATCAATGAATTTCAGCTTTCACAGTCTTACCTCAAGGATAAACTTATTTTAAGTCTTTCACTGAGTCTCTAAACCACAAAGACGTGGATAGACAAACAAAGAATGAGCGCCAAGATTTAAGCATTTTTCTTAGAATTAGGACACCAGTACTAGGTGTGAAAGCCCAGTTCCTCTTCATTTCCTGTTATGTGCTGTTGCCCCAAACCACCGATGAATTATGGGAAATATGTGGTCAGTCACATGACTGTATTGTCTGACAATTTGTCTTCTTACCTCCTTCTAAACAAACAATCTGGTGCAGTACTTTACAAAAAAGAGATCTACCTTCATCCCTTCATCAGCATTAACTCGACTTCCTTGGACCAGGTGTATGGCAAAGGTATCCTGAATGGACCACAGGGAGGATGTGGTTTGCTGTTTAGAAACAAGAACAATTTCACCATTTCCCCATAACTTGGTTCATTGAAAAGAACTGTGTTGAGAAATCCTGTTTTTTTTTACTGTCTTTTAAAAAGTAATATTTAATCGGTATGTATTTTCGCAAAACAAAGATGTTCTAACTATTTTTAATAACTATGAGGTTAAAAATGCTTAATGGAAGTATAAAATTTTCTTTGGCAAGCGTTCTCAAATTAAAATAAGCATTAGACATCAATACAGGCCTACTATTTACTAATTTCACAAAGATCAGACTGCGTCAGAAATTCTTTTTGCACACTGTTATTTAAGTGGCTTAAAAAATGTACTAACGTTCTATTTCTATTATTAAAAGTTACGAAAGACACGGTTGCTTAACCCTTAATATCTCTTATACCTCTTACCCAAAAACAACAATGTAAAGGTACTTTCCGTTTCATAAGAGACAGCCCTAAGAAGCTGGTCTCACTAGCTACTCTCATGTGGTACTCTGCAAGCTATTCTAAACAAACTTCCATGTACAACTGTCACTTTTCATTGTAACTTTCTGCATAAAAATAACAAGAACATGAATTCATGTATAAATTCATCCCTATTTGCACAGGAAAAGCATAAAACGTAACATCTGTAGAAAATATTATACACAGAAAATGGGCCACGCTAAAGAATTTAAAAGGTTTTTGAAACTAAATGATAACATGTTCCGATAAGTTAGCCTCTTACCTTCTTTAGTGGTAGTGGGGGGGGTTTGGTGGGGGGACGGTTTTTGGAAACCTGACTGTTCATGCTGCCCTGCTCCTCTTGGAACTTGTTGATAGTGGAGTGATGGACCATGGTCAGGTGTGAAGTAAGACCAGTGCGCAGGCAGTTAAAGATGTACTGGGAAGAAAGTGAATTCGATTGAAGAAGGTTACCATTCAGAGATCTGGCGTGAGGTCATGATGTCACATTTTAGGGCCAAACTCAGGCTAATTGCTGGTGCCAGTGTGAAGTCACAGGCAGTAAATGATAAAGGTGGGGACATAAAAATGAGCTGAAAATGCAAGTTATTAATAAAGAAAACCACCTCAGAGCAGCTTTCTCCAGCATGGGGCAAAAACAATGACTCCAGGCGTCTCAGGGCTGCTGTCTAAGCGCTGAATCATTGGGTAAAAGCAGCATTGTCTCTCATGAAGACGATAACGCGCAGAGGACTGGCCAAAGTCGGCCCTGGTGACTCATTCCGAACTACTGACGAGACCCGAAACTGGCTGTGGTCCCAAATCAAAATAGAAAGCATTTATATACAAGAAGGGGAAGCCAAATCAAGGGCACAGTGGAGGCACGGTTGTTGCTTTTAATTAGTACACAACTAGCATTTTAACCACAATTAAGCACTGAATGCGTAAACATCCAAAATGGGTTAAATGACCTGCGACTAGAATTCTTGTTTCCTCATCAAATAAAATGCATTTTCACCGCAAAACAGTATCGATTCAATCTCCAGACATACAGGTATCAGTCCACCTCATCCTGTAAATTTTTCCAACATGGACAATAGCTTGGAAAGATCAGAGCTGATTCTGGCTGAACAAAATCCAGGCACCACTTTACAATACGGCCCCCTGTTTCCACTTATAAATGGTAGTAACTCATTGTTAAAAAACCTGATATAACTTGTTTATGATTGTTGATTCATGATTTACAAGATGCTACAACCTAATTAATAACCAGATTATAAAGACATTCATGAACCCTTTATGAGGGTAGTGTAATTGTAAAGTGAATGATTGGGTTTGTATCGACTTCACTCACTTTAAATTGGCAGAGCGGGTAGTTCCCGTAAATATAATCCCATCTGCCGTTAACCTGTAAGGTGTAATCCTCTGGTTTCTCTTGCTTCATTGGCCGAAAGACGGTGGCCTTCTTCTTTAGTGCGTTCCGTATTAGGGTCAGTGGCACTTCTTGAGGTTCCACTTGTAGCGTGAAGCTTTCCTAAAGAGAGAAGTTAGAAATTATGAAAAGTTAAACAACATTATTTCAAAATTACATGCATCATTTAACTCATCACTTAAAAGTCACTTCCTAAGTCGCGTGATGCTTTGAGTGTCGTCAGTCTGTATTGTACATTCAGGGACTTACATCACTAGCTTCAAATTTTACATTAACAATGATTTTTTTGATTCCTTGGCTCTTCAGGGTTCCACTCAAGGGACAAGGCTCAAGTTCACATGGAAAACTGTACTCCATCCATTTTTGCCAAGGCAACCTCTGACGGTCCAGTGCCCGCTCCTCACAGAACGCCCTCATCTTTGTCCGAAATTCATGGACTTCTTGATTTTTTAGGGAGTCAAACTCGTGAAGTCCTGAGGAGTACAATCAGCATGATTCGCAACAGAGCCATGAAGCTGTAACCCTGGCATGATTGCAAAACTGACAAGCGGACCTTTGCCAATCAGCAAGCTTATCTGAGACGTTATGAGCTTTTCTACTCGGTCGCCCTCTCGAGCCACCAGCCGCAGGATGGGCATCAGCGGCTGGACATCACAGAGGCGCCTCTGCTCATCCTCCAGCTCCTCCTGCTCCGCCGTGTGATTGATACAAGTGAACACATACGCATCTGGGTCACTCAGGGCAAAGAACAGAGGCTCCTTCTTTGCATTCTTCCATACAATCTGTATAACGCAAATCACGTGACAGGAATCAGAAGGAGAAAGGCGGTTTTTTCAGCATTTCCATTCCACTCGTCATTCGACTCAATTCGGATTTTCTATCAAAAACTATACAGCAAAAGAAAAATGCACACTGTGAGTTAATGCTGATTGAATGGGAATCAAGTTGTTTCATAATAGTGACATCATGTCACAAAATATGAAGTCTGTTTATAATAAGCAGGGGACATAAAGATAGCATACCTGTCAAGTTTTGGATTTGAAAATAAGGGAAAATTTTGACTACAACTGAACTATATCCATAATTATCCTAGATAGGGTTAGAGCAGTGGAAACTGGAGACAACACAGGCATAGACAAAACAGGGTGAACCCAGGTCAGGATCAAGGGAAACACACATGCACACACCTGTCAAGCTATTTAGATATATCAGTTAGCCTAACTGTGCCTTTGGGAGAAAATGCAAAGCCCAAAAACACATAACAGGAGCAATATTCAATTCAACAACCCACCAAGCCATGACCCTAACTGCACAGCACGTTATATATACTGCAATTACCTTTTGGATTCACACTTCCAGTTGTGGGTTTAATGTGAGTCACTGATGTTTTATGTTAATAAAATAATTTATTTTGCATGGTATTCCTTGTCTTTACACCATCTCTAGTGTTTCTCTTTCATTTTTACTTCAGGTGTTAAAAGAAGTACCTGCTGAAATTGAATTTTATTCCTTTGAGCACGAGACAATTGTGCAATTGTAAAATATTGTAGCGCCCTCTCGCTAATTTCAGATGCCAAGACACAAATACAGATCAAAGAACCACCAGACCCAATTGAAAGAACTAGAGAACCTTCAGATTATATAAAAAACTCCTAGAGCAAGGAGACACACTGACCAGAAGAGACTTAATTACACTGATTGCAGGTGTGTTTCATTGCACTGCACTGATATTACATTAGCCCTAGCAGTTCCCCAATTCCGGTCTTGCAGGGCCAGTCTGTACCACAGTTTGCAGACTTCCTTGCTCAATCACACCTAGTTCAGCTCACCAGCTAATTGCCAGGATTAGTAGGTGTGTTTGAGCAAGGAAGTCTGCAAGCTGTGGTACAGACTGGCCCTCTTTGGGGACCAAAATGGGGGAACCCTGCACTGAGGTCATATTGAGGTGAGTGTAACCATGTGGAAGATCAAAGCCATAGGTTTGGTCTCAGCATTGGTTGGGTCCAATTCAGCCCCAATCCCTACACCCCCCTAAACACACATGGTACTCCCCTAATACTGGTAGGGACACCTCCCTACTGTCCATACACAAATATACACCCTTGGAGAACATAGATGCCTGCAAACTGAAACTGTTGAACATGATTCTACACCAAATGTTACACTCAGTTATTGCTGCCTCCACCAAAGTGCTATTTAAATGATTTTCCATATAGAATCTTTCCAGATGGTTCCAAGGTCATATTCAAATTAATGTCTAACATCCTTAGATCAGCACTCATGAAATTCACCCTAGATATTAATGTATACTGGGGCTCATTTGCTTGCTGCAACATCCACATGAAACAGAGGTTCAGCCCCACTGCAATTACATATAATGTAAATGTATTTTATATAATATTTACCCCTGTAAAATACATTTAATGTATACAGTTACCATGCTGCATTATCCATGCAATATGGTCCCTCTAATACCAGCAGCTACCCAATTTTTAAGAATGTTGTACATCATCTAACTGACAGCTTTGAATTTATACCCTCCCTCCCTCTCTCTCTCTCTCTCTCTCTCACACACACACACACACACACACATTTTCTTACCCTGTGTTTGTAATCTCCTGCTCGTTACTCTCCTTTTATTATTATTTTATTGTCCCCATTCCTAAAGCTGCTTATTTGTTCAACAAAGAGTCACTAAATTACAAATTTAAACAAAAGAACAAACACACATTATAAACAGGAGAGTTTTAATGCAGTGGCTTCCACTAAAAACGGACCTCAACTAACCTTGTTTAGTTTTGTTGGAATTGCCCCCCGCCCCGAGTATTATGGAATTGTCCGTTTTAAGAAAATAAAATGCTGTGCTCCCTTTCACTTGTTTGGTTCAAAATTCAATTTAATCCATGGCATGTGAGTGATCCCCCTGAAATTATACTCCAGACATGTGAGGGATACCCCATGACATTTAATCCATGGCATGTGAGTGATCCCCCCTGAAACTATAATCTATACTGTGTGAGTGATACCCCCCGAAATTATAATCTATGTCATGTGAGTGATCCCCCATGAAATTATAATCTATACTGTGTGAGTGATCCCCCCCGAAATTATAATCTATACTGTGTGAGTGATACCCCCTGAAATTACAATCCTGACCGTGTGAACAATCCCCCCTGAAATTATAATCCAGACTGCATGACTGATCCCCTCTGAAATTATAATATATACCGTGTGAGTGATCCCTCCTGACATTATTTTTTTAATTCTTAACATCAGAAACTCCCCCACTTCCCCCTTTTTGCCACATTTTATAATCAGTGACTCCACCGCCACCCTCCCCTCTTTGGTCCACAAAGACACAATCTTAATATTGTAAAACAGAAAAATAATAGCCTGCCAACGACTTCAATAGCCCAGTGCCTCAGACCATGTTAATACACCCTCTGTATAACATGGCATACAGTACAGGTTACCAATGCTTTATCATCTAATTCTCCCAAAACGCTAGATCTTAAAATAGTTTTTCATGATGACTTTCAACTAAATATCTCTACACTCACTCAATAAACTTTAAAAATATGACAATTTTTTGTCCTTTATTATATATAACATGGCAATTGAATATTAATTCTTTTTGTATACCACTGTTTCCAGTATCTGGACATTAATACAATCAACAAAACAATATAAACAGGAAAACATGTTCTGATTACTAAGCTACATGTTTAATGTGATTTAAGAGCTAATAGCTGATTTGGATATTTAACCATTTAGCCATTTAGCCATTGCTGCAAAGGGATTTCAGTCCAGGAAACTACTTATGACACAGTGTTCCACATTCCAAAAATAATTGTTTTTCTTATTGCAAAAAAATGAAATGATATTAAAACATTGATCTATGTTGATTAGCTTGAAAGCACATGATGTGTGAGGGAGAATCTGTCCAACACTGCCAGGGTATTTAATCTTTTTAATATTATTATTTATTTTATGCAAAATATATAACATTCACATAAAACTAAAATTCTCTTCTAATTTCTTTCAAATAATGGTCAAATTGCACTTTTAGGACACACTATTCAACATACTTTCTGTACAATTTGTCAGAACAGTGGCCAAAATGGTTACCTTCTTGATGGTGCGGATGGTGTCATTACGCGACACAGCAAAGTTCAGGTAAATCCCTGTTGGGAGCAGAAAATCCATGTCCACTTGCTGGCCTCCATCCTCCCAAATGCCTTGCAAACCATAGACCCCAGGGGGCATTTTGGTGCCCACTCATTTACAGCCAAGTTAGCTGCATGCACAAGAAATAGGAAAAACAGGCACGTTAATAAAGTGCTACATGAATGTTGTTGAATGTTACAAAAATGTTGAATATTGCAAAAAAATGTTCCACAGTATATATGAGGCATCTGTTCCCGAAACAATCAGAGAAAAGTAAGGGGCATGACATGTTTAACAGCTTTGCTTTCTTAAAATGAAATTTATCAACTGATACATTGGATACTGTGATGTGTTACTTCACATTTGTGTTTATCTACATCAGGCATTGCTTTGGTTAGTAGTCAAATAAGCTTTGTCATGCTCTGTCACTTTTAGAAGGAATTAAACTTGCCAGTCAGTCATTTCATCAGAACCTTCCAGTAAAATCAACCCTTCATCAAACCCCTTTATCTTATTAATCAATTAATTAATCAATTAATTAATTTGTTTTAATAAGATGACAAAGGAGACACCGTGAATTATATAAAAATTTGGTAATGCTTTACACTAACTGCACATTCATAATGCTGTTATATTGCATTCATAAAACGTTCAGTACACCTTCATAATGTATCCATTACTTATTCATACAACATTCATAAACATCATGTATGTATACCGTAGCATCCTAACATCCCTTAACAGCTGTAATATACATTAATAACAAACATTATATAATAATAACAAACATTACAATTGTATAATCATGCAATGTTTCTTATTAATGTATATTAAAGCTTTTAAGGGATGTTAGGATGTTAAGATGTACTTGCATGCTGCTTATGAATGTTCTATGAATACATTATGAGTGCATTATGAAGATGCACTGAATGTTAAGCGTTAACGAAAAGTTTAATCCTTAAATTCATTTTTTGAAGCTATTTGATAATATAGCTTTTACACATATATTTAAAGTTATACAAATTTACCAGACCGTCTATGTCTCACCTTTAGGAGATGACCACCCCCCCCCAGACAGTGAGTGAATTATTAAAACGAAGTTCTTACGTTTCTGGCATAAAAAGAACGTAGGAAGCCACTTCCTCAAATGTAAATCTACTAGAAAAGCCGTTTTACTTTTGTTTCTGTATCGCATTTTTGGATAACCATCACATTTTTATTTTAGTTCAATTTTTATTAATTTTTTAGAGTGCTATAAATTAAAACTCAACTATAAATTCGATTAAAACACTATTTCAACCGGGGAGTAAATGCCAGTTTAGATTGTTGATGCATACACTTAGAGCCAATTTCGCACTGATTGAGAGGCAAATAATTAAATTACGCTGGTTTATGTTATGAAATCACCAACATACATAGTTACCCTAGCGCTGGTCATTTAGACATGGAAATAGGTCACATATAACGGTGACATATTTCATTTTAACTAACATAGATACTCACAGTAAACAGGAAACTTGGTAAAAAACCTGTTCTCTAGAACTAGGTTTTGTTAAATTGAATACCGTACAAATCGTTTATGATAGCTATAAATTGAAGCATTATATAGCTATTTGGAGTTAAATACAAGGTACAATAAGGATTACAAAAATATTAATACATTTTAAAATATGCAATAAGTTATAAATAATTTTTTCCTTCAGGTCGAACGTCAGGCATTGTTTTTTTATTGCGGAAATGAATACATATTTCAAAAACACAGACATATATTTTAAAAAACGTAAAACTGCATACGTTGTGAAAAAAGAGTTTGTTACATTTTTTATATCCTTTTCTATTCTTTTATATAAATATTTTACTCACTTGCATTGAGTTCCTACACGATTAATCCATTGCAATGTGTGTGTTTTTCTGTAGCTCCTTATTTGTGTCAATCGGTATAGTAGATCCACGTCGTTAGTGCTAAATATCCCCTTTGAAAATGCAGAATTAATTCCTTTTAACTTCTGTAGTACTGTATCTGACGCGTAAGTATCCCGACTCCGACAGCGCGCTACTTCTCGGTAAGCACCGTCCTCGGAGGCGTATTCAGAAATAACCAATAAACACGAATCCACTGGGAGCGTCTTAAAAGTTTGTGCGTAGATAAAAGGTGTAAATCGTGCTCGATGAGGAGGACATTGTGGATATATTTCAGCAACCTCATTTATTTAGCTTGTTTTACCTTTGTTTTTGCTCACAGTGAAAATTTTCAGAGAAACCCAGATGACACAGTTTGTGCGTCGGATGTGATTCAATTTCCAGTACCGACTGACAGTCCTTCTGGTTCAGTATCTTTGTACAAGTTGTTAAAGTCAGTCAATAGATATTTAATCAATGGGAATAGGTTCAGAGCAGTGATACCTGTACTGATATATTGATTCAAATCCTCTCCATTTCCAGTTCGGACAATTTGAATAAACCTGAATAATAGTTTTCCTATGTGTTCCCTTACAATTAATAATTTCGTTGAATGGATCTTTTGCATTTATGGAATACTTCCATTTTAGAATGAAAGCATTATTACATATTATTACATTGATTACATTTTCCATAGCCACTTATACAGAATCACGGTGCAAAGCAACTACCGCAGCATATTAAAAATTAAATGTGCTTTTAATGTAGCTCTTAAAAAAGCAGGAGGGAAACCTTAATTTTTCAGCTAATAAGCACATGACAGACAGTTTCTTATTGACACCCACACAGGATGTGCATGCGCAGATAAATAGATTAGAGATTTAACATTTAAAATCTTGTCATAAGTCAACTCATAGAAATTCTAGCATAATAAAAACAAATTCGTTACTCTGACATAATCTCTGTTCTGGCATGAAAAGAAAAGTGTGTTCTTTGTATACAGACCAACACAATGCATCAATTTATCTTACTTGGAAACCATGCTGTAAAGTACTAAACACTCTCTCAAACTCACTAGAACTCGAATTTCTTGAAAGTCGAACAAACCAGTTTGACCTAGAACTCGATCTGAATAACAGAAGTCGAACCGTGAATGCTGATCTAATATGAATTGTACGCGCCAGGAAATGAGTTGTACTATAATGCAATTGTTACTTGAATGCCTACATCACAGACTGGACAATTAACCAAATAAAGCAGCACAACATTACAATAACTAACAATAAATAAACCACTAACTTACATGTACTATTAGAGCATTTATGTCGTTTATTTAAACTTTATTTTACTAGGTAAATTAATTGAAAACCAGTTCTCACTGCTTTATGTGATATTCCGGAGAAATAACAGATTACACATCGGAGCTGCCTGGGATAGAAACGTCATGCGTGTAACTCTTCAGCCAATAAGGGCAAAGGTGTGTCATCACAGAGACAGTTCCAGTTTGTGCAGCCGGGTGAGCGGTTGCAATGCATCTAACCATAATACATTGCGTCAGGATCACAATGCGCTACTTTAAGCCAGCTGTAAGCAAGTAGAACGCACCCAATGACCGGACTGGGGAAACAAACTGAAACGTGGACTTAATACAGAGGACTAATGACAACAACCAGAAACAGCTGATCACATGGGGATCCTACACGAGGTTAACGAGGGGGCGTGGCACACGGATGGAGCGGACTATCAGGGCAGGACAGGGGTAATGTTGGGATAAGATATTTATTGTTTTGGAAGCCATTAAGGAAAAAACGCTGTTCTTGTTTCATCCTATTCATTTTCGGTTTAAATGCTAAAAAAAAAACATATTCAAGTGTAATTTTGGGGGGCCGGGAACCAATTAATTGGTTTTCCATTATTTTTTATGGGAAAAATTCGATCATAACTTGAACTTCTTAGGATTCGAGTCCAGAACGGATTAAGTTTAAGAGCCGAGGTACCCCTGTATTATTATTGTCTTTATTATCATTCTATGATAGTTGTGAAAGTCATTCTGAATAATATCTACATAAAAATTTTACAATCATTGCTTGTATATTAATGAGGTGGTTTCATGTTCAAAAACAGCAACAACCAGCCAATATTATAAATTCCATATATTTCGTTCTTGCCATATATCCTAAAGCGGTCCCACAGTTAGATGTAACATGCAGTATGAACACAGTATCAGTGAGTTGTCTAGAAGAATAGTAACGTGTTCTGGGAGTTGCAGTATTGGGAGCTCTGTAGCCAATCCTGGAGACACAAGGCAGGGAACAACTCAGGATGGGGCACCATGCCATGGCACGGCACAAGGCAGGGAACAACCCAGGATGGGGCACCATCCCATGGCAGGGCACAAGGCAGGGAACAACCCAGGATAGGGCGCCAACCCATGGCAGGGCACAAGGCAGGGAACAACCCAGGATGGGGCACCATCCCATGGCAGGGCACAAGGCAGGGAACAACCCAGGATGGGGCACCATCCCATGGCAGGGCACAAGGCAGGGAACAACCCAGGATGGGATTGCGTCAAGATCAGTATGCGTTGCTTTAAGCCAGTGCTGTAAGCAAGTCGAAGGCACCCAATGACTGGACTGGGGAAAACAAACTGAAATGCAGACTTAATACAGAGGACTAATAACAACAACCAGAAACAGCTGATCACATGGGGATCCCACACGAGGTTAACGAGGGGGCGTGGCACACGGAAGGAGCGGACGATCGGGGCAGGACAGGGGTAATGTTGGGATATCTTTATTATTTTGGAAGCCGTTAAGAAAAAAATGTTCTTCTTGTTTTATCCTGTTCATTTTGTATTTAAATGCTTAAAAAACATATTTAGGTGTTTCTTTTGTTGGGGCGGGAACCAATTAATTGGTTTTTCATTATGTCTTATGGGAAAAATTTGATCAGAATGCAAACTTTTTAGGATTCGATCCGGAGTCCGGAACAGATTAAGTTCGAGAACCGGGGTATATATAAAACTCACCAACAAGTACATCTTGTTTGGATGATATCTCAGAAGGTCAATAAACATAATAAGTTATTTAATTAAATGAGCTGCCGGTAAAATTGTACAAGTACACAAAATGCCTTGGTTGCCCCCAAGTAGAGGCCGTTCAACAAGGAATCCGTATCATTTTGGAGAAACACAAGAAATTCTTGTATTTATTGTATTACTGATTCTATTGTATGTATTCTGAACACCCTGACATGGCCTACAATACTGGAGAGGCCAGAAAATCCAAGAGACAACAAATTGGTGATAATCATCAGTGTCCTTTGGCAGATCTAAGGTTGCTGGTACCCATCCCCTAAACCGAAACCTTGGTGTGATGTTCACCAAAGAGAGCTTGGTAACTGGGACACTCAGGTTACTTGGGTGGACTCTAATTATTAGATGGAGTTATCCTGTAGGTTGACTGCCTGTAAAGGTTATTGTCTGGTGGGCATCGAGCACAAGTTGGAAGAACTAGGCAGAGCAGATGTTGGAAGTGGCCGTCGATTTGGAAGCCAGAAATGGTCCTTTCTGGAAGGCATGCAGTCTGAGTTAGTGTATCTGGTAGATAGAGTTTGTCTTACACAAAGTATGGGCTATGAAGCCAAGCTTCTTGGTGACTCTGCTAACCAGCAGCCCCTGATGCAGGTATAGGGTTACTCATAGTCCCAGGCTGGGGGCTGTGCAGCTGGACGTTTCCTGATGGGAAGAGTTTTATATGAAGCAAGAGTGGTGCTTCTGAAGCAGGTCCTTGGAGACCCCCAGCGATGCGGAATTACTGCTCCCAGCTGGGAGGGAGCAAAAACCTGGAGCGGCTGAGGGTCTGCAAGGACCGGCTTGAGAAACACTGGTTTAGAGTAGCCAGTCATCAACAAGAAAGTGATGAAGGTGCTTATGGAGTCCACAGTCCTTCTAGGTGACCTCTGTAGTGGAGACTAAGACAGCAGCTGTCAACTGATCATCCTTCCGTTGCATGAAGGGTTTGGTGCAGCAGCAGCAATTGGGAAGACACAGACAAGCTTACTGGGATTACTGGGAAAGTTTTGCTGGTGCTGTCTTGTGAGATGAGTTCAGGTGATGCCATCTTCATTCTTTCACATTGCTGGTGAGGCAGGGGACATCGAGTATGAATGCACTGTGTTCAAGGGTTCGATCCCCGCTGAGGCAACCAAGAACCATGGCCAAAGTGCAGCTGGAACCTTTTACTGTATGTGACAGGGGTCGGTAAGCTAGTTTCAGAATGAAAATTCACATTTACAGAAAAGAGGAAACAAAGAAATGTCGTGGAAGGGAAACGACATTAACTGTCTGTGTGGGAGACGTTTTATGCATTAAATGAGAAAATAAGAAGAACAAGTCATTTTCACATAGAACCCAAATGAGAACCTGCAGCTCTGTGCCCAAATATATTCCCATATGCAAAAGATACACATAAAACATTCCTTCTGCACCAGAATATGTAGAGCAAATAAATATTAAGTAAATGGATGAAAAGCAAAAATAAGTGATGCTTGGTATAACTGCTGAGGAATTGTTCTGACCAGTCGTGACTGATCAAAGACAATAGAAAGACATTTACATTTAGAATTAAAATTAAAACTCTGTTCCACAAATATATAAAATGATAAACAGATGTGCTGTGTATCTACAGATGACAACGTTAGATAACCTCTAACCTCTCTAAGGTGGAATGAACAATAAGACAAATGACAGCTGAAACACACAAATTCTACAGAAATGTTTTCATGGTAATTGTGAAGAGCTACAAATGTGCCATACTAGCTACTGGAAATAGAATATGTGTGCTTTTCAAGTCCAAAATGGCCCTGATGTCTGTGGTCATGTGTGAGGTGCAGCGACAGCTAGCTTCGGATAAAAAAGAAAACAGGAAGTCAGCACATAGAACTGAAACTCAACCCGACAGAACTGCAGAATGTTCCGCTTCCCCCACCTCAGCCCCCAGTTACCACAGAGCAGCTTGTAGCACACTAAAAAGGCCATTGACAGTTACCGTAATAAGTTTCGAAACAAACAGCCCCAGTGGGGAAACTATGGCACTTCAGAGCTGCATCTGCAATTCCAGCTAGAAAAGTCTACCAAACGAAATAAGTTCACAGCTAGGAAACTTGCTGTGCATAAGTAGAAATACTACAGTCCAGTGGCGTAAAGAACTGCTTGACCAATTTTATTATCAGTACCTATTTATACCTAAAGGCATTCATTTCACATAAATGTTATACAATCTGAAATGCATTTTTATAAACATATTTAATTTCCATCCTTGTTCCACAAAGTTCATATAGTAAGGAGACATTTTGTGATTCAGGAGACGGCAGCCAGACACAGCAAACAAAGCAGGACATACTTCAGCTGAGTTTCTAATTCTGTCACAAGGCGTGCGCGCGCACACACACACACACGCACACACACACACACACACACGCACACCAATTCACCTCACCTCATATTTGTGGCCTGCAAGGGGGATTCCAGAGTCAACAGAAGCAGCCTGCAATCATGTAGTATTAGAATAATGACAATGACAGAATGATAGAATGTAACCAATGGTTTTGGTCTCCGCCTGGTCTCATGTGTGTGGAGTTTGCATGTTCTCCCCGTGTCGTCGTGGGGTTTCCTCCGAGTACTCTGATTTTCCCCCCACAGTCCAAAAACATGCTGAGACTGATTGGAGTTGCCAAATTGCCCGTAGGTGTGCATGTGCGAGTG
>JABFEA020000130.1:17164340-17194946 GCA_019775915.2 Cyphomyrus plagiostoma | reverse complement strand
TTTGAACTGAGGCACGTAATAAATAATGATACTGTTCTGTGAGGATGTGCTGTTTTCTCTTTTTTTCCCCATCCCATTGAGACCGCAAAAAGTGGTCCGAGACCAAGACAAGACCGAGACCACAAAAAACTGGTCTCGAGAACTACAGCACTACTAATAACAACTGGAACTTAACATAAACACTGGATTAATACTGATCGCTGATCGTCTATAGACTCTAGACTTCGTCATTGGTATGAGGAGATTATGACGAGTTAAAAATGGATGGATGGATGTGTTTGCAAGGTTTGGGGGTTATACATTGTATTTTTGCACTTTGGATCATATTAAGTCATTTGACTATAACCATAATGATTCATAAGGTGCATTATTAGCTGGGTTTGAATTAATTCATGGTGTGGTCGATCCGGACCTCGCGTCAGGCTTTGACAACCCCTGCCTCAGTGTACCTTTTCATAATCCCTTTCTGAAACAGCATGTAACTGACCAGCTACATATCAAATATTGAGAAAAATCCTACAAATTTTTTCCCCGGTACAGGTCAGTTGGGGAGCCTGTGCTGATGCAGCATGTCGCCACACCCACCACATGGCGACCCCCCCAGACGGAAACACTGTCCAGTCCCATCCTCCGTAAATGACCATCCATCTGCCTCAGCCAGGTGTTACGTGGGCGTCTCCTTGGCCTGATCCAGTCGCTTGGGTCCCCAGCAATCCGGATCCCCCTCAGGGCCTCAGGCGGCCATAGTGCTGTGACTGACGCTCCATCACAATGCAGGTATTATGCAGTATCCAAGGATTCTCTGCAGAGACACAGTACCAAAGGAGTCCAATCTTTGCCTCAGCTCACTGGATGGTGTCCATGTCTCACAGCCATACAGCAAGACAAGGGGCACCAGGACTCTACGGACTTGGACCTTCGTCCTCTTGCAAAGATATTGGGAGCACCACGCACCCCATTTCCAGCGACCTCATGCTCTCTCAATCCACCTACTGACTGCATTGTTAGAGTTACCAGAGACATGAATGTCACTGTCAAGATAAGTAAATCTCTTGATAAGGTCGACATTTCCCCCTCAGACAAACTACTGATTGGTGTGCCTAAGGAGTCATTAAATGCCTGGATCTTGGTCTTTATCCAGGACATCTGCAATCCCAGACACTCAGACTCCTCACTCTGTCTCTGGAGAGCCCCGATCAGGGCCTTCATTGACTCCGCTAAGATCACAGAATCATCAACAAAGTCAAAATCAGAAAATCTTTCTTCACCAAAAGTATACCCACCTACAGAGATCTGGCCACTCACCAGTCTGCGTACCTCAGAGAGTGCTGCCACCAAAATGCTCACAAAGTTTACAAAGCTCCCCCAACAGCAGAGGAAGATGGTCATCTTGCCGGTAAAACAAGATGTTCCACGCGCCTACCTGTATGGGCCGCCTCAAACTGGGACCCAAGTGGCACCATGTAGCAGGTGATGCCTCAGCACCACACCAGCCCCCATCCCCAACTGGCCTGACCCTATTAGCTCTTCAACGGTTTTAACTCTTCCAGGGATGAGATTCACAAAGATTTCCCCCATCCCCTTCAATGTGCATGCAGTCTTCCTGTGGGCAGCTGGAGCAGAACTACACCTGCAGAGGGCATTAGGGTATTGTGCCTGTTTATTTCAAGCTATTGTGAGTGGTTTTATAGTGGCTGGAGTGTCAGTCCCGCCAATAACCCCCATTTTCCCCTCTGCAAGTTACCCAGGCAGCACAATACGTCGGCGCTACGTCGCTGATAAGTGTTTTTAAGGTCGGTATTTAGTAGCAATTTCAGTCGTTTGCACATTGGTACTACGTAGCGCCTCCTTAACATTGTCCAGGCGATGTAATTGCGACGTTTTCCGTCTCAATAGCGATGAAAACGCGACGTCTAGGCTAAATTCCGCGACCATTTTTATTAACTTACGTGATGATTCCGCGACCCCTTTTTAATAGCCTACGCGATCACTTCCCGGCCCTCTTATAGTACTATCCTACAGAAGACCGCTTAATGTCATACCCATTAAGACTACGTTAGGATTAGGCCGGTACTTCATCCCGTACGCCATTTAATCTCCTCAACATTCATAATAATTAAGAGTTTTGCAATAACATGCTACATAAAATTTACTACTTTCAAAATTATTTCTCTTCCACAGTGGAGCTATCCACGGCTTCCGCCAAGACTGTTGTAATGACCCCCAACTCGGGAACTCGGGGTTTAAAGAAAATCCCGAGTTTGCCCACTGGAAAATACGAATTTGTAACGGCGTTCATGTGCTCTCATATCGTCTCTACGATTTTTCAAGACAGAACTTGAGAGCAGGGAAACTCCCAGATGCGCGGCGGCTGGCGGGCAGCCCGCCCCCAAAGCCCGGTGACGTGGAACAGGGCGGTAATCCCGGAGCAAACTAGAGCTACGCGGACCGGCCGCCTCACAGCACAGCGCACCGTGAACTGCGGAGGAGCTCGGCCAGCATGCCGCGCGTCTACATCGGGAGGCTCAGCTACCACGTCCGGGAGAAGGACATCCAGAGGTTCTTCAGCGGCTACGGGAAGCTGCTAGAGATTGACCTGAAAAATGGGTGAGGATATGTTTAGGGCGGTAGCTGAGAGAGTGAGGATTTCCGAGTATTTGTTTAGTAGGCTAAATGAGCCACGTCTGCTGCAAAAAAAGGTGCCTTTTGGAAAAGCAACGCTTATGAAAAGTGTCCTTGCGGCTGAGACCGCAGCCCAACTCTGGTGTTTTGTTTGTACGTCTACAAAATGGCGACGGAAACGTGGTCCAGGGAATATAACGGGAGGGACTGCATTGCAGGGATGTGGACCTTGGTTAAAGCTTTAAAAATAAGCGTGGCTGATGCACCGTACATGTAGGTCTGTTACAAAATATCGTAATTAACAAGTACTGATCAGACCAAACTAGTGGCAGTTGACCTAGTTTTGTGATTAAAACTGCGTCAGGATCAGGCCGCTGCTTCCCCCCCCTATCGAGCAGCTTGAGTGTAACATTGTTAGAGATCACTGGTAATGTAGCGCCTGTAAACTTAGGCCTCAACTTTTTACCTGGTATGTGTAGCGTCACATTGTGTGCACCTCATGGCCCCACAACATGATTAAAACCTGTTACTTTTCACCGTGTTTGGACATTAATCGGGGTCAACTCAGTTTAATAAATATCCGTGAGTGCCATTAGGAGAATTAACCAAAACACTACACTTTTGGTTGTTACTTGTGCTTATTACTTTTGAAAGGGCTTTCACTGCATTTTAAGTCTTATTTATGCATTGTCTCCCTGGCTGGCTTTTCCTCATTACTTGTGTGTGAGGAATAGGTTCCAATTAAGTTCTCCCCCCCCGTTATAAGATCTGTTCAACTTTATAAGAAAAATGTCAAAGGTTTGCAGTAAACCATAAAACTCTATTGTAGTATTTACTTTGGTTTGCTGTATAATGCAATACTAATGATAGGTTTTATGTTAAGAGTGGGCTATCCACCCATCTTCACTATCCAGTATAGGGTCCTGGTGACAAGGGGCTGGAGATGGTTAAAGTAGTAGGGAATGTAATGCAAGAATACACATTTCCCCCCTTTTTAAAAAAACATTTTTTTCTGTAAATTGTATCAGTCATTTTTTTTTGCAACTTCCTCTTACAGGTATGGTTTTGTGGAGTTTGAAGACACGCGTGACGCAGACGATGCGGTGTATGAGCTGAACGGCAAGGACCTGTGTGGAGAACGTGTCATTGTGGAGCACGCGAGAGGACCGCGGCGGGATCGCGATGGATACGGTGGGGTTTCTCTGGCTTTTGGCTGCAGTAAGTGCAGCCAGTCTAGTCGGCTTGCACAAAGGCAGCTCAGTTTTGTGCATGACGGTAAATATGCAGTTGTATTGTTTTGTAAGCTCCCAAAACCGATTCTTTCAAGACTCTGGAACATCTTAGTACATAGTATATTGGTGTCAGTTGTATACATCTTGCATTATTAACGGGGGTTTTCACAATAAGATACTTTATATCATTTCCTGATTTTATATTTCAGTCGAGGCTTCATCTTGTAACTTGGTTATCTCTATGGTCTGTTATTGTTTAATCACCATACTTGTAGCTGGGTTATATGTGTGTGTGTGTGTGTGTGTGTGCGAGAGAGAGCGAGCGAACGTGTGCGTGCGTGTTTGTGTGGGGGGGCAAGGTTTGGGGTCTTTCTCCACAGGAATTAAGATGGGTGGAATTTGCATTTCAGCACATCGCAGGATGGCTTATGGAATTATTTAAGGACAGCCATGGTGGACAAAAGTTGCATTGTGTTCTTGTCCTTTAAGAGGGGGGATATTTTTAAGGTCAAGTATTTACATGGCAGCTGTATTTACTTCACTTACTGTTCTTGGGTCGTGTGCACTTTAACTGGCATGCATAGCTCTTTTTCTTGGTGGCCTACACTTTGTTTTCTGTTTTATCTTCAGGGAAGAGCCCAGCTGTCATGTAAATAACTGTGGCTGTGATTGTGAAACATGCATTGTGTATCTTCCACTTGACTTCAACATTAACAAAGTCCTTGATGTTTCAATTTGAAAGAGTCCTGTGCGGGGCTGGGGCTGAGGTCCAGTCCATTGGGGCTAAGATGACTGCCTGTCCCGTTTGGCCTTGGCTTTCACCTTACAATGTGTGTGTGACCTTTGCCCTTTGGCCTTTGGCTGACCTAACCGGAAGCCATGATGACAGCAGCCTTTTGCCAATAGACCAGGGTGATGGTGAGGAATCCCGTTGGTTTTTATGTTGAGAAATGATGGAAAGGTTAAAGCCGAAACGCGATGTTGCCGCCATCTATTTTACACTATTTTAAAAAGAGTGGTTGGTTTACAGTTATTACACGGGCAGTGGTAACACTGCACCCTCTCATCACTTGATACATTTTGACACACAGATTGCTGACGTCTCTGGATAATTCATACTTGATTGTGCTCCTCAAATATTTTGGGCTCAGGGATAAAGTGGAAACTATCCCTTGACTTAGTGACAATATTAATCAGTTCCAATTTATTGAGCAGCATCTGGGTGGTGAGCTTAAAGTGAACCAGCATTCTGTCTGCTTTTATTAATGAGCAGAAATGTTGCAATTGCTTGAAATCACTCTTCAATGTGAATTAAAACTGAAGCCTCTGCCATCGTCCTAATTTTTGTCACCATTTGTAAGCTCCTCCTTAGCGAGGCCGCGTTTGCGACGCTGATTTCATTTTTGCTCTGTCCCTTAAAGGCAGTAGTGGCTACAGCAGCAGAAGTCGCACTGGCAGAGATAAATACGGCCCCCCCGTTCGTACAGAGTACCGTCTCATTGTGGAGAACCTGTCAAGTCGCTGCAGCTGGCAGGACCTCAAGGTGAGCCGTGGCTGCTTGTTCAGCATCAGCATCATTTGAAGATCTTTCGTTTCTCTGCCGAGCTATGGTGACTTTTTAATTTTAATAATTTTTTTTTTAGGACTTCATGCGCCAGGCAGGAGAGGTCACTTACGCCGACGCCCACAAGGAGAGGACAAATGAGGGCGTCATTGAGTTCCGCTCCTATTCAGACATGAGGAGAGCCCTCGACAAGTTGGATGGCACCGACATCAATGGCCGAAGGATTCGTCTGGTAGAAGACAAGCCACGCCGTCGGCGCTCGTACTCCGGCAGTCGATCTAGGTGAACCACACAGACTCGTGTTTGTTTGATACCTAATATCAGAGGAATTCAGGCAAGAGTTAAATTAATAGCGATCACAGACTTAAATCAATGAATGAATGAAGTTAATTTTACACTTCTGCTCTTTACAAATGATTTGTGATGCAAAGAAATCCATGATTTCGGAGTACATGTTGGGCGCTTTTCCACTGCACAAAGTACTTTTGGTACTTTCGCTTTTCCATTGACTTCCGGTCGAGTACCAGCCGGGGTGGTACTTTGGTAATTCGGTACTTTGGGGTGGGACGTACAAACGTATTTGCTGTCGATTGCTTATGCAAATAGCCTGCCGCTGAAACACAAAATACACAGAGGGCACAGCGAGAAACAAAATATAAAAACGCAAAGCTGAAGGATGGACAAACAAGGAAACACGTTTTGATGGCCATATGGTCGAATGAACAGATCCAATGGAATTTGGATGGCACGACTCGAAATAAGTTTTTGCCGTTCCGGGCAATTCAGTTTCCCTATGTTTCCCCTGTCGCGCTGATTTGTACACGGTTTCGCTGTTTTCATGTCTTTTTACGAAGCTCTTGAGGTAACCAAGCCATATATTTTAAAACATTACGTCTTTTCGATGTTTTTTGTTTTGATAAATAAAATTAATTTGCTGGATAGATATTTCTTGATGAAAACAATATAGTATTGCTTAAAACTATATTATGCGTGACGATCTATTGTATTGACATGTGATAATGTACCTGAGTGATTTTCAGACATTTCACATATACCTCTGCTTTAATATTAGGGGAAACATTATTTCCTGATAGACAGGAGAAACAGGGAAACTGAATTGCCCGGAACACCGTAATACCAAGCCGCTTGGAAGAAATGGGGCACACGCAACACCGAACAATGCCGCTTGAAAATCAAAATCCATAATTAATTTTTTTGCTTTCAAAAGACTGAATTCTTACTACTTTGATCGGCTTAGCCAAAGTAATTAAGTGTACCTACATAAACGTAAATGATGGCAGCAATCATGCAATCTGGATATTATACTGTGATAGAGGCTGACATGACACAACAAACCGCATTTTCCAGCCTGAACTGTTAGTTTTAATTTTGGGCTGTTTTTTATTTCTTATTTTTTTACATGTCACAACGCGCAGCTTAAATTATGATGTCAATCAGGGGCGGTCATTGATGATGTCATTTGGCACTGTTCCAGTACCGAAATCCAGTGGGAAAACCGACACGAAAGAGGTACCATACTTTTGGCACTTTATGGAAGTACCAAAAGTACGGTACCTGATGCGGTGGAAAAACGCCTATTCAGTGCTGACATCAGAACCTCAGTGTGCCTTTTACCATCTTTTACCGAATTTTGTGTTTGCTTAGTTGCTGGAGAACTTACACATGTTGCGTGTATTGAGATTGCCTTCATAGTGGTTGCCCTGACGCACCGGAACTGTCTTCTAGGTCCCGGAGTAGGAGACAGTCGCGTAGCAGAAGCCGCAGAAGCAGCCGCTCTCGTAGTAACTCTCCATCTCGATCACGGTGAGATGTCTGGGCAATGCTGAAGTTCACTTTACATGTGTGCTGTGTTTTGTCTAAGTAAACGGTGGCCCTTTTTAAACAGGTCTCGTTCCCGCAGCAAGCGACGGTCCCGCTCCAGGTCTGGCGGTAAATCCCGCTCCAGGTCTGGCCGCAAGTCTCGCTCCAAGTCCCCGGCCCGCAAGTCCCGCTCCCGTTCCCGCACCCGCAAGTCTCGTTCTCGATCTCGTACCCGGAAATCTCGTAGCCGCTCAGCGGGCCGCAAGTCCCGCTCTCGCTCCCGTAGCCGCAAGTCCCGCTCGAAGAGCCGCTCTAAGCCGCGCTCAGCCCACGACTCCAGAAGTCGCTCCAAGGAGAAGTCCGTCGCAAAGGCGTCCCGCTCGCCGGCCTCCGTGGAAAACTTTAAAGCTGAACGAGCGAAGTCTGCCTCACGTTCTCCTTCCCCCCAGGATGCCGCCCGTCACTCAAAGTCTCCTGCCAAACGGTCGCCCTCCCGCTCTCCGTCCCCGTCCAAGTCTCGCTCGAGGTCTGCCTCTCAGGACTAACCATACATAATCCCATCATGCTTAGCTGGATTCTCATATGGGCTGGCTGTTTTTGAAATTGTTTAGTATTCTTACTTTCAATCCTTTTGTATAAATACTTGCTAGTGAACCTAATCAAATGTCACATTTGGACATAAAATGGTAGATATTGTGCGCGGTGGTCAGGTTGGCCAGCTGCCGTGTTGCTGATATGTAATATCCGGTGGGCAGCTAATTTAACTTTACTTTTCTGCTATTTTTCCCCCATTTGCCAAATCTTAACTTTTTTTTTTGTCCCACAAATAGCTAAAAACGTGCTTTGGGGGTGTTAGTACTGGACTGAGTTGTGACTGATGTGACAAAAGTAGGTTGTAGCAGTTGGATCCTTCTTACAGTGTCTGTGGTAGTTTTGAAGTTCTCTAACCTAGCATGCTATCTTAAGAATTCCTAACAGTTCCACCTTTATATTTGGAATGTCCCTTTTTACTGTTTTATAAATGCTTTTCAGAATTTTTTTTTTTTTTTTGGGATGTGCATGACATCCGTCATAGTGAAGGTGTTTGTTCTGTCGAACAGTACAAAACATGGCGGTGTACATTTTTGATAGCCCAGCCTTCTCTTGGTTTAAATATTTGTTAAACTGGTTTCAGTGGTGTTATAAATCTGTGTAATGAATCTTCAATTTGTGTAAATCAGGTTAAACCATTTCCTGTTTTGCCCCTCGTAGAGAAATTCATTTATACTTTACCTGTTTTGTTTGTAATGTACAAATAAATAGTTGATTTAATGTTAAGTTGTCTTGACACGTTTATGTTCAGCAGGTAAGTGGAAATTGCATTGCAGCAGTGCTTACAGAGATATTACTGAAGTATTTTTTTACTTTGGATTTAAGATGTTTGTATAGTGTATTATAAAGTGGAGTCACTTTTCTGTGATTTATGGATTTTATGTGAAATACTAATGAAAGCAGTAGCTTAATTGGTTTAATACATTTTACAAATTAAAATAATCTTGATCATTTGAAAATATATTTTGGAGCAATTTCCAAATAGGCTTTTACAAAGTGTACACAGACTTTTACACTTCATGATATGTCTGGAAATTATCTCTAGTGTTTTAAATTAACTGCAGTTAATTAAAAGCTGTTTCCTCAGTTATCAGTACAAACTGCCATGGGTATAGGCAATGTATTTGTGGTAAATGGCAAGATTCAAAGCTTCTATGGTTTTATCCATTAAACACCCCGAGCAAATTCACTGCACGAGCCACGTACATCACGAAATAAACGCCATAACCATTTCAAATCTTTTTCCTTAACTTTAATAAGAACATTTTTAATTGGCATCGCTTTTAATTGTATCGTGAACTCCGCGTTGCTTGGGTGGGCCGTTGCTATGGCGTCAGCTGTCATGGTTACAGTGTAACATTCTTACCCACAATGCCTTCTGGTCGGTGGGCTTTACTGAAGATGATGTCGTAAAGTCTAAGTAAGGGAGGGTTGTCTTATTTCTGTTGCGGAGGCTTCTTTTTGGAATCGCTTTTCAAGTGGAATTTGGAAGACGTACGTTTTTATGCAATCATTATTCGGATACCACGACTTTGCTTTTCAGTGAAATTAGGAGCTAGCTAGCTGTCGAGTGAAAAGGAGCGTTGTTGCGTGTTCTTGAAGTTAACGCTAGCTATATTTTACGGATTCCGTGCATTTTTATTTACATCAAAGTTAACCCAGCTCAACTGGTAAACTAATTAAATCCTGTCTTCACCGGGAAACTTAACGTAAAATCCTGATAAATATAGCGTGCGCTAAAGTTGCATTACGAGAGCCATGCCATGTTCTCTGCTGCCATTGCAGATATTTAACATGCAGTTAGCCTAAACTTTCTACAAAATGGAGAAAGAGCAGCGAAACGTAATAGCCTTTAACGCCTCCAAAAAGGAGCTGTTCACGGCTAGCAGTGGTTACAAGTCCCTGCAGAAGAAGTTACGGGCACAGTGGAGGATTCAAAGGTAGCTGCTTCTGTTTTTATTAAAACGTGTATTGTAATGTGTGCAGCGCCTGTAATTCTGTTTAAGTGTAGGCAACCCAAATGAGATAAATGGCAACTCAATTCTTGCATGTCTTGTACTTCACAGTATTAAAGAGGAGCTGTCTTTGGAGAAGCTTAGTGGTGTGCAGTTGTGGATCACCGCGGGACCAAGAGAGAAATTCACGGCAGCCGAGGTTATACTGATTGGGAAAAAATGTTTTTTTGTAATCGGTTTAATTTGACATTTGTTTTTAAATAATATTTAATATTCTCTGTTCAAATTTAGTGATAGCCAGTTCTTAATGTACCAGTCATTATTTTTCTCTGTTATTGTTGTCATTGTTTTCAGTACCATTTATTTTTATTTACCTTTATTTAACCAGGCAAGACAGATTAAGAACAAGTTTCTTATTTACAACTGTGGCCTGGCAAAAGGCATAGCCTTTTGAGAGAAAGATGAGGACTAACACAAAAAAAAATGAGATTACAAAAGTTAAAAGAAACAGTAGATGAGTTACACATTTAGAAACATAACATATAGCATTAAACAACGGAGCGTCAATAAATAAGACCAGTTAATCTAATCTAAGTAACAACAGCACACGTCGTTGAGGTGATCTGAGATCTGGGATTGAAAAGCAGGCTTTGGAATGAGAGTGTTAAATTTGAGTGTTTTCTGCAGGTCATTCCAGTCTCTAGCGGAAACAATCTGAAAAGATGACAGACCGAATATAGAAGTAGCTTTAGGGACTGTCAACAGAATCAGATCAGCAGAATGAGTGTTATACCCAGTAGAAGTGAAGTGTAACAATTCTTGTAAGTAAGGGGGGGGACAAACCAAGAGTTTTGTAAATGACCATAATCCAGTGGATTTTACGGCAGGTATACAATTATGGCCAGTTGAGAGATGAATACAAAGTACAGTGATGAGTTTTAAAAGAAGCATTAGTTATGAACCAGATGGCAGAGTGATAGAGAACATATAGCTTTTGAAGCAGGCCTTTAAATGCTGATCTATAAATAACTTCACCATAATCAAACATGGGGAGAATGGTCATTTGTACCGGTGTTTTTCTTGCAGATGACGTAAACATAGAGCGCATTCTATAAAACCCAAGTTTTGATTTGATTTTAGACTTCAAGTTATCTATGTGTTTTGAGAAAAACAGTGTTGTCTAGCCAAATTCCCAGATATTTATATTCAGTAATCTGATCCTAAGGTGTCCCATTAAGGGAACAGATACTTGGAGAGTTTGATGGAACGTGGCCTTTTTTCCCAAACCACATGACTTTAGTTTTGGAGATGTTTAGCTGGAGGTGCAATTTGGAAAGAGTCTGTTGCAATCTACTAAAACTACGTTGTAGTTGTTGAATGACTATAACAGGGGAAGGACCTGTAGAGTAAAGGATTGTATCATCGGCATAATGATGAATAGATGAATCTGTAACCAAGTTTGCTACAGTATTAATATAAAAGGAAAAAAGTGTAGGACCAAGTATTGATCCCTGTGGGACGCCATTGGAGACTGGGAGAGGCTGGGAAAGGAATTGTTCAGACTTCACAGACTGCACTCTATCGCTAAGATAATTTGAAAAGCAAGACAAGGGTTTATCGGAGCTTCCTGGGATAACAACGTCATTTGTGTAACTAAACTATTCAGCCAATAAGGGCAAAGGTGTGTTGTCACGGAGGCGGTTCCAGTTTATGCAGCCGGGCGAGAGGTTGCAATGCATCGAACCGTAATGCATTGCATCAGGATCAGAATGCGTTGCTTTAAGCCAGCGTTGTAAACAAGTCGAACGCACCCAATGACCGGACTGGGAAAACAAGCTGAAACGCGGACTTAATACAGAGGACTAATGGCAACAACCAAAAACAGCTGATCACATGGGGGTAACGAGGGGGCGTGGCACACAGAAGGAGCGGACGATCGGGGCAGGACAGGGGTAATGTTGGGGTAAGATTTTTATTTTTTTGGAACCCATTAAGAAAAAATGCTCTTGTTTTACCCTGTTCATTTTGTGTTTAAATGCTAAAAAAACATATTTAGGTGTAATTTTGGGGGTGTAATTGGTAATTTTCCATTATTTTTTTTATGGGAAACATTCAATCAGAACTCGAACTTTTTCGGAACTGATTAAGTTCGAGAACCAAGGTAGCACTGTATGTGTGATATGAGTAGCAATGATGGAGCCAGCAATTAAAAAAAAAAACAGGATCAACCTCATCAGACCCTGCAGATTTATTGGAATCTAGCCTGACCAATTCATCCAGGACCTCATCCTCTGAGAAAGCCCGCAAGGTGAAGCTATGGGTGGAGGGCGGGAGTAGTGTAGAATGAGGGAGAGTAGAAGGAGATGCATTAGAGCAAGTAATAGTATTTATGGGTGATGAAACAGAATTAGCTGTTGTAACCATGTTTCCTGTCATTTGCTGATACCTAGTTGGAGATCCTTAAGCAGTACATCAGCGGTGGAGGACATATCCTGGTGATGCTGGGTGAAGGAGGGGAGGCAAAGTATGACACTAACATTAACTTCCTTCTCGAGGAGTTCGGAATAATGGTTAACAATGGTTAGTGCACTCTGAATGGAATTTATTATTAACTTACTGCTAATCTTCTCATGGCAGCTTTCAGTTCTACCTGTTTAAAGTGTGACTGTCTTTAAACATTTCATTAACAGATGCTGTGGTGAGGAATGTTTATTACAAATATTTTCACCCAAAGGAAGCACTTGTCTCCAATGGTGTTTTGAACAGGTATACTTGTCCAGTGTCATATTTTATCCTCTTCTGTCATGCATTTAATGAAGTCCATTGAGTCTTGCTTGGGTACTGGATTTTTGATACAAATCGTGATATTTTTGCATAGATGGTAAAGCCACTTTCTAAATACAGTAATTTTTAGTTATTTTTCCACTTGATCATTGGAATTCCTACACTGAACAGATGTGACATGTTTCGGTATTGGTAAATTTTTTGTTATTAATATTAGTGAAGAGCATGTGCTCAAAAATACTGTTTAACTGGGCAATACCAGTACATCGATTCACACTAATGCAAAACAACTTTACCTCTGTACTGAGCAAGCACATGTATTGATGAGATTTACAGACGGGAAAAGTTAGTCTGGAGGTAGACAGTTTCTAAATGTATTACAAGTGTTTGTTGTTTATTTTAAATTTTGATTCTCACCTATTTCCTTATATACTGCATTAAATAACTTTGAATTACTAATCTGCTGCAGTTTAATCCATTCAAGTGTTTTTTTTTGCCCCTAGAGAGATCAGCCGTGCGGCTGGTAAAACGATAATGGGGATCATAGATGATGAAAGTACAGGAAACAACGCCGAGTGAGTTTGCATTACAGTTACATTACCAATCATATTCCTTTAGAGAAATTCCATCCATTCATTTTCCATACCCACTTGTTAATTATATATATTTTTTTTCCTCATACAGGTCTCTGACATTCGTTTATCCTTTTGGAGCGACGTTGAATGTGATGAAGCCGGCGGTGGCTGTTCTGTCCACTGGCTCTGTCTGCTTCCCTTTGAACAGACCCATTCTTGCCTTTTATGATGTCAAGGTAATTTCCTGCCCTGATGTTCCTATCATGTCTCTGGAGGAACTCCGGGCTTTCACGGGAGATCTCCTGTTTTTTTCTCTTATGCTGTACAGATGGCGGGTAGGCTGGCTGTTCTAGGGTCGTGCCACATGTTTAGTGATCAATACTTGGACAAGGAAGAGAACAGTAAAATCATGGTGAGCGTGCAGTTTGCTGTGCCTCTACATGACATTTTGCAGAACGGTAGTACGGGTTGTTCTATCTGCTTACCGAGCTCTTTTCTCATGTCCGTTTTGCAGGACGTTGTCTTCCAGTGGCTAATGACCGACAGCATCCACTTGAACCAGATAGATGCTGAGGACCCTGAGGTGAATGGGACCTAGGGGGAGTCCTTATCTTCACATGACGTGGGCCTGGCCTTGACCCTGTGTATGTGCCCTACAGATTACAGACTACACCATGCTGCCAGATACAGGGGGTCTATCGAAGCGACTACGGGTGTGTCTGCAAGAGGGAGATGAGAATCCCCGAGATTTCACCTCTCTCTTCGATATGTCCCTTTTCAAGTTCTCCACTGACTCCCTGCCTCATGTTATCAGGTGCATTTGACGTCGATCCCTCACATGGATCCACTTATTAAGATAAGCATTCACTATGTCTCTGTATCCTGGGCATCTTCCAGGATAAACTGAAGTATTGCGGTTACCCTGGTCTCAATACTCAATCTGCATTTACAGCACCTACAAGCAACTGAACGTGAAGCATGAGCCACTTCAGCTAATCCAGCCTCAGTTTGAGACACCTCTGCCTGCCCTTCAGCCAGCAGTAAGGAACTCTAATGGTTACCCACAACACTGGCAACACTCGGTGCTTCTACACTACACCGGGTACCCTACTTTTGGTACTTCGAGAAAGTACCAAAAGTATGGTACGTAAAGGTGTTGCTTTTCCATTGGTGTAAAAACATCACAATGCTCCAATATTTATTACGAAAAAATCCGTGTATCCGTGTTGTCCTAGAATATAAAACAAAGTTTTTAAAAACTGCTTATAGCTTCTGCGATATACTGATAACCAAATTCAATAAACATTAAGAATATGCCTCATTAATATCTTAGGCATACTGCTAATCTGCTTACCAAATAGTGAGCGTAAGTAAACGTCTGTATAGCACCGAAAAGCCGGTATCCTGACAAACATTTTTGCTCGCCATCGAAAGCTCTGGTGTTCTGCATGCACTATATAATTGCGATGATATTGTTCAGCCTTGATTAATATTTATATTTATTTTATAATTTTAAAAATTCTTTTAAAGCTAGCATTTGGCATAAATATTTATAGGTCTTTCTGACCCATATTTATCTTATGTTTGTTCAGATTGCAGTTTTCCTGCATTAAAAGCACTTTTGATGACAGTCAAACAGAAATGTCCTTCTGTGCTGTATTAGCTAAAGGAGCTAATGCTACCTTCTGCCTGTTTCCTCCAGGTGTTTCAGCCAGCCTTCAGGGATCTTCCCCCTCCAATGCTTGATCTTTTTGATCTCGACGAGACTTTCTCATCTGAGAAGGTCAGATTAGCACAGCTGTCCAACAAATGTGAGTTCGCACTTTTGTCAACTTTAACATGATCTGATTAACCAGCAAAAAGATGAGAGATTTAGAGATTGGACCAGTTTGGAACCTCAGTAAAACGATTTTACTTTTTTTTTTTAATTATTAATTCAGGCACCGATGATGACCTGGAGTTCTATGTGCGCAAATGCGGGGACATCCTAGGGGTAACTGGGAAGCTGCATGGGGAGCAGAGAGATGCCAAACACATCCTGGAACACATCTTCTTCCAGGTGGTGGAATTCAAAAAACTCAATCAGGTTAGATGGTTTTGCAAAATCATCTTGCCTTCAAAACGAACACACATTTGTCTTGGAGTATCACCTCAGTCAAACTGACGAATTTAATTTGTCACAACCACTAAAGTAACTTCCATACACGGCTTTAACTGTAGATATTTGATATTTTAATATTCAGGTTGCTCCAGAACAGGATCATTACTCAGAACTGGACAAGGGTCAATTCTAGTTTCATTTCAGCTAAACTAGAATATGTCAATTGTTTTAAAACTAACCTTGCTAAATCATGCAGCAGTGAATTGAAACGTTTTAATTTCCTCAATTTCTCAGGATTTTTCCTTTTATCACCACCAGTTATGTAGTGTTTTTCCCCCCATCTGCTGTCCTCCATTTCACGCAGTTTGCTTAGAATCACCTAGTCTAGTGAAATTCTTCATGCATTACCATGCACCCATAAATTACGATGAAACTGATGAATATTTGTAGCAGTTTCAGGTAAGGTGGCCGTTGAAGTTTGTTGACATTACAGCCTTACAGTTACAATTTTCAATCACAGGAGCATGAGACTGATACAGCAGAAGCAGCATTTTCGCCATTCTGAAGGTGGTGGGGGGGGGGGAAAGAAAGCAGCTTGTCATTCTTTCAGGAGCGGCAGGACGACGCTGGTTTGTATAAAGGACAAATTTACACTCTGTATTTAAGAGTTGTTAGCATTCGAACCATTTTGTAGCCAACACGTTAAAGGTCTTTTCATTTGAGCAGTTTGTATAAATTTTGCATTTCAGAAAGAAAGTCTTGTAAAAAGATTAAATGCATTGATGTTAACATTGTTTTATTGAATTTCATTTAAAGTTCACAAAGATAGAACACCACTTAAAAACCACAACATCGCCACACTGATTTGATACCACAGACAAACAGTCTTGGTTTTGAATGTCAATCGTTGACAGGGATTACTTGCTCAAACTCCAGTTAGTCTTTGAGGCATAGGGTGAGAAGTTTGCTGTGCGTTTCTGCCACTGTACCTCAGCAATATGCTCAGAAAACCTGTCTGAAGCAGCCTGGTTTGACCTTAAGACAGGGGCTTCCTCCCAGGACCTCAATCACTGACATTTGGGGAGATTCCAGAACAGCCTAGAGAAGAAATCTCAAATAAGGAAGCAGAGCCTGGTTGATACTTGGGGCTCCAGGTTGGTTCATCAAGCATACTGGACTCTGAGTTGCATGGAGAGCTGATGGGGCCAGACTTGAGGAGCGAGATTTCCCAGGAACACTGGCTGGCTGCTTGATCCACAGAAGAGTGTTCTACCGGACCTCCCAGGATCATCATTTTTACATTTTTCCACGCACATGGTGTAGAGGACTTGCTGTCCACAGGAAGAGTGTTACCAAGTTTTGAGGTCTCACTCTGAGTGATATGTAACTCAGGAAAGACAGAGGGGGATAGCAGGATGGGCGAGTGGGTCCAGGAGGTAAAGCTGGAGGCATTAGCCTCAGTGTACTCCACTACAATTCCAGAACAAGAAATATGCCGTCTTTGGCCTTCTGGGTGCAAATCGAGCAGGGAAGCAGACACCGATAAGCTCTTGTCCACTAAAAAGCCCCGGTTTAGATCTGTAGAAGAGGAAGCCTCGTTGCTTTTTGATAGATCGAGATCTAGAAGAAAAGTATCCCTACATTAGCCACAAAGTTTAATTTTTGTAGCAGTGAAATTACAGAAAAAGTGCTGCTTTTACTTGCTTAATGAGGATACTTCCCTTATACATGCACAAACCACTTCAGAAAGCATCTTAACAGTCAACTTTCAAGTCTTAAAAGTTGATTGATTTTTAATAAACAAATTATTAAAACTTCATTAAGTCATACTACACACAATTTAAAGAATTATCCTTACCACAAACCGTTTGTGACTTCTCCATGGCGAGCTGAACGTATGGTAATAGCTTAATAAACTTCAGCTTGCATTTATAGACTGGTTTGTTTCCTTGACTGAAAGACTCATCCAGCTGTTTCACATTAGCATTAGTGACACATGCATGATTGTAGGAGACTGACCCATCAGCTCACAGCAAAAACTCAGTGCTCAAGTGAAATCCAGGTCCTTTTAATTGAAATGGTAATTTACAATTCCAGTCCTAGCTCAGTGTCCTCCTTGACACGGATTATCTGGTCACCCTATTCACACCTGACTGACAGGTAAACAAACGCTGGAAAACCAGCAGTGTTCAGACCTTGAGGACCATGAATTGAATAACCCTGGTGTATACAGTTAAAAACATTGTAGTGATTCAGTTGGTCGTTAATGTGGGTACATGAAGAAAGGTATGGTCTTTATGATTTTAGCAGACTTCTGTATTATTATTACCGGATCTTCTCTTATAATTAAGCAACTGATTGGCTAAGGTATCTTGAAGATTTCACCATTGTTGAGGTCCACAAATATTCCAAATCATGCTAACAGATTTGACGTTCAATTTGATCGTACTTATAATGAGCATTTACTTCAAAAGGCATATTACATAACGTTAAGATATTGTGACAAATACCAGAGCAGCGCTACAGGACTGCTTTAGCAATTGCGGACTGAAAGAGCGCATGCGCACTGTAGTGACGTCACTACCGGGAAACCTGCGACCATCCTTGCGCGCGAGATATAAATTACAGCGCGATAAGTGAGATTAGTATCTGGCAGCCGGAGTGGTTAAGGAAAAGGGAGACGGGTAAAATCTATGTGGCAGCTTTGTCCAGAACTATAGAAAACGCCTGACAAAGTTATATGCACGGCAGAACTGTGACAGGGGGATTTTTTAATAAAACTGGAAGTGAGGAGTGCTTGAATCGTGCAGTGAAATGGCCTGGTGGCCGCGCGGGTAAGCATACTTGTTGCTATTGTTTTTCCGGAGGTGGGGGAGTTAAATCTTAAAACCCGACTCTGAAGCCAAGCTGAAAAAATATGTCAAAATTACACTGAAAGACCCATCCATGCTCATCAACTGAAGTTGTGATGGCTTAGGCTTGTGCCTAGTAATTTTCTTAGCTGGAAGTTTATGTATGGCTAACACGATGGGCCGCGCGATGTCCCGCCTTAATTTTTAAACGTGTTTTTAAATTATTATTAATAGTCATGCTTGAATGTGTAGCTGTGTATCGCTCTGGTTACGCTGTTTGGCTTTATAACGAACTGTCAGAGAGCTGGTCACTACATTGAACTCATTCGTTGTGTTGCTCCTACGTGCTCTTCCACAGCGCTGTTCTGGGAAACAATTATGGGAAATCGATGAACGACTTGCATAGTGAAATTACATAACCTGTCACATTATGTCCATTTAAATGTTACTGAAATTTAAGCAAAGTTCCATTGTGATGTGTTTAATGTTAATGTCATCCTTGAATCCTAATATTTTGAGCAGGAGTATTCGTCCATTTGTATTACTTTTGAGCCCGTGGAATGCACACTTGTGAAAACATTCAGTGCACTGCATCTCCCGGTTTGAGCTCTGTCTTGCATTTCCAGTGATGAGGGGGAGGAGCAAGTTTATCAGGACACCGACTCCGACGTAGCTGAGCAGCGGGACAGTGGTAAAGTAAAGGTGAAATGGGCACAGGATGAGGTAAGTGAATGGGATTTCTGTTTTCATCAGTAGGCTTTATCACAGTCTGTTTAAACAAACCATTGCTTATTTCAGTTTTGATACATTTTATTCAGTGCTTTGCATGAAACTTGGGAATCGTGTAACTGTCACGATAGTTAGTTTGACAACTGACAATCTCCTTTGTATATGGACACATTTTATGTTTCCTTCCAGGATGACTTTCTCAGAACTTTGGTTCAGAAATTTGGCCCTCATGACTGGAAATCCATAGCCAACTTCTTACCAGTAAGCATTTTTGTATGTGATCGTTGCTTCTCGCTAAAGTGGGTTCACTAGTGCATGACCAGGAAGTACATCTGCTATATATTATTTCCGTCTTTAAATGCATGAAACTCTGTATCAGCCTTTATAAGGTATAATATGTATGACCGTTCCTGCAGAATCGCACTGAACACCAGTGCCAACATCGCTGGTTTAAGGTTCTAGATCCTGATCTGGTCAAAGGGCCTTGGACCAAAGAGGAAGATGAGAAGGTAAGCCTTAGCAAAGAAATTTTGTAGTGTTATGGTTCAGGGTTTCTTCTCCACTAAACCACAATCAATTCCTGTTGCTGTATGCTCTGCACACTGGCAATAGAGATCTGAGTTTTCACTGTGGACTTTTTGCCGTGCCCAGGCTATGGTCACTAGGGTATTCAAAAATCTCATTTGACACCCTCTGTGTCTGTTGTATTTCATTTTTACATTCAGGTGATACAGCTGGTCAATAAATATGGCAACAAGCAGTGGGCTATGGTGGCAAAACATCTGAGAGGCAGGCTTGGCAAGCAGTGTCGGGAGCGTTGGCACAACCATCTCAACCCTGACGTGAAGAAGTCTTCCTGGACAGCAGAGGAGGACCTCATCATTTACAAGGCGCACTGTGTGCTTGGCAATCGCTGGGCTGAGATAGCCAAGCTTCTTCCTGGCAGGTAACAGCACGGTGCCTTGCTTATTTTTGTAAAGCTCTCCCCACTGGCCAATTGTGAATGAATGAATCTAACTCAAGTTATATACAGCTGCTTTGTACCCCTTTTTTTTTTTTTTTTTTTTTTTTTGATGGTTTCGACGCTTAAAGGCAAGTATAAGATGTTCCAGAAGGGAAAATGATTTTGTATTATTTTTTCATGACCAGGATTAATAAACGCCAAGCAAGTGTTTTCCTTGTGTAAAACCGGATACTGTGCACAAGGGATGGGAATTTCATGCGGAATTACTGTTAAAATTTCGCCAACCGTTATTCAAAACGCCACTGGATTAACCCCGCCCTCAGCCCACCCCTAGTGTATACACAGAAACAGAGGGATATGAATCATAATATTTTTTTCTTTCCATAAAAGATGAGAACTTATCACAAAAGGATAACGAATGTTAAAAAGTAGCTTCGGTACAATTAACTGAAATTAAACAGAAGATGCACTTCTTACAAATGTGCCACACTGAGTAAACCAGAATAAAAAACATTGTCCCGGTAAGCTCATGCAAAGACCAGAAGATAAACTTCAGAACAAGTAAACCCCAAACTTGGCGAACGAATACAACACAGCTAATTATCCTGCTGTATGTGTATCTGTATTTTCCGTTTCGTGCTTTAAAGAAATGGGTGTGGGTTTTTAAAAATGTGTGCCTATATGTGTATATATTATACTGTTAAACGAAATGCACATACACTTGATGATGGAGGTTAAAGGATTGTCCAGGGCTGTTGGAGAGTTTATGAAGAAGATGCTTTGCCATGTCAGGACAGACAATGCCGTGAAGAATCACTGGAACTCCACTATCAAGCGCAAGGTAGAGATGGGCTGCTATGCTGGGGAAGATGTTTTCCTGAATTTAGAAGACAGTGCAGTTGTCACCCAACCAAATCCTGAACAGGAGGTAGGCTGGCTGTATGGCTTTCTGTTGGCCTCATTAGTTGAGTGTTAGTCTCTGTATGACATCGTTACTGGCTCTGCTAGCTGGTTTGGCACTGACTGCTCATTTTTTTTTGTAGGTGGCTGTTGTGGATGCTGCTGCAGTGTCACAATCCACAGGAAAGGTAAATTAACTGGCTTATACCAAGCACTGCTGCACTCAGATTTTGGTGTTTAACTGAATTGCACAGTAATTATGTGGGAGTCCATAGGGACCTGTTTTAAATGACAACAGTATATTGGCTATAACCACTCTTGTGTGTTTTTGGCCTTGTAGGATATGCCTTGCACCTCCATGGCAACTATGAAAGCTCCACCCACAATGGAAACATCAAAGCATACTTCTCCTCAGCAGTCTCGCGGGGGGGCAACGCCCAAACCAGAGATGGACACCTCCTCAGAGTCGAACCCAAGCTGCTGGGTGGTGGACAGTTCAGGGTTCCTGTCGCCCACGTCCGGTCCTGCTTTCAAGGAGGTGATGGAGCTGATGGAGGCAGTGAGTGATACCTGGAGCAGTGCTCAAGCTCCGGCCGTGCGCCCTAATTCTGGAGCCCGCTGGCGTCCTTTATGGCCGAAACATCCATCTGCACTGAGTAGTAGGTTTTGCACATTGCAGAGGTGCAGTTACACCAACAGAAAAGCATTTCCGCCTCGTTCTCTTCCATTATAGCTGCGCGGCGTGAAAATCAGATTCCTCACTTCTGGCGGCGGGACACCTGCACAGCAGTTTTGCGCCAAGTTAATTTTTAATTGAACTTTGACCCACAAATGCACTTAGCTCAACCAATCAAGCAGGGTGTGGCTGGGATTGACCTTTCTGTATTGCTAGGATAAAAATTTGTAGAAAGGACAAAAGTTGTATGAGTGACAGCATTAAGACGGGTCTCATGGGGGGAAAAAAAAGCATATTCCGGTACATTTTATAACATCGCTAGTTAATGTGTCACACCTAGCTTACCGGGTTAGAAGGGTAGTATAACGATATGAATTTATTCTACTGTGTGCTACTAGTTTCACCACTATTGACTGGGTTAGGTACAAGGAAAAATGCATAAGTAGTTTTCAAATATAAGTATATGTGACTTATTCCTTATTAACGTTATTTAACATCACTGCATCGACACGGTCTTGAAACGTCACACCCTTTACCCTGTCCATTTTTGCCCAGTGCAGCGTAGACGTGTATTGCACACTAGTGTGAATGCACTTTTAAATCTTGTTTGTGCATTTGTGTGCAGAAGATGAGCGTGACTGTTAGATGTAGCAGTCGGTGGTGGATTTACCTAAAACTGTTATCTGTGGTTGGGTATCGTTTTAGGTTTTTATGATACTGGTGCTAAAATTACTTTTATAATGGTGCTGGTGCCCACACCAGCACTTAAAATAAGGCACAAAACAAAGGTCAGAAACATTTAAAAAATGGCTTTACTCAAATTTAATTTTGAATTGAATATATTAACTTGATGTCTTAAACATTTAAGTATAAATTGACTTATTCCCCCCCCCTTTACACACAATTGTTTGTAGGTTAAACGTTTGTTGCACATCCAGGTGTGTCGATCCTTTCGAGTGGAATACGGCCAAACTTTGTTTACGTTTTAGGCATCTTATCTGTTTAAGGTAGGTAGCTGCTAACGGTATTATTAGGCGTCTGTCGACGTCGCAGAAAGTGTACCGTTAGCTAGTCGTGGCACGTGAGGTTTAGTGACGCTTCTGCAGTCCTTAAAACTAGAGGGCAAATAATTTTTATTCAAATTTAATCAACCAGGCATTTAAGTGGCAGCGAAAAGTGAGGCGCGGAAATTTGCAGCCTGATGCCCAACGCTGCCGTTTCCTTGCAGGACTTGGAAGGCTTGTGTGATCTGACCGCGTTTGACCTGCCAGAGGAAACCCAGGGCTCCGAGGTGCTGCGTTTCCGTCTGGAGGAGTGCACTGTGCAGGAGCTCAGCCAGGGCAATCGGGGGCAGCTGATCCCCATCTCCCCTGGGGCAGCCACCCCTCCCTCCATCCTGACGCGCCGGAGCCGGAGACGGATTGCCTTGTCCCCAGACGCCAACGACAGCATGACTCCTAAGGGCACCCCGGTCAAAAACCTGCCATTCTCCCCTTCACAGGTACCGTGACGTACAAAGACGACTCGGACCTTTTCACGCTTCTCGGCCTGAACCTTGCCGAACCTTTCCTTGACTAGTTATCGCAGCTGTTCCATGCATTACTTGTATTGTGGAGATGAACTTCTCTCGACGTGGTTCTAATTTTCAGTTCCTTAACCTGTGGACCAAGCAGGATACCCTAGACCTAGAGAACCCGTCCCTCACCTCCACCCCCGTGTGCAGCCAAAAAGCCATCGTCACTACACCTCTGCACCGGGACAAAACTCCACTCACCCAGAAGGAGAGCTCTGTGTATGTAGCCGGAGCTCGGTTGTCGTCTGCAGTGCATTTAGAGAACCCCTCTTTTGGTGTGTAGAATTTTGAGTAAGAACTGTTGCAAAATTAATCTCCATGACAGGTTTATCACTCCAAATCATAAGTCTGATATGGACATTACGCCTCGCACTCCGACGCCCTTCAAAAACGCCCTGGAAAAATACGGCCCACTGCGTCCCCTGGTAAGACTGGCAGTTCTGTGTCATTCGTGTTCACGGCTCAGTCTGTGCCCCCATAGCCGTGTTCTTATTCCAGCTGTAAATTCCTTGTACGTGGATCCCGCGCCGGATTTTGGAATTAAGGATGCCTGTGTTCCTATAGCCGCCGACGCCGAACTTAGAGGAAGATCTGAAGGAAGTTCTGCGCAGTGAGGCTGGAATCGAGCTGATCGTGGAGGATGAAACTCCCCCTGAACAGCGACGTAAACAGGTATCCACATTCTAAGCGTTTTAAGCCAGCCGTGTTTAGTTCTTGGGCGCACATTGCCTTTTACCGTGGATTGTTGTACAGATGCAAATGTAACGTATTTGACTAGGAAAATGTACCTTCTACTGCTCTGTGAAATACACCCTCTTTGCGTTTTGTTTATTAAGCATCGGCCGCCCATGAAAAAAGTGCGCAAGTCTCTGGCTCTGGATGTTATGGAATGCACTGAGTATGTTCCTGTCCGGCCTTCGAAATCTGCTCTTGCACCTAACATAAAGGTATGGAGAAGTCGCGTGGCTTTGACTGGGGATCCTTCTTCAGGACCTGGGATTCAGTGTTTTTGTTATCTTTTTGGTTTCTTTTCCAGACTGAGACGTCGCTATCGGTCTCTCTCGACTCGTCCTCCTGTGCCAAGAAAGATGAGAATATTCTGAATCAGGGCTTCATCATGGCCCCCACTGAGACCCTCCCCATCTCTAGTGCAGTGCCTCCAGCGCAGGTGAGCTCTACGGTACTTGATTGTCCAGTTCTGGAGGTGCATTTATTTGTCGTTTCCGCTTCTTGAAACTTGTCAGGAATGACATGATCAAGGACATGGTCTAAGTATAGGAAGAAACATTGAAGAATGGGAATCCTGCATGCACATTTCACTGTATACAGTGAAGTAGAATTTCTTGGGACACTTGCTTAATTCTGGAAATTTTGTTTCATGATTGAATTCATTGACAACCAGTTTAGCATCTGCACACATCTCTCACGCAAACATTTTCTTTTTAAGCGTCATAACTTTTGACTGACTCATTCACTTCTTTTCTTGCCATTTTGTAATTGTTGTCATTGACCCCCAAAGGGGTTCTAAACACAAATGTTTAATACAAAAGTTACTAATTATAAGCAGCCAAGGAAAGTGCATGTCAATGATTTTTTTTTTTTTAAAACGTAGAACGGCTCTTTTAGAATTATAATTTGGGTTTCGGTTCATTACAACGTTAAATGAATGTCTTACTCAACTATTGGTATTTTCTAACAGGATATATATTTTTTTTGTAAATGAATAATGATCTTGTTATAAAAATGAACAACTTTAGCATGCTTCCCAAGAGACTCTGAATACTGTATATAAATCCTTGTGTTTAACTCCCGTTTTGTGCTCTCCAGTGATTTGCACTAAGTACTGTGAAAATCCTGTCCTTGTCACTTGCTGTTTGTATGTTGCTCTATAATCCAGCAGGAAAATGCTCCGTCCCTCTGTATATGGATGGCATGACCATAAAGCTGACTGGCCTTGGCTTTGTTCCGTCTGTAGCCTAAGCCCACAAAGACGTTTGCTGTTCTCACTGACGAGATTTCCTTCTTAAACAGATGTCTCATGATTGGTTGGCAGTGGTGTGTGGGCGGACAGAAGACCAGCTCATCATGACTGAAAAAGCCCGGCGTTACCTTCACGCATTGAAACCCAAGCCTCCCAACCGTGCCCTCATCCTGTCTTAGACTTTATAACAACCCTGAAGCAAAACCACAGCTTTTCCGTCTACCTTTCCCTCTGCTCATCATCTACAACATAACTCAAACTGATTCAGTAACCATAAATATTGGTCAAAATGACTATAAATTGTTTTTCTGGCAAAGACTGTATCGATGAAAGTACTGTATAAGAAGCAAATACTGCTTCATTGGTACGTCTTGTATCAAGAAATTGCATATGCTCACTCAAGGCAGTATTTGATGTCCGGTGTTATACTTTGGTTTTTCTAAATATAGTGGCTCTTTCCTTGGATTTTTATAACATGTACGCTTAGGATCAGTTACTGCTTATTCAATACTGAAGTGTAACACAATTCAAAGAAAGCTTCTATATACAGTTAGAATGCAACATTTCTTTCACATTTTGCTTATTTATAGTGTATTGCGTTCAGTTTATCCTGAAAAACTGATCAGGGACTTTTTTTTTCATGTTTACTAAGGAAAATAAGGTTACAGTATTTTATTGATCTACTGTTTTATACATTTTTTTTTTTTTTCTCTCTCTCATCATAGCAATACTTAACTAGTCAGGGGGAAAAGGACTGTTTTAAAACAAGCACTGTGTGTGTATATGTATATTTGAGTGGAATAGCCAAGTCTCAGGTAGCCATGTGCTCTGGAACCCGACACCCTCTGCCAGTGACCTCAGCAATCAAGAGGGAAATGGTGCTATAGTTACCCGGAGCGTTATCTGCGTCTTAAAATGCAGCTGTAAAAAGAGGAAACATCTACAGTGACACCTGATAAGGCTCGAGATGTATCTAACTTTCAGAATGCAATTTTGTTTTGATTGTTTAATTGTAATGTCTGATATGGTCTCATTATTATTATTATTATTATTATCTAAATAAGGGGTGTTTTAACTCTGGGTCTCACTAAGTTTCATTCTACAAATGAAAAAGCAATTTACTAGCTATTAACTGTTTGACACCTTAACCTTTTAGGTAAAATTATTGATTGTCGAAATACAAAATGATTAAGAGCTTGAGTGGAAGTGAGCATTCTGGGACTCTGGAAGACATGGGTTGGACACCCCAGATCTAAATCATTGTATATCTCTGTACTGTATTATGTGTGGAACACAAAAAAAAAAACACATTAAAAGTGAAAATTGTAAATTAAGGCTGTGCTTTAACTTTAAATGCCATGGTTAACAGTTTCATCCCATGCAAAAGAGCAGTGATGTCCCTTGTAGAAAGATTGCCTCAAATGTTCTTTGATGTTTGACTGCCATCGCCACACAACCAGTTAGTAGGACGTCAGACATGCAGTGTTACACACTCTTTCCATGATATAAGAAAACTTCTTCTGACAAATTTTCATTTATACTTGTTCAGTCAACATTCTCATGCTTAACAAGGATAAAAAAAACCTGCATTTTTTTAATAAATGGAAAAGTTGTAAAAAAAAAAAGTGTAAAAACTTTTAACTGGTAGTCTATGATTCTCCTTACTCAACGCTTTAAAGTGTTCTGTACCCCCCAGCTGATTTACTATAATGGCTAAGAACGTGAGCGTGAAAAGTTAATTCCAAAAACTAAACTCAACGGGCCGGTTTCCAGAACAAGGATTAAGACTAGTCTTGGACTAAACTAACGTTTCAATGGAGATTCACCATTGTAACTCAAAGCTAGTCTAGGTTTAGGTTTAATCCTTGACTGGGAAACTGGCCAAACGTGTCATTTAAAATATGCCTATACCTTAGACGTTATTTAATAGATTTTTCCAAATAATTGAATAGGTACAGTTCTACCATGAGCAATATGCAAAGAAGATTCAACAGTAAGTAAGGATTATCCAGTAGTCGGGTAATTTTTCATGAGTTAACTGACACCTGCATTACAAGGCGCACACTTACTGTCCCGCTGTCGCCAAAGGCACACGTACACAATCGGAGATCAGCCTGAGGCACGAAGGCGGGCACAAGATGACTGTCAGCGGTAAGGAGCCAATGAAAAACAGCCACACTAGCCGCCTCCGTGTCTAGAGGAATTCCGAAAAAGCAAACTAGTTTTTTTAGTCGTGATTTTTAGATGACAAAATACATTATTTTACAACGATACAAAATTTGCAAATAAACTTACATCATGAGTAATTCTCTCCATTTTACATTTGAATCAAGTAATTCTTTTGCCAAGTCGAGGAATGTACCATTTTAGACGGAGGTTAATTTAATTAAAATATAAGGAAAATATATATTGCCTAAAGCTTAAATAAATATATTTCTAAAACTGCAATTATTTTAAACTCATTAGACTTTGTTTTGTTTTCAAAGTCTCATCGTTGTTTCAAAGTCTCATTCATCTAAATGAGTATTTCTACCCAGGACATGTTAAGTAGGATATTCCGTAAGACCCGGAAGCGCTCGCTGTCGTAATTCTGCTCCAGTCGGAAACATGGCGCTGAATGGTGAGTAATTCACGATTGACATAGGTAATCAGTAAAAATGAAATGTAATGTTTTTGTAAATACTACGCAAGTATAGTGTATCTAAATGAACTGCAGTTGACGCATGTGTAAAGTAATTTCCAGAAATTCATTAGATTACCCGTGCATTTAGCATTAATCTGTAGGTCGTTGAAGTCTGCAAATACGAAGCGATTTAATTAGCTAATCCAAACGTGGTTATTGTAGTCGGTACCCTTGGTTCTTCTGCTCGATTTGACAGTATTGTTACCTTAGCGGCTCGTACTGATTATGATAGCTTCGCAGCTATCGAATGAGTGATCGCGTATCTTTCTTGCTATGCCTGTTCCTGACATGTAGATGAATAAGTGGGCAATACTACATCCACATTGTTGATTATTACGTTAAGAAAATCGAATAATTGAGTTTCAGATATTCCGTCAGGGAGGTATACGTGAGTTTGCCACACGGGCCATGACGGCCAAAGCGGAGAAATTACAAAAAATTACCTTTCTTCTATTATAAGTTATTTGATGTCAGCCAGAGAACTGTTCGTAGATGAACCATAATGCTGACGTTATGGTTACGAACGCAGGATGCTCTTGGTGTTACCCACATATAAAGTAACCTTTCTAATCCACAGGTATGCTTGGTTTGTTCCTCCTCACTGTGGCACTGGGTGCCCAGGCACTGACTCCCTCTCATCACCTATCTTCTGCGGATATGGCCAGACTGAAATCCTTCTTGAACCAGCCTTATACGGATCTTGAATCTGCATACTACACTATTTTAGGGTTGAGCAAGTTGGGTGCTTCTGTGTCTGATGAAAAAGTGAGGAATTCTCTGTGTAACTTTTTATGGGGTGTATGTATGGAGACCCATGGAGGTTGGTTTAATAAATGAAAGTTTAAGGGTGGGATTTGTTTTTTTTTTTAAAGCTATGTGTAGTTTTTGAGTTAATTGATTTTGTTTGTCCCACCTTTTAACTCGCTGTTCCTCTTTTTCCTCAATGTAGGCTGCTTGCCAGTTCTTGAAGTCTCACTTAGATCTTTCAAGTATTGATTCACTCTTCTTCGCTGCGGAGGCCAGCCAGGCACTTTCAGGATGTGAGGTACTGTAGGTTAATCGTTGGGGTCATGTGATTTTTGAATATAACTTCATTCATTTCACCCTCACGGCGTCTTCGGAAGTCTTTAAATAGGGTGTCTGAGTTTGCTACTGGTACCTTTCTCTGATTGCTACATGAGTGTTTTTCCGTCAGAATAAGAGGTTAATTCAATCTGTTTAATCTGCGATTTGCGTAGACTTTTTTTTTGTGTATTTGTTTTTGCTATCGGCTGGAAAAAGAACTTGATTTAGATTTCTAACTGTTAAAATTGTACTTTTCATATTCATGAAGGCTCTTTATCTTTGTGGTATCTGTTGGTTTGTGACTTGCAGATACCAGTATCTAATGAGACTCGTGATCTCCTGCTGGCTGCAGTCAGTGAGGACTCCACTGTCACACAGATCCACCGTTCTGTCAGTGCACTCAGTTCACTTGGACTTCCTGTGGCCTCACAGGAAGTAGTCAGTGCTCTTGTGGCTCGTATCACCAAAGAAGACAATGTCTTGGCGTACGTATGTCAGGCCACTTACTAAGGAAATGTCTTAATTTTATTTTTTATATCAAATTCAATATGAATGTGGTGTAGTATTTGCATATAACCTATGGACTCCTGATATATATTTTAAATCTATAGATTACTTATAATACGAAATAAAAAGGAACTGTTATGTCAGTCGTTGTTATACTGCAGGGCTATTCAACTCACAGTCCTCGGGGGCCGAGCACTGCTGGTTTTCCAGCCTTCCTTCACCTGTGGGCCAGGTGTGAAGCCTCTGACCAATCAGAATCAGTTTAATAATTACTAACTACCTGGGAGAACTGAAACCAAGGGCTGGATTTGGAATCGAGGGCATGAGTTGAATAGCTCTGTTATACTGTATTGTTTAGGGAATAATGACCAAGATGTCAGTACGTGTTCAGTACAGATGCAGGGTCTGTTTGCCTTCATTCCTGTGAATTCAGTGTGGTACTTGGGCCTGCAGCAAATTCAAATTTTGATTTTTGGACCTTTTGAGATCTTTTTTTCGCCCCTAAATATTGTCAGTCCACAGTTAGCCGAACCTACCAATACGGAGGGTCTGCTGTAGTGTAGGTGTGTTTCTCCTTAAAATAATTGTTTTAATAGTTACTACCACTAGGGGCAACTATGCATACATCTGCTGTAGTTGTAGTAGATGTCGGACGTCACGGGTAAGTAGTAGCATTAGTGTTAGGTGTGGTAAAGGAAGTGCTGTTTGATTCATGGAGGCTTTAATATTGTGGCTGAATAACTAACTAGTAGCTTATCTTTGCGCAGGATCATCCAGGTACTTCAGACGTCTTCTCGGCTCTCACAGCAAGCAGAGATGGGTGGGATCTTAGAGGAGATCGAGGTGAGTGAGCCAGCAGGATTCTGGGTGTCCTGGGCCCTCAAGGCACTGCCACTGCGCAGTGGCCTTTCATTCTCGAGTTGCCAATCTTGGTTTTTGCAGTGTATTTATGTGGGGTTATTAATACTGTGAATGCTGTATGTAATCCCCATGTCTTGCATGCCGCTCTTAGGACTTGGCTGCAAGGCTGGATGACTTGGGTGGAGTTTACCTGCAGTTTGAAGAGGGCCTTGAAGCCACTGCTCTGTTCGTGACCGCAGCCTATGCCTTGTCCGATCACGTGGACGTAGAACCCCCCCTAAAGGAGGTACGCATCTTTCCCTCACCCAGAGTTGGGATTTTTTGGAAAGCGGACTCTTGTTTATAGAAAGAGAATCTTTTCTGCTTTGTTTCCTAACAGGGTAAAAGTTGCTTTATTCTTTCCAACATCCTTATTTATATTCCTGTAAATAGAATGTGAAGTTTTTTTTTTTTTTTTTTTTTTTTTTTTTTTTTAAAATTAATTTTTTTTTTAAGATAAAATTTGTGCAACCTTTTGATTCCCAAAAAAAAACGTTGGTTTAATTTGAAACATTTTTTGTTTGTATAAGG
>JABFEA020000130.1:17143868-17154010 GCA_019775915.2 Cyphomyrus plagiostoma | reverse complement strand
CTCTCTCTCTCTCTCTCTCTCTCTCTATATATATATATATATATATATATATATATATAGAGAGAGAGAGAGAGAGAGAAGCAAACAGTTTTGAAATAGATTTACATACTTATACATAATAGACATAATTCTAAGAAAACCAACTATTTTACTTTAAAAGTTTCACAGTTTTAAAGCAGAGACAAAAAGGACAACAGTAAGTTTCATCGGTGCTTACCCCAGTGCTTTGACTTTCCGTAATATACTGTTACTCTATGTTCTGCTGATCACTCTAGTCCACAGCAGCCCATACAGATGAATCGCATCCTTGCGCACTCTTCCCCCAGCTGATGGGCACAGCACTAATCTCTGCAGCCAGAGAGGGTCTGAAGGAGCTTGATTCATGATCTCACCTCGGACCGTCGCCTTTTAAATCCTCTAATTACGGAGGTGCTGTGACATCACACGCGGACTTTCTCACCTTTACAGCAAATGCTTCAATAAGCATTTCACAGTCTGTCTCATACAAATATGTGCGCGCTATTTGGCTGTCTTTAATGGGGAGACAAACATCTTTCGTCCTCCACCTTAATTTACAGAATGTCAGGACTGAACATAATGTGGACTCAGAAAAAATGTTATTGGCAGGCTGTTTTGGTAAAGTTAGTATAAAGTAATACAAAGTGTATATTTAAACAGATCAAATAAAATCCAATTTAACTGAAGTACTGATTATAATATTTTTACAGCAGTTATTGAAAAATGTTCACGTTTCCATTCCATTGGCTTAGGTTAATATTATATATTATTATTACTACTATTTCTATAACATACTGAATTCCTAAATAGTCAATACACCTAAATAGTCCATCCACCCATCCTCCAACCGCTCATCCACGGCATGGTCGAGAGGACACCTGATCTAATATGAACCATATAGATACTATTAAGTAGCACTTCTGCAGCATATAACAGAGAAACACGGTACTCTAGTCTCGTCGTTCCACGCATCACTCCGGAAGGCATTCGGGTAGGACAGCAGAGTGCGTTACTGCGTTTCTTACGGAATATTTATGCAGAGGGACACGAATAGGGCAGTTTGACAGCTGTGTCGCATGGTCAGAAGTCGTTTGGGTTACAATCATATTACTGAATTACCTCAGCTGCTGAAAAACTTTCTGCTCATCAACTTCTCGCTGCCCGTTTGCCAAGCTAGACAGTAGGAAAATCAAAATAGCCATACAGAAATTTAGAGTAATGCCTATTACTTTATAACATTTTGGAATAAATATGAATAATGTGTACTGTGTAAGACCTTTGATGTGCGTACTACAGCAGCGGTTTGTAGGATTGCCCGCAAACCAACGGTATTGCTGCTCGCCAATAAAAGCAATAACAGCAAATGATACCAATAATATCCAGACTAAATTAGCAACCGGCCCAAAATTCCAGGATTTTATAAGAAATGCTTCGTTAAAAGAAAACTCGTCTAAAAATGAACAACAGCTAGAGGACATACCTCCCTATTTTTCAGAGGACCCACACATGGGGAATTCAAGAAAAGGTTGGGCATTATTTTCTGACCTAAATTATTATTAGTCTTAATAGTTGTGTTTATCAAGCCGTCTATAACTGTTCAGAACCGAACGAATCGTTTCAGTGTACTTCGAAACCTACGGCTGTCAGATGAATGTGAACGATACAGAAATTGCATGGTCCTTTCTGCAGAGGACAGGGTACCAACGCACAAGAGAGCTTTCGCAGGTAACCGAAGAACTTGGATAGTCACGTGCTGCTAAGTTGTTTTTGCGGTTCTTTCAAAAATTCAGAAATCATTCATTTTCTTGCAGGCAGACATGGTCCTTCTGGTAACTTGTTCTGTAAGGTAGAACTTCGCTCTTGCAGAACAAATGTCTGTCACCCAGAGTGCATGCATATCTTTCTAAAGTAACTGTGTTTTCTTGGTATTTTCAGAGAGAAGGCAGAGCAGGCCATTTGGAACAGACTGCAACAACTTGCAGCCCAGAAAAAGAGACGACCAAAAGCTGAAACTCCAATGAAAATAGGGATTTTAGGTGACTGAGTTGCTTGTTGACAAAGTCCTCCGCCTTAGGAGATCGCAAGATGAGCAAGTTTATTCTAGGTGTATATATCTTGCTTAAATAACATTGAAGTTATTTTGTTATTTGTACTTATCTGTGTGTAAAAACTGTGTGTGTCCAGGCTGCATGGCAGAGAGGCTGAAAACTGAGCTTCTGGAGCGGGAGAAGCTGGTGGACATTGTGGTTGGCCCAGATGCGTATCGGGACCTTCCTCGCCTTCTCTCCCTGGCTCATGGCGGTCAGAGGGGCAGCAACGTGCTTCTCTCCTTGGAAGAAACTTATGCAGATGTCATGCCCATCCATCACGTCACTCAGGGTCACAGTGCCTTTGTGTGAGTATAGCACTGTTACCATATGGTTACTCTAACACTTACTGTTTATTTGAGCTATTCTACTGCATTGCAGTTAGTGACTGTGCCTCAGTTCTATCGGTGGTGTTGCTCCAGCTCCATCATGCGTGGCTGCGACAACATGTGCAGCTACTGCATCGTGCCGTTCACACGCGGCCGGGAGAGGAGCAGACCGGCCCCCTCCATCCTGCAGGAGGTGCGCATTCTCTCTGAGCAGGTCTGTGGAGAAACAGCAGTGTGCCTTTTACCAAAGGAATACTGCCCATATGATCTCTATTAAAAAATTCAGTATGTACAGACGAGCCATAAAAACAGACCTTTCTGTACATTGCTTCATATAAAAAAAATGTAATAATTCTAAATAGTAAATGTTCCTGTCCTGGCAACAGGATGCGCTCCGTTCATGATGTGCATGCATGAATTTGTACGTAAGCGTGTTTTGTGAGGCTTGCCGTTTTCCTGCAGGGGGTGAAGGAGGTGACACTGCTGGGTCAGAACGTAAACAGCTACAGGGACACGTCAGAGCTGCGATTCTGTGGGCCGGAAGCGGCCCCGCTCAGCCGCGGCTTCGGCACGCTGTACCGGCCTCGTCCGGGCGGCCTGCGCTTCGCAGACCTGCTAGACAGGGTGTCCCTCATTGATCCGGACATGAGGATCCGATTCACTTCCCCACACCCCAAGGACTTCCCGGATGAGGTATGCCGATTGCTTCCATCACACTGAACCACAACTACCATGGGTGAATATTATTGCAAACCTGTCTTTCCATGTGTTTTCTTTGTATGTGTTAAATGGCAACTTAACAGGTGAAGATGCATCAATACTAGGACAAAACAGAAAGTGTCCAACACTGAACTGTAAATCATCAAAATATACACGATATTCAGTTTGGCCATAAAACTATTTTTATAATCTCTTAACACCATATCTAGTCATATCTAATGGTTTTTTCATACTGTTTAATATAACATGTATGAGTATAATGTAACATACAACTACAACAACAAGGATAATGTCATGGGTCTAAAGGAATCCCCAACTGCCACAGAATAATTTGCTGATGCTTTAAATTTGATAAACAGTGACACCCAGTGGTACTATGTGGTAACGACAGTTGAAGTCAGTCACTATAGAGTTTTTTGGAATTGTTCTGTGAAACAGGCCTCCTGGTTTGCATGAGCACTCAAATGTTAGGCTGTCTGTCTGCTTAAGAGGAGGCGATGGTTCTGGGCACCTTGTGTGTGTCTGTAGGTTCTGCAACTGATCCAGGAAAGAGGGAACATTTGCAGGCAGCTGCACTTACCAGCGCAGAGTGGCAGCAGCCCAGTGCTGCAGGCCATGCGACGCGGGTAAGGACCTGCATGCTTCTGCGTCCCCATCACTGGATGAAAGTTTGAGGTGTATTTTTGTAGTATAATTTTTAATTTTGTGAAATAAGAATGCTTATTTGTGTTTGTTTAACCATGACAGCTACACAAGGGAAGCATACCTGGAGCTTGTAGCAAACATACGGAAAATAATCCCAGGTACCCCTCCCACACTTAATCTCCTGGGCTACTGTTCGGCTATTTTTAGGTGTAGGATGACTTCAGGTAGTTTTCGTGAGTGACAGCTTTCACTTTTTTGTGAGTGTGAGCTTTTATGGTGGGCTTTGACAGTGTCTGAACTGCACAGCGGTCAGATTTGGTGAGTGATGGTTGTGTGCTGGCTGATGGTGTTGTCGGCGATGGTACTGCAGGCTGAGCTCATGCTGTGTAAGCTCTGTAATGACTGGAGGGTGTGAATCTGCTCTGAAATGGCCTGCGTGCTTCTCGCGGCAGGAGTGAGCCTCAGCAGTGACTTCATTGCTGGATTCTGTGGGGAGACGGAGGAGGACCACCAGCAAACGCTCTCCCTGCTCAGGGAGGTGCGCTACCAGACAGCTTTCTTGTTTGCCTACAGCATGAGGAAGGTCAGCATCCTGTCCCGCACCTCTCTGCCTCAGGACCACTTGGTCTGCTTTAATTATTAGGAGCACTGGTTAGTTTAGTTAAAAGAACGTGGTGGATATGTGCTAAACCCCTTTGGGTCTGATTTTTAGGTATCGTCTAAAAATTGACTTATTGTATTTTCCAGACGGGAAATGCACATAGTTTTGGGATTGGTCCATTGCTACTGGAGATACTCATCTCCTTAGTGTGATTACCCAAAAAGTATTTGTTGGATCTTTTTCAAACTCCACAACAGTGTTGTGTAGGAGAAGCTCTGGAACTGATTTTATTTTGAGCCTAATCTCACCAAAATTGAACCAATGCTACTTAGTGACAGTAGTTAGAAGAGTGACACCAAAAGACACTTGACATTGTGAATGTGACAACTCAAAAGATATTTGATGGATGCTATTGCCACTTCCATAAAACATTACATGGCTAAAAGTGTACACCTGGTTTAATTTTGAGACAAATTGCACCAAAATTGAAGCTGTAGAACTAGGTGGCAGCAAAGGTGGGAAAGGAAGGCTGCAGAAGACATATGAGCTTTTGAAGACAATAACTCTAGAAGTGTATGATGGATTTTTACAAGTTTCACAGGAACGTTGCAGAGGTGATGGTGTGGGGCCTATTTTTGAGACACATCACACTAAAATGTCACTTTTGGGTGGCTCAGGAAAGAACCGATCCGGTGAACCTGTTTACACTGAGACAAGTCATACAACATTTTTTGGAGAAGAGTATGGCTTAGATAGATCTCTTTACAGGTCACATTTTTTCTTTATTCTTTTTCAAATTTTCCATTCAGAAAACCCATGCTTTTCACCGTCTCCAAGATGACGTGCCTGTGGAGGTGAAACAGCGCCGTCTAGAGGAACTGATAAGTGTTTTCAGAGAGGAGGCAGCGCGGATCAATACCAGCCTGATCGGAAGCACACAGCTTATCCTAGTGGAGGGTGTAAGTACTGCAAGCACTGTTTCGGGCTCATAAACGTAAAGTGTTTCTGAGTAGAGGGTCGGTGTTTAAATCTGTTTTTATATCATCTTAATTTTCCAGGAGAGTAAAAGGTCCTCAGAGGACTTGTGTGGGAGAAATGAGGGGAATATAAAGGTGATCTTTCCATGGGACAATGTTCCGCTCCATGGTGACGACACCCACACTGCTCCCATCAGTCCTGGTGGTTATGTGCTGGTCAAGGTATGACCTGTCTTTGTTCATTTTACATGTGTGTGTAATACAGGTGCTAGTTGCACCAGGCAGAAAGTGTACGGCTACCTGCGGAGTGGCCCATGTCTTGTGGTGTTTTCCCTCCAGATCACGTCGGCCAGCTCTCAGAGCCTGAGAGGTCATGCCATGAGGCACGCGTCCCTGAGCTGTACGGGGAGGAACCCGCCGCAGGGATGTCAGGAAGGGAAGGTGCCTGCTGCCTGACCAGCATACAAGCCTCTCCTCACTGTTGTTTACCACTGACACCAATAAATAAATACTGGATCACCATATTGCCACTCTTGCTGTTAACAGTGATGGAGAATGTGGTAATGATTATGGTAGACAAAAACAGACTTTACAAAAACAGACTTTACATATTTTCACTGTCATGATTACTGCATGATTACAAAGCATCAATTAAAATTTTCCTTCTGGATTACTAGGCAACAAGCGGCCACAAATATGTGAAAGCATCAGTTGTTGAATTATAGGACCACTAATTTACATAAATGATATTGACACCAATACATTCAGTAAACTGGTTAAATTTGCAGACGACACCAAGGTGGGTGGTGTAGCAGGTACTGATCTAGGAGCGGAGCGGTTACAAAGGGATCTGGATTTAAATAGCGACTGGGCCGATACCTGGCAGATAAAATTTAACATAGACAAATGTAAGGTACTCCATGCAGGGAACAGAAATATAAAGTACAGATATTTTATGGGTTCCACTGAAATAAAGGTAGCTGATTATGAGAAAGACCTTGGTGTGTATGTTAATGCTTCCATGTCCCACTCTCGCCAATGTGGGGAAGCAATATAAAAGGCCAATAGACTGTTGGGTTATATCTCTAGGTGTGTGGAGTTTAAGTCAAAGGAGGTGATGTTACATTTAGACAATTCCTTGGTAAAAGACCCCACCTAGAATATTGTGTGCAGGTTTGGTCACCATACCATAAGAAGGACATTGCTGCCTTAGAAAAGGTGCAACGAAGGGCTACGAGAATGATACCTGGTCTTAGAGGAATGTCTTATGAGGAGAGGTTAGATGAGCTGAATCTGTTTAGCCTTGAGCAAAGGAGACTAAGGGGGGGACATGATCCAGGTCTATAAGATTCTAATGGGTCACACACACACACACACACACGCACAGACAGGTGTACCTATCTAAATGGGGACCTTCCATTCATTTTTACGGGAAAAACCCTAATCCCAAACAATGACGACCATAACCACAAGTAACCAAAACGCAATGCAAGACTTTTGGAATTTGGAATTTTTGTATCGCATTCACAGAATTTTATAAAACTGAGGTTATGACCTGAAAAATGTGGACATTTTGGTCCCCAAATATGCATTTATATGCAGTATGGAGGGAAACAAGATGCATAATGATTGCACTATTAAAGGAAGATTAATAAGAAATCGCTGAAATAAAATTGAAAAATTCTTAAGTATTCATGTAGAAATGGTAAATATTTTAACACTGGTATCAAAATATCTTTCTGTCGTCTGCAGCATGGAAATCATCTTATTATTATAAGATTATACACATCTCCAGGCACAGGGCTTCAGCATGAGGACATCACCGTCTGAAGTGAACGTCTGTTTCAATCACCACATAGTCCTGGAGTAATGAGGGAAATAGTAAAACAGAATGGAAGGTTAGGGCTTCGGCTTCCATATCTATGAAATAACTGCTTAGAAAAATGAGCTGCAGAGGTGTCACTTCAGCATAGAGCATTTGTCAGGTTATAAAACCGTTCAGGGGCGCGACCAGTCTTACCTTCTGGAATTGCAGCTTGCTGTTGATGAGGTTCATTCTACCCACGGCTGGAAGAGGAAAACCCTGCTGAAGGTATTCTGTGGAGACAGGATTTATTCAGAACATTAGTACATTAATGGTTTCGTTTAGAGAAACAAATTTTCAGACTTCTGGCCGCTGCTCCCGCTGCACAGCAGCATAGCGTATCTACCCCCAGCATCCTAGCTCTTTGTACTTGCATATATCCTTAAAATGATGTTGAATAGCGACTTACGAGCATTTCAAGTTATGAATGGCCATTCAGAATGTAACTTGTTCATAAGTAGAGGAGCAGTCTGTATCTGTATCACCTTGTGTTTTCCCTAATCTCCAAAATCTTCAGATCTTTACATCAGATGCGTGATTTGTACCACTTCGTTTCATTACCGAACTGGATCACGTTAATACACCAGGCTCATTTTACGGACTGTTTGTAAGTAAACTGTAAAATAAAACCAATGTATAAGACGAGACATCAAGCGGCCACAGCTAGTCTATATCAGTGCTTGGTTAAATCGTAATCTTTAGTGATTAGCCAAGCGAAATCCTGTTTTCTGAAACAAGCCAAGTTCTACCAATGTTCCTTGTTAGCCTCTGCTAGCAATACCAGTTGATAAAAACTTGTTACATGGTATTTTGCGCATATAAACACCACAGCAACATGTCCACAGATTGAGGTTGGATAGCTTTAGGTGTAGGACTAATTTAATTTAATTTAAACACGTATACGACATAAGTGCTAATGAACAGTATGTAACTACAGCTTTCACTTTTGTTGATAAAGGGTGCCACCTTCTGGAATTCTGACGTCAGGGTTTCAGAGGTTCCTCCTTATTTCCGACTTCCAAGTTCAAATGGAATACGGCATCAAAATCAAATCACTTTTTTTTGTCACATCACTAGAACAAGTGAACTCCTGAGTGAAAATCTGCTGTCACGAATTCCTATCAGCACTGCAGTGCATTAAATGCAAAATACGTGAAACAACTGTACAACAGTTGTTTGGCTAATCAGCATAGCCATCTAGCACTGCACACAAGGACTGTACATAAAGCAACTGTACAGCAATATACAACTTTAGATATTCACAAATGAAACAATATGGCACACAATACAATACAGCATACATACAATATACCATGGGGCAGACAGACAGACTGTTAGGTGTAATACAGTACAGTTCAGTGAACCAGAGGCATTCACTAGTGTAGTGGGAAGTGAGGGAGGTGACCTGATGGAACAAACCGTCCCGGAGCCTGCTGGTCTGGTACTTGATGCTCCAGACCAAAACGACAGGGTCTCTTTCATGATGTATTTCTTAACTTTTCAGCCACACTCATTTGAAATAAACTCTGTTTTACTAAATATATTAATTATGAATATTTCTAGGATCACATTAGCTGGGCTTATCTTGTTGCTGCAAACTTTAGAGTTGTGTGAGTCATACCGTTCAGAGTTTTCAGGAGGTCAGTTTGCATCAACGGGCAGATCTGTAAAGGAAAGCAGTGTGTTTTCATGACTAAAGTGTTGTCACCGTGAAAATGAAATGATGTCTATCCATTACATTATAATTCCCTATACATCAAGGCGTGCTAGGGCATTGTTGATAGTCACCTGGGTCTGTAAAGAATTGTGCAAAGCTTGATCAATGATGCTTGTGAAAAGGTTGTAGAACCAACTGTGAAAGTAAAACAAATGACATTATTATTTACAACATATGTTACAGTATTTCCTAATACAACCAGGGGTGCTGGCAGACTCCCCCTAAAATAAGTAAATACAGTTAGTTATTTGTTTTTATTTTTCTTGATTTATGTAACTAATAAAATCTTCCAATAATGACCACAGTATGCAAGACAATTTGCATTTGACCGTATATGTTTTGTAGTTTAAATGCAATTTTGTCTTGATGCATCCTCGACTTAACAGAGCAGTAACAAAATAGGAACACAAATGATCAGCTGGATACCGTGAAGATGCATGATCAGCTAAGACGCATTTTAAAACCAAGGGTTTTAAATATGTGTACTTCACCATATTTGAGTTCTTGTGTACCTGTTTTACGTCATTTTCCATCAGAGCAGAACAGTTCCAATACCATAATAACAGAAGTACAGAGGACGGATAAAAATCCCCGAATGTCAAGGTCCACTGAGTGTGACTCTCCGAGTATCATTCAGATGTGCATAATGCTTTGATTCCTCTGTGTCCAAGATGTGGGTCACTAGTAGGGGTGTAACGATATGCCCAGGTCACAATTTGGTATATATCTGGATACTGGGTTCACGATACGATATGCATCACAATATTTTGAACAAAATTTAAAAATGAAACTGAAATTCAAATAACAGAATTATTTCAAAAACATTAACAAATTTCAATAACTTTCTTTGTTGTATATACACATTTCAAGGTTTAACAAAAAAAACCTTCTGTATTCAAAATAACAACTGAATATGTCATGCTGTCACTGAAAAAACCGAAGGTGTCACCTCCGACTGGTGTTTTTCAATGTTTTTTTGAATTACCATAACTCTTTAACCGTTTGCGCAATGAAAAAAAAAATCCAACGGTTTGTGTACAGTGATATTAGTGTAATTACGGTAGTCCACCGCACGGCTTCACTGCAGCCCCTGGAATCTGAATGTTAGTTGCCGGAGGAGAAAGTGAGTGAGTGAGACGGAGCTCTGCAGAATAGTGATTTTATCGGACATTTTAGGTGAAAAA
>JABFEA020000130.1:17056577-17078768 GCA_019775915.2 Cyphomyrus plagiostoma | reverse complement strand
GGCCGCTAACCGCTCTGAGGGACCGAGGCCGCTAACCACTCGGAGGGACCGAGGCCGCTAACCGCTCTGAGGGACCGAGACCGCTAACCGCTCTGAGGGACCGAGGCCGCTAACCGCTCTGAGGGACCGAGGCCGCTAACCGCTCTGAGTGACCAAGAACGCTTTGTACTGGCTGACCCAGCTACCCAGAAGTCCAGAATGTAAGACACTAAACTGAAATGTTTTTGAAACCAAGTATTATTAAAGCCTGTATCAAAGCTAATGATTATCCTAAAGCTTCTCCCTTCTCAGCTGTCCACCGCTGGTCTCACTGGGACCAATAAAGCACATTCCCTTTGATTAGTTTTATGGATTTAATTCATCCTGATCTTGGGCTGAATATTTGACCTGGTGAATCTTGGGGTCTCAAACTGGGGGCTGGAACTCTTTTGCCAGCTGGTGATTAGTGTGATCTGTGCCCCTGGTCTCTGGTCTGGCCCTTGCATTTTTACCATGAGAGCAGAAAGCTTTCACAGAGATGGAATTAACAAGACCTTTAGCACAGAATCCAAGCACTCAGAAAGATGTATATTGAAATGAGAAAAATGTTCAAATGCAAATATTCTATGTCAAATGATGAATGCTTCTCAAAAATTAATCCACTGTTAATGAAGCTGCATGTAGGATTTTACATATGGCTTTTAAAGTGGAGGACTTTTATGTGCAATTTTATTTGGACACAGTAAATTTTCTAGTACATGAACCATTTGCACAAAATTTTTTTGGGTGTCTTAAAATAAAAGGAATCTACAAATATTCACCTCAGTGGATGATTTCCAATCAGCATCTTTATTTAAAAGCCTCCATTTCAAAAGCAATGAAGCTTCATTACAGGCTGATTACCGTAAGTCTGCACAAAACCCGATGTTTCAGGTATAAGGGTACTGCCTGATACTCCTCTTGTCACACAGGAGTTTTGTGTGGTGTGTTCATAGTCAGCAGTATGCTATGTTTGTCATGTTGGTTAGGGTGCCAGGGGCTCTGTCTTCATCACTGCACAGATCACCTCACTGCGTCCCTAAAAGACAACAGTGCTGAAAGAACTTATACTATTAAAGTAAAAAAAATATCTTCCTTTGTGCTAAAATAGGCCGCAATTGCTTTGATCAACAGAGCACTGATCGACGATATTCCCAGAAGGATTTGCAGCATTTGTTCTTTGCCCTATGACTGTCTGTGCAGTGTGGTTTTTAGTTCAGTCTGCAGGCTGAAAGCTACATTTCAGCCTGTTACGTAAGATGGTGTGATTGCCTTAAGGAGTTTTGCGGTGAGGGAGTGTGATTGCTTGCTAGGGTTCTGTCAAGAGGAGGCCAGAGGACTGTGTTAACAAGGGCAAAGCTGCTGACTAACTGCATCATCACCTTCAACAGATGTGCTGGCTTTCTGCTCTCCAGCTGCAAAAGAAAGGCTGTTCTTGCTGTTGGCAGTTTCCCAGCAAAACACTGAGCTTTCAAAGTACGCAATCAATTTGGCAGAGATACGGATGCAGCATACGGGTGATCATTAGGCGATACGCAGATTAATGCGCAGAAAAGTGGTAATGATGGAGAAAAAATGTAACATTTTTGCATAAATACCCACATTTGTTTAATTTGTATCATGCTTAAATTGAAACAATTCCTAGTTATTAAAAGTAACAGCATATGGTTAAGACTCAAAAACTGTATCATCAAAGGATGTCATAAGGAAATATTTGTCTTCCTTTCCAGGACTTCCTTTCATTGTTCTGAATTTGAAGAATAACTTGAATAGCATATTAGAGCAGTAACTCTGTGTCCTCTCCTTCAGCCCGTGTTCATATAAGCGTTGCTCTTCTGTCCTTATTATGCTTTTACAAACCAACATTTATCTGGATAAAAGCTTTCGAAAGAAAGATGTGTTTATTGCTGGGGTGATCACTTTAAAATAATTATCCTTCCATCTCACGACAGTTTATGCTGGATGGAGAAACATCAAGCCTGGAATTGATCCCATTCTGAGCAGTTTAAAGAGCAAAGAACAGACACAGGACGGCATTCTGCATTTCAGAGAGCAAGAGACAGTTTAGCTTATAACGCCATGTACTTGAAACTGCACTGGGCGAACATGCCAATCAATGCCCCCTAATTGGGCATTGTGACACCACCATTTCACACCATCTTTAAATGAATAATAAGGCAAAACAAACAATCGTTTCACTCAAACAAGTGAACAATAGTCTTGATCATTTATTTTACTGTTATTTTTACCCCAAACCATTTCCATCTGCTACATGTACTGTGACTAATTAGTGAACAGTAATGCTAACTTGTATTAAAGTGGAAAATAAAATAGCCATAAGTATGTTTTTTCTTTCCATTATTGTGGGTTGAACAGAATTACAAACCTTTTCAAGTGAATAAAAAAACGATGTGATGTAGAGACCATAAGTGGGCAATAGGTTTAGTGGCCTAATTGCAACGTAATCATCAGAACTATGAGAATAATTATGATGCAACATATTTATTAGATATCTACCTAGACGTGACCCTAATCATGTGAAGGGATTAGGAGATGGACAGGTGATTATTAGATGTGTAATACAACCTAAAAGCCATTCTGAGGCCCGGGGAGATCCAGGGCAACTCATGGTCCAGCTTCTCTCCTGTTCTTTGAAATACTCATGAAACCTACATATTTTGACTATGATTTGAATACGACATTTCAGATCAGTCTTGACATTCCTTCTGAGTCATAGGACCCGACCGATGTTTCTTAATTTAGACATGCCGATCACATTGGATAAAACATTCAGCCTGGCATTATTTGATACTGGGTGTAGCTGTTTTTTAACTGGTTGGACGTTGGCCGAGGCCAGTGTGTTGGGTGCTGGATTCACTGACAAACTTCCTCTGCAGCTGCGAGAGGAACCCGGCCTGCCAAGTGGAAACAGCGTTTGGGCGGGACACACATGAGCGATGGAACATGACTGGGTGGGTCCCAGCTGACCCCACTTGAAAAAAGAACATCCCAAAGGAGGTCGTGGCCTCTCTGCACCCTGGGTCTAAACAGCCTGTCTTACATTCATTCTGCTCTCTGTCCTGCCGCTGATGGTTGGATTATAGCTGCACACATGAATGAGAAGCAGATGATTCTATTTTTGACTGCGGGGGAACTGCGATCTCAGGGTCTAGTTTCCTGCCTTTAATGGCCTTAAAAGGACACGACCAGCCACAAGAAAATAAATGAAGAGAGGGAAATATTCCAAGGACCGGAAGATACAAGTTGTTGGATACATTTGTGGAAGAAACCCAATCTGAAAGATTGGTAGTGCTTTCCATAACACTAAAAATCATAGGCTACTGCATTAATTCATAGTCCTCCCTAATATGTATGTGATACTTCAGAGAAAACAATGTTATATAACTCATTACTTGGTTATATTTCTGTTATAAGTTCTTTGTGTAACTGTGTTTTTTTCCATCCACCCATCCATCCATCCATCCATCCATCCATTCTCTATACCAGCTTGACCTATGCAAGGTTGTGGGAGTCCAGAGCCTTATTTTTAGTTTTTAAATTAGTTTTAATCTAAGTATTAAAAAAAAAACAACAAGTGAACATTTCTAGCTTCATATTCATTTTCTGGTCATGGAGCACAAGGCTGCAGTGAGACAGAAGCTCACATAGGGATATGGAAGCATGGACCTGGGCAGAGAGGAACTTCCATCCATCATCCCGTACAGGGTTAGCCTGGAGCCTGGAGCCCGGAGCCCGGAGCCTGGAGACTGGAGCCCGGAGCCTGGAGACTGGAGCCCGGAGCCCGGACACTGGAGACTGGAGCCCGGAGCCCGGAGCCCGGAGCCCGGAGCCTGGAGACTGGAGCCCGGAGCCCGGAGACTGGAGACTGGAGCCCGGAGCCCGGAGCCCGGAGCCCGGAGACCGGAGCCCGGAGCCCGGAGCCCGGAGACTGGAGCCCGGAGACCGGAGACTGGAGCCCGGAGCCCGGAGACCGGAGACTGGAGACTGGAGCCCGGAGCCCGGAGACTGGAGCCCGGAGACTGGAGACTGACCCCAGACACAAGGCAAAGAAGCACCTTGGAAAGTCAGTTACTTGCAAACATACATATTCTAGGCAACTTCAAGTTGCAAATCTGCATGGTTTTGCACTGTGTATGGAGAACATAGTGTCTGAAGATGAAACGTGCAAACAGCCTGAACACTGTAAAGAGATTCAACCCTCCCCCCCCCCAATGCTGCTGGTATGAAGCCAGAGGATTAAACAGAGCAGGTGCCATGAAAAAAAAATGCTGAAACATAAATAGTTTGCAAGATGCTATTTTGTAAAACAGGGTTCATTTTTGTGAGAGTAGGTAGGAGGGTTTGACCTGCTGTCCAATCTGAAAGTGAGATGAGTGTAAGTGTCTCCTAACATAAGGCCGCAGTTTCTGCTTTAAATTGTTGGATGAGCAGAATGAATGTCTACAGGGGACTGAGATTAAGGGTCGTCCAACTGGAGGGGAGGAGCGCGTGCTGGTAAATCCATCTGAAGATTAGATTAAATAATAAGTTTAAACATCCTACTTTTCCCAAGGTGGGGCAGGGGGGCAAGTGTATGATTTGGTGCCCCCCATAGACCTGGGACTGCCTGTTATCCCTATATGTCTGTATCTTCTGCTGTCATGAGTCCAGACTCCTTTTAGATCAGACCCGAAACAAATCGCTTCGTGCCAATTTCACATTCAAGTTGTTAATTACACTTTAAGATGTCTATGACATTGTATAATTTACTTAGCTGTGCACTATGGAAAACAGTGTCTGATTGGAAGGTTGTGAGTTCGAATTGGCCGGCAGAATAGTGACACGGTTGGGCCCTTGAGCGAAGCCCTTAAACCCCCATTGTCCCGGGGGTGCTGGATGCTGGCAGATCCTCCACTCTGACCCCAAAATGGGGAAGGGATCCAATAACAGCCCGGATTCCCCATGGGGAGGAATAAATATCCCTATTCTAATCAAGGTCATATGCATATTATTTGTATGTGGTCTATACAAAAGCTAGTACTATGTAGTGTGTGGAACAACTCTTCAAATCAAGCTTTCTAATCCAAATGTTTGTCAAGGAGAGTCAATTATAACAGTAGTTACATCCACAGTTAGGTTGTGGATAGAGGAAGTTTGCATGTTCTTTAAGTGTGTAAGTTGTAAGTTGTCATAAAAGACAATTGGCTAGTGATAATGCCTCTTGTTAGCAGAGATAGAAAGTTCAGGTCCCCAAATGTACAAATCCAGACCGAGATTTTGTTTCGACCAGTCAGCTGAGTACCCTGTAACTGTGACTCTTTATGCTAAACTGGTTGGTTGAAACAAAATCTTGGCCTGGATTTATACTTTCTGGACCTGAACTTTCTACCTCTGCTTGCAAGCCTTAGTGTCCTGGATCCATAGTTACTCCTTGATGGTGGCACTGACACCTGTTGGTAAAAGGAGAGGTTCCTCGGGCATCAAAGGATTCAGATAATGATACTAAATGGAAAAATAAAAGAACATTATAGTGAAGAGTGCTATTGCTTATGCTGAAGTGGTATTATCTCTCGATAGAGAGCAGCGGAAGAGTGGCATTTCTTTGTGTTAGATGAAGGATAGGCAGTGTCACCTCCTCTCAGTCATAAAGTCTGAGTCACAATAACAGAGTGACATAGTTACATAGACACGTTACAAAATCGTATAGGTCTGTTCCTCAGCGGACGTGTCATACAGGCATGAGCTATAATCAGTAGTGTTAAGTTCAAGCTTTATGTTTTATGTTCAGTAAATGAAATCATTTTTTTTTACTGTCTTCAGAAACATACTAAAGCGCCTGTTGTGAACAGAAGTGGTAATGGTAATGCTGTATCCTGGAAGACAGGCCGAATGCGGTTCTGAGCCCGTCGTGGTGTTCCTGTTACGGTCCCTTGGGACCCGCAGTGTACCGTGCAACCCTCCAAGAAGGTCTGTGATCCATGCTGCCAGGACACCGTCCTTCCTTTTCAAAATAGAGGCCCATCCAGGACTGGTGTGGACTGCTGAAGGGGTGGGAGATGATCTTCTCTAACGACAGCAACTTTGCTGCCTTTCTGATCTTTATTCTCCTCTGTAGGATGTGATGTGTGTGAAACCACCAGCAGTTATTATGTTTGGTACCCAGTCATACTTCTCATCACATTGCCACACCTAATTCTAGCTCGAGGTACAGTAACTAGTATTTTCTGTCATAATCCTTTTTAATGTCATTATAGATTTTCAACACATAATCCAGATTAATCACTGTCATATTAGTATAATATATCTGTAGCCTTTATAGCCCTGAGTCCATAGATATATCTGTATGTGTATTTATCATTTCTTAATCTTTTTCCCTATTTTCACTCAGCAGGGAATCTTTGAAGCTTTGAAGAAAGACATTTTTTTCTCTTGTGATTATATATTTTTTTTTAGTTTGGATTAGACTTTTCCGGACCATTATGAAATCTATAAAAACCAAGGGCACCAGGAGTAACAGCTGAATATAGAAGTTACAATTCTTTCTGACAAATTTAGAGGTCAGGCAAAAACAAATGATGCCATCAAGGTAAAGGAGGATTTGAACGTAGTCGGAGTGCCGGAGACAGATGCCAGGTGCTGATGAAGCTGATTTTTAAAGCACACTGACTGCGGCATCCTGATGAAGCTGCTCCCAACACAGCCAGGCGCAGCAGAAAGACTAAGCATTATGAATAAGCATCATAAATCTGTGCGTTATGGTTACAGAGCTATGGAACAGGTTCCGGATTGCACAAGGCTATTGACAGAATCCGATGGTATTTAAAAGCCGGATGAGTACAAAACTCTGCCTATGGTTGTGTGAGCCTGAGTCTCCTGTGCTACCGTGTTTAATGTCACAACTTGTACCTTGTGTGTTTTCTTTGTGGTTTTGTTGTTTATTTTGTATCAGTTTCTTTTCTCTTCCCACTTCATCCCTTTCTTACACAATGATATGCATTCATCTTCTCATTTACACACCTCCTCCTGTACGAGAATGTCATTCCTGGTGTTTAAGCCAAAAAAACAATACAATTCAATTGTTTTAAACCTTTTGAACTGGAGCTTCAGTCCTAGTGGTGTTTCAGAGTGGAAGTACCTGTCTTGTAGGGCTTTTTGTTTTCCTCCAACTCTTTGTAATGTGAATCTCCTACACAGAGCCTTTACTTCAACAGCTCCTAGGCAAACAAGAATTTGTGTAGAAGTGCACAGGAATTTTTGAAATATCTTGCGGCCTAAAGGACTAGAGGTCATGTGAGTGAGTTTGTATCCTGCCATAAACAGAAGATATTAATGATTTGTATTTTTTTGTTCCTTTACGGATGTGTAATTGCATACTTGCTATTTATAGGGCAGTACAAAGCTGCTAATTAAAGGAAGTCCTTATTAGTATGCTTGTAAAGGATATGGAGGCTCAGTGGTCACCTGACTGCCGGGATTTAATCTCTGCTGCGTTTGTGCAGTGTTTGTATGTTTTACCTGTAGCACTCACTGAAATCTTGGGACGCTCACTCAATTCAATAAAAATACCGCAATTGTTTTGGTCGTCAGTAAAACATTAATTTCGAGTAGTAATAAACTGAAACCCAAACTATAGTTTCGAAAAAGCTGTTCTGAGTTAAGAAGTCCATTGGCACACAGCCTTATTGGCTGTTATTTAATCAGTGACACCTTTGCAATAACAAAAAAAAAATCAAACTTCTGCTTATCACCCCTTTGGCAGCCACTGACTACAGTTGCAATTAATAGCAAAATGGCTAAATGAGTCAATCAATAAAGTTACGACATTTAATAAAAAGAAAATATCTGTGCGGAAGATCTTTGCAGATATGTTAAGAATTGATTGTCAATGGACTTTTGTTATGAAATCAATAAATTTGCAACATTTTTACAGAATTAAGCAAACGTCCCAAGACTTTCTGTTGTGTAGATTTGCTCCACCAGTCCAAAGACATGTAGTCAGGCTAATGTGTGCCTCAGTACATAGTATGACTGCGCATGTGTCTCAGTACCAATCACAGTGTGACTGTGCATGTCTGTGCCCAGTGATGGACTGGCATGCTATTCAGAGTGTATTCTGCCTTCTAGTCTGTGCTGCCTAGGACCGAAGGGGGTGGAAAATTAATAGATGGAAAGGGTAACTGAAAACAGGAGTTATCCTGTAGTAGTCTAACAGTATAACTATTACAATTTATGGCACTTCTGCACTGGCATACAGGAACCAAGCTGCATTGGGTTTGTAGAGACGCAGTGACGTAAAATAAAAGAGACACTTATTTACTGTTTACACAGTGCTAATTTCTGCCAGCAAGTCAGTGAGAGTCACCATTTTATGTTAGCATGAAATGCTAGCAGAAGTAGCATTCACTTGTGTGAATTAAAATTATGAATCCATTCCTTTCAGCTGTTCTATACCGCTATTTTAAGTAGGAGAAGTTCCAAGTTTAAAGAATGCATCAATATATCATGATGTGCAATACTACTAATGGTGAATAATATATAAAATAGGCCCTTTTTTCCTTTAGGTAATCCATGCATATTTACACAGAACCGTGGTATCTCCATGCATTTCAAGCAAGGTTGCATGGTGGTGATGTAACCACCACGCTTTCGGTCCTGTTAGTAAGCAGGTCCAAGTTAGCACAGGTACAGCTTGAGTACGACTCACATAATTTACAACGGACGACCGTCGGTTCGCAGTTCTGCTCAGGTACGACTCACATACTTTGCACTGGAAAAGCATCAGTTCGCAGTGTAGCTCGGTTCCTGGTGCCAGTGGAAAGGCTCCATTAGTGTTATGATTTTATTGTATTTATGAGGGGTGCTTCTAATGCTTCCTATTTGTTTATGTACAGATGTGGACAAAATTGTTGGTACCATTCCACAAAAAATAAAAAAAACACAACTAGAAGGTGACAAAAGTTCAATGGCATCCCCTGTTGTTTATTCCATATTTAACAAAAACCACACTTTGCTTTTGATTATTGATTCAGTTGAATATTTTATATAATCAAACAAATGAAAATGGCACAGGCAATGGTGCCCTTAATTTAATATTTTATGACACCACCTTTTGCAGCAGTCACTGCCAACGAGCGATCTCTGTACTTCACAGTGAGACGTCTGCATTTTCCAACAGGTAGTCTGGCCCACTCTTCCCGAGCAAACTGCTCAAGCTGTCTCAGGTTTGAAGGGTGGCGTCTCCACACTGCAATTTTCAGATCTTTTCATAGGTTTTCAATAGTATTAAGATCTGGGCTCATGGAGGTCCAGTTCTTTTCTTTGAAAGCTTTGTTTTTGTCTCATCAGTCCAAAGGACATTCTCCCAGAAACTTTGGGGCTTGTCATCATGCAATTTGGTGAATTCCGCTCTGGCTTTTTATGGTTTTCTGTCAATAGTGGAGCCCTCATGGGTCTTCTTCCATGGAACCCATTATTGTTCAAAATGCGACGGATGATGTGACCAGAAAGTGACGTACCTTGACCTTGGAGCTCAGTTACAATGGTTTTGGATGGTTTCCTTGGCTCTTTTTCTACCTTCTGCAATATCCTACTGACCAACCTGGGGTTGCATTTCCTCTTGGGTCCACGTCCTGGGAGTTTGGCTACAGTCCTATGAACTTTTTAATAATATTGGCAGCTGTGGTCACAGGAGTATGAAGCTGCTTGGAGATGGTTTATAGCCTTTACCTTTTGGTTACCTATAATCTTCTCTCTGAGCTTCTCAGACAGCTCTCTCCTTTGCATTCTCTGGTCCATGTTCAGTGTGGCACACACAATGATACAAACCAACCTTGTAGAACGTTCTTCTCCTTTAAATAGGCTGAATGGCTGATGAAATGCTTGAAGGCACCTGTGATACTAAAGGTTAAACACTCAGTTTGAAACATGACTATAATGAAAGGATAAACAGTCTCTTTAGGGGTACCAACAAATCTGTCCATACTATTTCAGCATACCTTTGTGAAATAAAACAAATAATTTCTTTTCATTATTTTATTGGTTTACTCCATCACACACTAAAGGCATGCAGGTATACATTAGACAATTGCTTTTAAATGAATCACCTTTCAGGAGAAATGAAATGTTATTTCAATGAGCTGTAAGGGTACCAACAATTTTTTCTATGTTTGTACGTAAATGACAAATGGCAATGGACACACACCTGGTTCTATGCGTCAACTCGCAGGGACGCTAGGGCACTCTACCAGGTACTTTCTGTACTTGCCATTTTCCAATGACTTCTGGTCGAGTTCCATTACCAAAAGTTCCAGTACCTAAAGTACCAAACCAGCTAAGGTACTTTTTTGGTACTTCAGTACTTTGGGGTGGGACTTGTAGATGTGTTAAGTGTCGATTGGTTATGCAAATAGCCTGCCTCTGAAAGGCAACACAACTGCCATCTTGAACATGTGTATGCTAGTATCCTGCATTGGGGATGGTCATGCAGTCCCCCTTCACTCTGCTCGGTCCCAGTTCTCTGTGTCTGGGAGTGAGGCAAGAACACTGGCCAGACAAAGCCTGAAAGAGCAGGCCCACAGCCAATAAATAAAATTCGAAGGGGGGAGGGGGGGGGGGCGGCAAATTTCGACGGGGGTTCAAAGCTGTATGTTTACTAACCCTAGCTATGTGCCTTGTCAGGAGCAGACCCTGACCTGATGCTAGGGGCAGAGTGAAAGGCGCTGTGTCACTTACAACCTGCCTCATTCACCCCATAAGCAGGATCTTCCATCTTCCAACCAGGGGGAAGCCCTGGAACAAGGCTGGGGACTCCCCGAAAAGATTGCCAGCCATCCCACTATGAGCTAAACAGACACAACAATCTGCCTGACTCTGCCTGTCTGACAGCTTGCAGGACAAAAGCCACAAAGGAAACACACAAGCATCACGCACAAATAAGGGGCTGGATTCAGACCCCAGCCCTGGAGGCTACAGTGCCAGCCACTGCGTACCAGCCACTGCGTACCAGCCACTGCGTACCAGCCACTGCGTACCAGCCACTGCGCCAGTGTTCCACCAGTGCTGTTGAACAGATTAATGATACCAAACAAATCCAGCCATGACTGTTGGAATGTACACTTATTTGCACATTCACAGACTTTCTATGATAACTGTGGGCTGAGTTTTATACCATCTACCACGATTACTGTAAATTAGCAGTAAGTAATGCCAAAGGTAGACACTTCTGCATATAGGTGTTTACGGGAAGATTTAATAAGCGAGCAATAAATCATTCCTGCAACACCTCTCTTTCTCACATTAGCTCAGACAGAACGCAGGGTTCTGTGCCAATGCAATGGAAATGTAGTTCTCTGAGACCAAACACGGAGCTTATTAGTTCCTTAAAGTCAGAGTTTCTATCTATCTATCTATCTATCTATCTATCTATCTATCTTTTACTAACCTTTTTCCTGCCTTGACACACCTTCCAGAAATGTAACAGCAGTCCTCATGATTTGTTCTCATTTGTTTTTAAAAGACACAGCAACAAAATAGCATTTTTTCTTAGAACAAACAATATAGTTATACTTCTATAGTTATGAACAGAATTTCACCAAAGATTCGCAGGTTAACCTTAACCTTAAACAAGCTGTGCTGTATTTTAATCAGCAAGCGTGCATCCTTCTATCAGCCAACAGTGCTCACGGTCAGTTGCTTGCTCATTATTTTCATTGAGACGGGGTATAAAAAAAAAAAAATAATAAAATAATAATAATAATAATAAATTAACTAATTAAGAAATTACTTTTCGAAGTTCTGCTATTTCAATATTTCTTAGCATACACCGAAGCTCATCAAAGATCGCTAGTGCTCTCGCCCTCTCTCCCTCCTCCCAAAGCCCGGCCCTCCTCCTTCCATCCCTCCCTCCATCCCTCCCTCTTTCTCCTTCTCCCCCCGGGAAGCGCGTTCGTTCGCTCACAAGCGTTTCCTTGTCGTCGAGCAACAGCGGGGCGGCGGCGCTCTCTGGATTGAACAGCTCGCTGAGCCCCGGTGTCCTCAATGGTCCGCAACTGGACTGGGGAGTGACAGTCCTTTCCTCCAAGGTAGGTGCCGATATTATGCTCCGCATGGAGGCAAATTTTTTTTTCGCGATGCGTGGCGTTCATATTTATTTCTTGTTTAAATACCATCACAGTAATCTAAAGCTTATTCCTTTGACATATTGCACCAACCTACCTTATAGTGTAGTGAAAAAGGGGTACTTCAGTAGTTGCATGCTTCGTTTTATTAATGCCACTATGAACGCCCCCTTTGGAAAACAGTCATTATGCGTCAGTTTATTTTTCTCGTTCCCCTTCCCGTCCTTATGTAGCCCTTACGTTTATGTTTGTTATACCAACGCAACGTCAGGGTCGTGCTGCGGAAAATGATCCTGTCTCTTACGACTGGATTTAGATAAATTACCCCGTAAGGTAAATGCGTGTCGTGCTGTTTCGTGTGTTCTTTCCATGTTGAGTAATGGGGAAATCTAGGTGACACCGTAATAATTACATAAATATACCGGAATAGAAAATCGCGGACGGGAGCTCGGTGCATGAGCGACTGAACAGGAAAGAGCGACAGCAGTGTGGCGTCTATAATGCGACGTGAAGCCGCGGATAGCCTGTCTCACTACGACTGTGATCCGATCAGCAGAGCGCCGTTTGTGATTTGATTTTGACGGCGGTGGTCACGCCAGTGGAGGCGTGCATAGCGATGTACTCCGCTCCCTGACAGCCTCCACCTTACCCCCCTACCAGGCTGAGAAGGGAGAGGCAGTCCCTGCGGAGGGATGGAGAGATGGTGGGATCGAGGAGGAAAAGAGGCGTAAGGACTGTGACAGAGGCACGTGCCTATTATGTCACGGTCATGGGAATTTAACAGGAGTTCATTAACGCGGGGGGCGCAGCAAACACAGTTGCAATGATGAAACATAGTGAAAATGCCCCCCCTCTCTTCTTCATGTCTCTCAATACGTGGTAGCTGGATTTCCTTTGGATTGCTCTATCTGTATAGTCGCAGGTGGCCTTAGGAAAGTTTTCGATGAAATCTAATAGTGTTTATCTAGATCTCATAAAACTGAGGTAAAGTTATAACTATGTGCAAATACTTAATAGGCAAATAGCACTATTGCAAAAAATGTCAGGATGTACAATATTTGCAGATACATTTTTGTTTATACCTTACAAAGGTGGCGTAGAATTGCATTTGGGTAGCATGAAACATTTGGATGTATGAGATAATGTAATTTAGTCAAATATTACAAATTTATCGCCTTTAACAAAAGGAAACAACAACAAAAAAAAAAAAACAAAAAAGGAAACAAGATTCATTTTCTCCATGTTTTCATAATTTTGTCTGGGTTGAAAATCCATGTATTTAGGGTTAATCTCTGTGTAATATAAAAAAGTGACTTTGGAACTGGTACTGGCAGTGGAGATGTGCATGTGGCCAGTGCTTCCAGTGGCCTGCGATTGGTCAGTTCCCAGGTAGGCAGTGTGAACTGGCGTCTGTGTTCAGCAACAAGGAGGACCGTTGGATCAGTGGTCTCTCTAGGAATCTAGACCTAACAACACTCACAGGTTTGAGTTCTGCAGATATTTGACGCAACTGCCTGTGATGCCCTCGCTGCACTGTATTAGCGGCAAACGACATTTGGAAGATTTAATAATTTGTAGCTGTATCTTGGATAATAATAAGATGTTGCAAGTAAGGTCATCTGTTGCTCTTCTGAGTTCATATAAACCTAAAAAAATATGAAGCATAGTTGTATATGTACATTAATTGCTGGCTTGAAAGCATTTGGGCTTCAAATTTCCTTGTAGATTTGGCGTCTTGGTCATTCAAATGCTCAGCTACACATGCCCAGCCAAACAGTGGACCTGTTGACTCCGTGTGTGTGTGTGTGTGTGTGTGTGTGTGTGTGATTCTGGTTGTATTCATTTTAGCCACATGATTGACTATGTGGAGGCTGTTTGTGTTAAAGAGCAGGTATACCTAATGAAATGACCACTGACTGTAGAGGACACTATATTAAAGTGCATTGAGTCAGTATTTGAAAGTAGTGTTTGTCAGAGAGGCCTGTGGATGGCCTGGTCTGTCCCGTGAAATCCCAGCTGTTTCTGACTGCATGGGGAGAATACCTGCCAGCCAGTGTAGGTGGGAGGGGTCACACGGCTGCCAGTGCTGTCGGGGGCTAAGAGGGCTAACCATTAAGGTTAATTCGATCTCACACCTCAGCCTTGACAGCTTCCTTTGTGGTCTGGAGTCAGCGGTCACTGGGGTCTGACATACACAGTCACGGTGACTCAGACACATGGACAGGCCGACGTCGGCGTAATCACACTCTGTAACTCAGCCGATAGGCAACAGGGAGTTTTGATTTGGCCTGCTTCTGCGGTTATGATTTTGACCTGTAGACACAGTTTGGTGAATTGGCAAAGCAAAACAAGCATAGGAATCACTCACACTGAAGAGAAATTGCGTAATTTCTCTTTACACGGAATCATAAACATTGATGTGTTTTGCACAGTGATGCACATCAATGCATGCAGGTAGGGATATACAAATGCACTTTTGTATTAGGATTAAAAAGAGCGAATCTCGGCAGGGTGAAAGACAGTAACAGGTACTTTGTGCTGACTGACTGGTAAGAGGTTGGTGTTGAAGTTCAGGTCAGAAAGAAGTCTGTCATCTAGACATTTCATAGAGCGTCCAGTAACTGTGTTTGTGCAGTAAAGCTCAGGAAAAAGATACATTGAAATCAGTGTAATATATTTAGATGATGTTACATTTTTTTTCTCCATCACAATGCGTCTGCTCACTGGAAAACCAGAAATGGAGCTGGAAGACCTTGTGAGTATGTAATGTGATTTTCCAGATGTAACAGTGCTCCTGTTTGATTATTCTATAATCCTTCTGCAAAGTATCATTTCATGTCCACTTCCTGTTCCTGTCTTACATTTACTTATTAGCTGTTCTGGGATTTGAATTGGAAACTGGTTAAAAATTAATAACCTTAAGTGCTACGCTTCCTGCTGTTTTTAAAATACAGCAATCGACATAAACAATGCCTGTATATGACTTTGAGTTATTATTTCAACTTCAGCTGTTGCTGTAATTTCTGGAATGAACATTATTACAATGCAGAAATCAGCTGATGGCATTTGACATAGGATTGAAATATGTAAATTTGTGGAACAGAATGTTACAGACTTGAATTTTAAGTGCAAAATCCTAGTAAATACTGGGAATTTTGTCATCTTTGTCTTTTCACTATATTTCTATATTTATATTATATAATTCCTGATCTTAAAATGAACATGACTTTACCACATTTATAAACACAAAATACCATTCCCTCGTTTATGAAATCATTCTAATTTAGTGCACATGATTTAAAACCGATAACTGAGCTAATGCATGAAATGATAAGTTTAAACACAATGGAACAATAATGGTTTATTAGGAAAAAGAAACAATAATGCTTTTCCTTTCTCCTGCATTTCCTGGCACAGGAAAACAAAAACAGGGAATGCATTTCTGAACATTGTAGTTTATGAAATGAACAATAGTAAACAAAATATGTTAAGTTCATAGTTATGTATTGGGCCCTAACCCTAACCCTAACCCTAACCAGTTAGGTAGGTATTTTCCTCGCTTCTATGGGGACAAAATTATTTGCTAAATGACGCTATATAATTTGTATGCGACAGAATTTCTAGAGTTTTAAAGGTTATCGTGTTTGTTCTTAAACTACAGAAAATACAGTATTCATTTGTGCTGCTGGAAATGTAGCCTATTTGCCCGCCAGTTTGTATTTCTGAAACGGATCGGCCTTCATCTTTTCGGTACAGAGCCCAACCACTCCTGTGGGTTTGTGTCACTCCTGTGGGCTTGTGCCAGACCCTTGTCCAGCAGGTATGTGCCATTCTGCGCCTCCTGCACTGAATGTGCCCAGTTGTCCCTGTAATAAAACACTGCCACCCACTTACTGTGATGTATTAATGCAGCAGCTTAGTGTGTCATACTCGCCAAATCAGAGATTGTCAATGAGGAGGTTCTGTGTCACCATAGTTACCGTTGCTAATGCTCTCTGTCAAGCTTTCTGGCAAGCAGGCCTCTGATGAAGCTGCTTATGAAAGAACATAGGAAACATTCATATTCTGAATTAGTCATTTGCACGCACCTTATTGTTTTTCTTAATAACCACACTAAATTGTAGCAACAGAGTAGGTGTGGAAAACTATTTAATTATATTCAAATTTAGCACTGTGGGAATCCATATTCCAATGGCGTCTCTTGGTCTGGATTTTGGTGGATCCTGGGACCCAACCCCAGCGGTACTGGGCACAGGGCAAAGGTTCACCCAGGATGGAAAGCCAATCCTACACAGGACACATACATGGCAATGCGGGGCGACCTGCGCAGGACACATGGTAACATGCCATGGTAACATGCCTTTTGACTGTGGGCGGAAACCTATGTGGTACTGGAATAACATGGCAAATCTTCATCATTTAGAGTGGAGCTGGGATTCTGACCCTGGACCACACATGTATGAGGCGACAGTAGAGGTGGGAAGTTCAGATCCAGGAAACACAAATCCAGACCAAGATTTTATTTCAAGCAAGCAGTTGAGCATAAAGAGTCACATTCACAAAAGAGGCAACTGGTTGGTTGGAACAAAATTTTGGTCTGGATTTATACTTTCTGGACCTGAACTTTCCACCTGTGGGCAAGAGTGCTTTTCCCTGAACTTTCCACCTGTGGGCAAGAGTGCTTTTCCCTGAACTTTCACACTCCCTGGCAATATGGAAATGTTATGCTTAAAGGATAGAATACAGAGTGATTTTTAAGCACAAGAAACATGAGTTTATTTGATACAAAGGTTATTTCATATATTCATCGATCCATCTTTCAAAAGCTTATCCAGTACAAGGAAGCAGTGGGACACTGGAGCCCATCCAGCAAGGCGCGATCGGACATCCTCCAGCAACATTTGCCATGATTTTTCATTTAAATGAGGAGACCGAAAGCAGCTTGATGTCTTTGAATCATAAACTTCATCATGAAAACCACTTTAAATATCTGAGTAGTTCTACATGGCAGTGTTTCCCAATCCGGTGCTTGGAGCCCCACACATGGTCCATGTTTTTACTCCCTCCCAGCTCCTGTGGACTGTCTGCGGATCCCTGAGCGCCAGAGTGGGACACAGTGCTATATGGCACTTATCAGTTAAAATAAGAAGTATACTGTCCAGAATGGCAGGCAGATTGTAGCAATCTCAGTCACATTAACTGTTGAATAATGTAACTTGGCCTTTCTTGCTGGTGGTATAGAAGCCTCGGTGTAATGATTAGGTGACTGATTTACTTTAGCGAAACTGACGGCGTCCAGCTTCTGCTTTCCTAACAGCTTCTGCGCATCCTGCCTGTGGATCGGGGGCACATCACTGCAGGTTGCCGTGCTGGGGGGGGGGGCTTTAGGATACGTATAGCCCTCTCCTCCCTTATCCCCATATCCCCCTTTCGGTGTTAACTTCAAAGCTGCTTGCTGTGCTTTGAAAGCTGTGGTGGCCCATCTGTTTGAGTCCGGACTCCTACAGGTACCAGCAGCGAGGCCCTAATGTATTTATGCATGTATGTGTCTGTGTGCCTCAGTGCTTGTGAGTGTCTGAATCGGCTGCTGGAATGACAGAGGGCCGCTGAAGCTCCTTGTGATTTGCAAGGCAAATGAAAGATGGCTGGGGTTCCGGAGAGTTCCGGTCACCTTTGTGTGGTCTCTCTGCCTGGACCCCCCTCCTCATATCGCCATCTCCTCTGCTTATGCTGAACTGGTGCCCCCCCCCCACACTCTGCTTTAGCTGCACCCCCTCTGTGGGCCGCCCCCCCCGGCATTCCCGCAGTGAGGGACCTGCTGGGACTCGCTCACTCTCTGGGTATCCTGTCAGGCGCGTGGGCTGGGCTCAGCTTGTCATTAGTTTGTGGTTCTTGGTATGCATGCATGTGATAGTGACCTCTATCTGTTACATTTTACGGATGCTTTTATCGTAAGTGACGGGTACCTGAGAATGCAGAGCCAGTCAGTTCCTGCAGCAATTGGGGCATAGGGCCTTGTGCAGGGGCCCAGCGGTGACATCATCGTGCCAACTGTGGGATTTAAACCGACGACCTTCCGGCCATGATCGCAGAGCCTTAACCAGCAGAGCCACGCGCCGTCCTTCCAGCCATAATGTTGTTTCCTTCGTCTGCATTATTCCTGAACCCAGTTATTCTCACGACAGCTGCAGGTTTTTAGAGGCATTGGGGCAGACTGAAGAGTATTTCAGGAGAATCTCTTTTAGCGAGGCAGATGGTACATTCCTCACAGGGAGGAATGGAGAGAGCCGTCTTGCAAGCTCGCAATGCATGTGCAGGCTACTAGTGAATGCTAACACATCTTGGAGCAGGAATGGGATTGGTTGTAAGAGTTATGGGGGCGTGTTATTACACAGCCTAATATTGCTGTATAGTTATATTAAAACAGTCATACGCAAATGAGCTTGATAAGCTGAGTGTGAAAAAGGAAAATATGATTTTCTATGATCCTCTAGATGACTTGACACATTGCCGTTGTCAAATATTTTAAAAATTATGTTTTATTCTTGTTAAACGTCAGTGACGAGCTAGCGCACATGATGTCAGCTGGAGCTGTGCTGAGATGAGACGAAGAAGGATACTAGCCACGATGCCATAAAAAACACATCAAAGGGCTGGACAAACAGCCAGTGGTATTTTGTTTCTGAATTAGCAAAAATCACAACATTGAAATGCAACACTGAGCATAAGTTTATGTCGTTCAGATGAAGAACCTTTTCATTTCCAGCTCGCATGGGAGCTGCGCTAAATCATGCAGTTAATATTCCTAAATGCACTGCGCATGCAATAAGCAGCTCCTGCACTGCTTTTCCTGCTAATGGTCAAACAAACCGAAGCTATTCAGTGGACTTGAAATGAAGTAAACAGCTTTCAGCCACTCGGGGGCAATTTGTTCAGAACCGTGTCTTAGTACAGTGTTTCCCAACCCGGTCCTTGGGGGCCCCGGGCAAGACCGTGAGGGCGCTGGGAGGGAACAAAAATGCAGACTCTCTGGGGGCCTCTGAGGACTGGGTTGGGAAACGCTCTCTTAGTGGGTACATATTTTGAATGTATTTAAAAATACTTTTATGTGTGTACATGATCTGCTAAAGTTTTCATTGGATTCACTGTTTGGAATGTGTATGGTTTTGTAATGATGGTATAAATGTTATTGTCCTTGCACAATAAGAGATGTGTGGAAATGTAGCACTGCAGAGTGACCTGTTTACTTTCTATGGCGCAGCAGAAACAGCGGCCGGACGCTAATGCGTGCCTGTATTTGGAAGATGAGGCCAGTCAAACAGAACGAGGCGACGTCAGCGGCTAAGCTTGGCCCTCGATGCTGCCTTCTCACTGCGGTGATGCTATGTTGCCTGGCTTGCCAGCTGGCCCAATCACAGTCTTTCTCACACAGATTCTCCCTGACGAATCACCTCAGGGAGAGTAGAGGAATCATGGGTCCTTTGTGTTATTGGGGGCAGTGATACAACATAGAAATTGAGACAGTTCCATCTAATTATGATTGAAATTGCCTGCTTCATAGTGTATGAACCAGACTGGCATCCTGTACAGGCTGAACCCCAGCCTTGTACCCTGTGTGGCCAAGGTCTGGCTCCAGCTCACCCATAATCTTGACAAGGCTAAGTGGTTGGAAGATGAAAGGATAAACCAGAGTGCGTCTCCCAAAAGCGCGGTTGCTAACTACATTAGCAACTTACACAGCTGAAACCATGCAACTGAATGGGTCCCAATACGTAAGTTGCGGGAGGTTTTGGGAAACAAAACAGACTGAGGTACAGTCCCCTGTCCTATTAAGTATTATCTCCGATAATAATGATCACATGACACAATGTTGAAAGAGTATGATTTCTCAAAGTGTTTTCTGAAAATAAAATATAAATGTAGTTTTGAGGTTTATGTTAGCCAAAACTGTGCTGCGTAATGCTATTTCAAGGCCAAATTATAAAGATAAAATGATCTGCATAGAAAGCAGTTAGAAATAGGTAAAAAAAACATGCAAGCTGGAGTATCTGTGATTGGCGACACGTGAGTCGTTGCCCTAATGTTATGTAGGTTTATCATCATTTGAACAGCACAGCAGAATGTGCCACGGCTCCTTACTCCAGCCCATTTCCCTTGTGGGGGCGTATAAGAGTAACAGTTGATGAGCAGTGTTTGTCCTTCAGAAGCTCTACAGACCCTCCAGATTTATCTGCTGCTCCATTCAGTCGCCTTGCTGTGAGTCAGCAAAATGATCATGGCTTTTCTCCTCATTTCTTTCTTAGTGCACTTAATGTCTCCATTTTCCTTCTCATTTGCCCTTCGGTATTTGTTTACTTACGTACCTCATGCATATTATTGAAACGTTTTTTCCGGATTGTTCTTCCGCCCTGCTGCCTCACAATTTCTTTTCCATCTTCGGCACATCTGTATGGTAGCACGAGATCGCTACATAGTGCTGATATCTTGATCGGTCAATCTGACAAGCATGAGGGCGTTCTTTTGCCCTCAAGGTGTTACTGTGTGGGTGAGCTTTCCATTGCTCAGGATGTATAGAGAGACTGTGACTGACAGACAAAAACCTGAGAAATCAGGAGCCTGTTCGCCTTCAGTCTATTCTGCAAGCAGAGTCCCTGTGCTCCCACACTGAAAGTATCCATGACTTAATTACCCTTAAGGAAGACCAGCACGTTTTAATCACTGGCATTCGCTTTTATTTAAAGTGCGATTCCCAGCTCACCGGAGCTCCATCTCATTTTAAATGGAAACTGGATTTAGGTGGATTCTCGATGTGGGATTAGTTAATCTTACGAATTCTCTGTGAAATGCTGTTACGTTTCTGCCCCCTTTTCAGGACAGAGCAGGCGGACGCGTATTCACGAGGAGTCTCATCGCTAGCCTTTAGCGTTTGCCGCCGGCTTGCGAACAGGTTAGACCCGTCCGGGTTGGGACGCGTCTGCCTTCCTGTGCTTCAGCACGTCTGCTTTGGCAGTGCTGCTTGGTTTACGTCAGCATCAGGTATGCCACCAAAGTCAAAATGCCGTTCATCACTTAAGTAAATGTCCAGCTGTATAAATGGAAGGAGTATACAAATTAAGCTTCTGCTGCATAGAATAAAATGTAAAACAATAAACCACAACATCTTATTGTCATTGTTGATATTACTGTTATTCTTCCTTGAAAACTCTATTGCCGTCATACGGTATTTGTAATTGCATACTTCTAGCTGTCTTGTTGAGTCACCGAAGGAGATGTTGCTATTGCCCAGCGAGTCTTTCCTTGTGCTGAGTATGGCCTGCATATGCGGTCGACAAGGACGTACGTTCCCGCTCCTTGATGCTAATGACAACTGCAGGTTAACCTCTCACAGCAATGTCTTACCCTTGCAGTAGTACTGCGTCAGCGAGTCAGTCCACGCTCCTCTCCAGTACCATCCTGTCTAGTTCATTACAGGTGCAGAGATATTCTACATGAATATTTATACCATCATTCTGGCAGAATTCGGAGGACATAAATCTGGAGTTAATATGCATGTTTCTTATATAGATACTTAAGTTTACAGAGTCCTTGTGCGTGCCGTGTTCTTTGGGCACCTTGCCAAGTTCAGCGTGCAATGACTGCATCACTTTTCACAGTTGATCCTAACGGGAATAAAAGCGAAATCAGCAAAAGACGCTAACACTTTACTTGATGGGGCACAAATACTATAGTATTCATCTATTTCTTATGTATTAATTAACCACAGACTATGTCTTACTGATACTTATTCATTAATGAATTGGTCAATCTACGAACAACTCATTAATGAATTGTGATGCATGCTTTTTTATTTATCTCAAGCAGTTACTATATTTATTACTATATCTGTTAATTCTGTAAACCTTTGTGAACTACTGAAGGAACGAGTAATGAATAAACCAAGTGAAATACTGATCTCATGTTTGTTCATGGGGGCGGCATGTTGGTGCAGTGGTTAGCACTGTTGCCTCGCACCTCTGGGACCCGGGTTCTGGTCTCATGTGTGTGGAGTTTGCATGTT
>JABFEA020000130.1:17003470-17048401 GCA_019775915.2 Cyphomyrus plagiostoma | reverse complement strand
ATCAAACGATGTGGCATCCTTTCATTCCTAACACATTACCCAGTTCATATCAGTATAGATATACAGCATGATTTTTTTCCCCATTGAGATCTGATGTGTTTTCAAAGCGTTCCTTTAATTTTTTTGAGCAGTGTATATATATATATATATATATATATATATATATATTACACACACACACACACACACACACACACACAAACATATACACACACAATCTAGATGTGCGTTGTAAACCTGAATGAAACAAACAACAGTGTGATCATACATTCTTTTTAGGAACATTTTAACATTTTAACCTCATTAAGAGTGAAGCATTCTGGGAACCATCATATATTTCAGTCAGATATATTAAAATGGGCTAATTATGTTTTTTTAAATTTGCCTTTTCTGACTCAAAAATTACAAGAAATATTCTTTAGGATGTTTTAAAAATCCATATTTTAAACTCCTATAAAAGGAGGACTCCTGTAGCTTGAGAAAGTGTGGTGTACTTTATAGAGTTCTCCTTTTGGTCTGTGAGAATATAAACTGTTCCACCATGGAGGAGGTAATCAGTCTGATGTTCTTATGCGTTTACGACAAGTGTGCACTGAAATCCATCTGTGAAATGGGCAGAGTGTAAAAAGTGTAACCTGCCAGGCATAAATGCCTCCACATATCCGTATGTTTCAGGATGCAGGGAGAATCCACGCAGAACCTTCCCAGAGTGAGCTGAGGCAGCATTCACACCCGCAACACCTGCATTAAAATTGCACGGCGCTACCTGCAGAGCCACTGTGGTCATGTAGCTGGTGCACTGATGTTATATATGTTCGCTGCTTTAGGTAAAGAAGCTATATATGGAGTTTGCTGAGAGGTGCGCCTTCAGAAGTGGGTGGATTTACAATTCAGATAATAATGCCACAATGGGTCTGTATAATGGGCTCTCATCACTTATCAGTTACACTGTGAGTTGCATTTTTGTCCCTCCAAACAATTTTATCCAGTATGGCCTGATGAAAAGCCAAAAAGAAAGGGGAGAATCTCAGATTAAAAAGGAATAAAAATGAAATGCGGGTGAGCCATGACTCTGCGCTTACTTAACTTCCATTGCATACAATTCATCCTGATTCTTGACATTCCAGGTATCTGTAAGAGTGTGATTACCACTCTGTTCTGACTCTGCTGCATATGGAGCGGAGAGGCCTCAATGAGGACGTGCATCTGCATCAGTCGCGTCTCAAATGCTCTCAAAAATAACTCAGGACAAAACTTGATCCTCATATCCTGCCTTTCTTCCAGAGAAAGAGTGTCGGGACTAAAAACGTCTAATGAGCATTTCTTAGGAAATAAAAATGCCTCCCTTTAGGTTTCTTGCAGCAGTGGCTTGATTCAGGGCGCTTGGTACAGAATTACCCCTGTGGCTCCTGGCTGCCTTTACTTCCGTTGGTTGGACTTGCAGTTCCGTGCTCAGAATGCAGTTTGAGTTCTGCAATGTTTTGCATGACACATTAACGAACCGGTCCACCCTGCCCCAAACCCTGCGTGCAATAACACCGCCTGTTCCAGCACGGAGATGTTCTCCTGTTCCTATGAGCATCTGCCTCAGCAGGCTGACATACCTGGTGATCCTGCTGGTGACAAATCACTTGTTTGTTCCTGGGGGGTTTCAGACAGGATCTTACCCAGTTGTTTTGGTCATCTGGCCCCTTGTCTGTGGTGTGAAATATCTCCTCTCCCTTCGGTTGATGTTCATCACATTTGCCATAATAAGCACAGTGTGAACATGTTGCTGTGACGAGCTGCACTATCCATCTATGCGGCATGTTTAATGTAACAACCTTCCTATGTCTTATCATGTTGTAAGACGAAAATAGGAGAGATGCCACGATGGCAACTATATATAAGCTATAAGCATTCACCTTCATCATCTGAAAATACATAAATTCTAATCCAACATGGGTTGGGCAGATAGGAATAGATTATGGCTCACTGGATTGAGTTTTTTACATTTTAGTCAGCAAATGCTCTTGGCATTATGATTTACAATTTTGCGCTCTATTGATTTATGTTAGATGGCTGTACTGGGCCACCGCAGTGTGGTCCACTGGTGATTTGTTTGCTTAGTAGTGGGATAGCGTGATTAAACTGGTACAGCGTGAGGTATGGTCCTGTGGGGTGGAGAGGCAGGATCTAATGGGGAGTAGCATTGTAGATTAGAGAGGGCTTCCAGAGGCCAACATGTGCAGATCACTGCAGGGGGTCTTCAGGAAAGGCAGCGTGTGCCTCAGTGATATATTCAGCTGAAACGTTAATATTCACTGAAACTATGAATTATTGCACTTTTGACATTCTGCTGTTGGGATGGTTTCCTGGAGCACAACTCAATTTTAACCTGTCATAGATTTGCTCTCTCTTCATTTATTAATAAGTAATTAATAATTACTGTGTCTGGCTTTGAACGCAGAAGGAAGCTCATCTTCCCTGCTTGCCCTGTCCCATGAATATTAGAATGTTAGAATATTATTAAAGGCTAGATTTTATTCTTTTGGGACAAACTTTACTTTGGGTGAAAATAATCTCCGTACTTAAGCAGACTGAGCTGGGAACAATGATGGCATTGTGGTACTGCCCAATCGTGGCCATGAAACGCGGCTTGCAGACTCTGTCTTAACGATCCTTTCCTAGGTTCACACATGGACATTGAAACCAAGGTATGTATAAAACAATTTGGAAACTGTTTTTTTAAATAAGCTTATGAATGAATCAGTTCTTTTATTTTTCTGGGAACCAGCATATTTTCTGCTCTATAAGCTACGATTGGCTGGTGGGTCTAAACGCTGAAACACTTCTGTAGAAAAGCAGTTAGCTGCTTAAATTTCGCCTTTCATGTAACAGCTAAAGCCATGTTATCCTTTTATTGTTTACAGCTGCAATTATTTTCACAAGATTAATAAAACTCACAAGATTAATTAACTCACTTCATGACATTATAACTCTAACAATGCAGCCTTTTAACTTTATCTTTGTCTCCGTATGTTCATTTTTGCTTCTAGCCACTTTTCTCTGGAAACATGATAATTTCCCCTGTTTCGTATGCAATCAGCATATATTTGCTGTAATTCATCAGACGGAGGTACTACAAAGCATTTAAAGTGGCTCAGAGTTCCGAGATGTGGCCTCACTGCTAACCACAGGAGGGCAACAGCAGTAACACCAGCAGCTGTATGTCCCTGTGGTTACTGTCGGCTTGTAATTGCTGAGTGGAGTGTGGCCCTTCGGAGTGTGGCCCTTCGGAGTGTGGCCCTTTGGAGTATGGCCCTTTGGAGTGTGGCCCTTTGGAGTGTGGCCCTTTGGAGTGTGGCCTTTCGGAGTGTGGCCTTTCGGAGTGTGGCCCTTCGGAGTGTGGCCCTTCGGAGTGTGGCCCTTCGGAGTGTGGCCCTTCAGAACACTGATGCCTAACCAAAGTCCCGCTTCTGCTCTACAAAAATTCCTTCTTCTGACATCATCCACCGGCTTCTTGTGTTCCAGTCATGTCTTCGCTGAGTACCTCATTAGCTAAAGAACGATGGGAAATTGGTCAGTATCTTTAAGAGCAGAGTGTTGGGTTGTTGTGAAGGAGTATCTTAACATACAAGGGACTCTGAGCACTGTAAGGTGAATTGACCGCCAGTTTCAAGTGTTTGTTATTTTAATTTTCTTAAAGTTACACGAGATGTCCAATTTATTAAACTGCTATCCATAAAAATATTCCTCCCCCTTTAGAATCAACAAGCTCAATGAGATTTGTTGCAGTGTGTGTGAAACAGAGTTGTTTTGATTTGGTTTTGTTGCTGAGAGACTGTCAGATACTTTATGGATGAGCCACTATTAGGCGGGAGGTATTAAATGTCATAACGTGTCTTATACCTCATTCAGCAGCAGACCGGTATTATGAGCCATACAGTAGTCTGCGAGGCAGGTATATCGTAGCAGCTTTACATTGATGACTCATACGTGGAAGTATTTTGATTAGATGCTCTGCTCTTGCTTTGTGCCAACAAATGGCCTGAGGTTTGCTTTATAAGGGCGGAGCCGGCAGTGCAGTCCCTCGCTGCTCGATCTGTTATTTACAATTGGGGAGCCTCAGCGGAGTTTGCAGGCCGTGTGGGAAAGGGTGTGCCTCGCGCCCGAAGGCGGAGGGCTGCACATGAGCGACCTGGGAAAACGCCCACTAATTACATTTAAACCTTCCTGGGTGTCGCTGTCTGCACACGTCAAAAACATCCCTTTGAGCCGATGGATGCCTCGAGCTACTTCGCAATCCCAGGAAGACTAACGAAACCTGCGAGCAGTGGAATGTTTTTCTGACAAGATGTCGGCTGCGTCCGAGTGTGAGGGGGGCACTCACACATGGATCAGTGTGCTTCTGAGGACAGTTAGGCTCTTCAGTCCTTCAGTCATACCTACTGCAGGCCATTCACATGTTGTTGGGATCACCGGGGTGATTCTTTTTGAAGATTCCTGCTTGTGCTGTTCACATTAATGTCTTAAAGATGCTTTACTGCTGTGGCATACAGGAGGGACCAGGCTGCAATCCAGCCACCTTGTTACTGCTCTTGCTGATAAGGGTGACGTGGAGTCTATCCCAAGCAATACCGGGCACAGGGCTGGGGTACGTCCTGGATGGGTTAACAGGGTCACAAAGACCCAGCGCAATGCGAAGATGCCAGTTTACCTGATGGACTGGGGAAATGTCCAGGAGAGAGCTGGAGACAAGACTCAAACCCCTGACCCTAAGCCTCAGGTTTAACCGTAAAGCTTCTGCTCCATCTCTGGGCTTCTTTGGTTAATTATCTGAGTGTAAAGCCTCATGTGTGCCTCTCTAAGGCTGTGGCTTCCTGCTTGCGGTGGGCAGGGGCATCAGGGCTTGGCAGAGGCGGGACCCGTCAGTGTACCAGTGACGCTTTCAGCAGCCTCTGCTGGGAGATGCATCGGCCGACGTTTTGACATGGAGGTTGGATCCGCCGTACATCAGCCCAACAAAATATCACTGGGTGGTTTTGTGCTCATTCGTATGCGGCAATTTTCCAGATCCTGCCATCAGCCCAGTTCACTTTCTTTTCTGCATGACACCGGTAGGGAATATTTAAAGCGTTTGATCACGTCTACTGGAGCCGTCACAGCTGTGAGAGGAGGAGGGTGTGCCATTACAAAGCCGGTTTAAAATAATGGTGCTAATTTGGGGCCTTTATTATATGAGCACCTCTTCCTGGTGGGTGTGCTGGGACGGAAAGCAATTCAAAGGGGTACGGCTACAGTGATGTTTACGGTAGTGGGCTTTGCCCCCAGTGTGTTGCTTGCAGTTGCTGGTCACGGCCCAGCACACTGGGGACAGGAGCTGTGAGGGAAATTGGAAGAGGCACGGAGAGGCAGCTGCTGTGGAACGTCAGTCCATGAAGAAATATAGCTAAAAGCCGCGGGCTGCTTGTATCTTAGTCTTGCTGCATATCATAATGCTCAGAGAACCTCTAAGCAGACATGAGGAGTACAAATAAGCACTTGTGCTGTGTGTTAACTGAAATTGATGTGGTTTGTAGAGTTAGTGGGGGCAAGCTTGATATTAGCGAATTACCTGTGCTGCTTTTTTAAGGGACTTTCACTCCCCAGGAAAGTTCAGACAGCTCTTTTTGTGCGAGGGCCACTCAGGGGCTGAAGACACCTGTCAAAGAGATGTGTCGAGTATCCCAAAGAGACACTTTTTTTATGCGGTTCTGCTTATGGAGTACGGCTCTGCTCTGGCGCCTTGGGCAGCCGGTCGTCACTCATAGCTGCTTGCTCTTCTGCAGATTACCAGGCCTTGCTGTCCTCATTAGGATGAAATACAGAGGTGTACTGTGAGTGAGGGGCAGGTGACCTGTGTCGTCCAATGGCTGATCTGTGTCACGGGCCCTCGGGGTCATGACCGGAGACAGTCTTGGTCCTTCCCTCTCTTCTTTCTCGCTTCTGCCTCCACCACTTCTATGTCTTATTCCTCTCTTCCTCCTTTTTTGTTTTCTGTCCTCTCCTCATAGCCATCCCCTCTTTCATACTGCTGTAGCCTCCCTCTTTCTTTCTTTCCTTCCGCTGACAGTTCTGTCACACTCTCAGCGTTACAGGAAAAAAAAAATTCAGAGCTGTCGCTATGGCAACTGAATATCTGCTCCCAGCCACCCTTTCTCCCTCTTACACACATGCACGGTCTCCCTCCCTCCCTCTCTCCCTCTCTCTCTCTCTCTCTCTCTCTCTCTCTCTTTGCAGTCTTTCTTTCTGGAGAGAAACAGAGAAGTGATGGAAGCTGTACAATAAGGAATATTAAAAATAAATGAATAAGTCGACAGACTGACTACAGAGCTGCAGGTTTCATTTTATTAAAACTCTAGTTTATTGTTCTAGACACGCTGATCCTTTTCGAAATGGTGCATCAGCCAACAATGGACAGCCAAACCCTTTACTTTGCTTCTGCCCCCTTCAGTGAGTCTCTGCTCAGCCCAGCGCAGCTGGACAGGGAAGCGCACCGGACATGCATGCGTCGGATGTCCTTGGCTGTCACTGTCTATTGTGTCTCCTTGTGTTCTGAGGTCCACGCATCCCCCTGCTCCTTAGAGCAGGCAGTGGGGCATGAATATAGGATAAAGACCATCGCACCTGGCATGCATGTTTCAGTCTGCCATAGTAATGTTTATTGTTTTGGTAATAAATCCGAATGCATTCCCTGGACAGGAGACCCAGGAAGATCCTGAGAGATTGCTTGCAGTGTGCTGGGTTGTGTGCAGGATGATGGGATTGCCCTGTTCATATGCTGCCTTGAGTAATGCTGTAAATCATGTAGCTCGGGGGGTGATTCTAGGATTTTTTTTTTTATATGGGGGGCACAAGAGGGACCATAATTCATACAAAGGGGTCAACCTTATCATTAGCCAATGATATGTTCTGAGTTGGTGAGTGACAGGGGAGGGGTCCTTCGACGTCCAATCAGCTCTAAGGTAGGACTAGTCCCACTGTAGCCATGTCTCTGTATTGGCCCCTGTGAGGCTCCGGGGCACTGCAGGGGAGGGGTGAGGAGCAGTCAACGTCAGGGATCACACATGGGCAGGGTGATGTGGACCTCGCTCTTAGGACAGGGAATCGCATGCCAGCAATGGTGGAACCTAGGGAGATGTGGTCTTCAAGTGTTTCTGCCAAGTGTCTGTGAACACCCCAGAAGTAATATGGACCTGTTCATGCAGATCCTAACGTACCTCTGGGTCAGATACCATAACAAATATAGTCCGGCACAAGTATGGATATACTGCTTGTAAAATAATAGCATCATCATTCTGTATATAGATTGATGTAGGCAGCCTAAATAAATCCACTTAAAGCTGCAACGGTTTGGAGGTGTTGGTGCTGCAGAAAAAATAATGCTGTAAAACATGAATTATAGATTCTGTCAGGTTAATATTCAGTAATTTTTACGTTTTAGCAATGAAAGTGAAAACTAATTTACCATCCGGCTCAGGGCCATAGTCCTCTCTGAATCGGAGCCAGAGAAAATTTGCATTGAAGCAGGTTCATAACCCGTGCTCCTCTTTGGCCAGGAGTGGATGTATCCATTCGTCTTCTTTTTTTTACCCAGTGGGACCGTTATGAAATCCTTGTGGGAGATCTACAGTAGGGCAGCTTGCAGCTTGCTATAGGCGGCTTGCCGGCTCATTTACACGCGAAAGGTCACAAAGCCAGCATTGACGAAGCCCGGATCGCGCGGATGGAAGGATTCTATCTTATGACAGGGTGCCTCAGTTTAAATCTGGATATGCAAACAGTAAGAGTGCAGAAGATGATGCAGTTAAAACTGGGTGCTAAAGAGTGTCAGCATAACGTCTTTCAGCTTTTGCAAGGAACTTCTCCTGCCTCCTGGTTAATGTGTCCCTGTGCGCCACTGCAAATGTGTTCGGAAGGACAGGATGAAGGATTGCATCTGAAATGACTGCTGACGTCCATCTGTACACTTTCTCGGACTCATTTGAATGCCCGCCATCCATTTCCCTGTATAATTTCATGTGTTACGGGGAAGGCTAGGAGTCCATCTTACTCAGCTATTAAATCAAAGCAGTTAAATATGTCGCAAATTGTACAAAAACTGTCTCACTGTTGTGTTTTTGTGTTCGTGTTGCGAATGGATGAAAAGCATTAGATAAAATGGTCATGGGGTCAGATGTTTGTCATGGGGTTTCCAAGTTTTGTGATTGATTGTTCCTGTCTGAAGCTCGGCCTGTTGGAACGCCCTTCACCCTCGCAGTAACGGGCACTAACTATATTCATCGGTTGTCCTCAGTGACTCCTGTTTCTTGGTTCTCTTATTTTAGGATACCAAACAGTTACCATGACCACAGAGACAGGCCCAGAGTCAGAGGTGAGGAATTCAGTAGAAGAACCCCCCCAGCGGAGAGGGGCTCCCAGTGGAATGCAGGAGTCGGCCGCCGACGGCAGGACAGGCAAGCAGGTGGGACGGTCTCCACGCTACACGAGGATGAAATGCAAAGCTGCCTATGCTGATGTGCTATTTAGTGAGCTGTGATTTAAAAAGCTCAATTACAGTGACAGAGCAACAGTGACATTTGCTTTTACCCATCTGCCAATTTTATTATATTACTCAAATAAGCCTCAGTCTGGCAGGTACTGTGAGGGCTGCATATTCCTGGCTATACCTGGATTTATCACTCCAGATGTCACTCATGCTTATAGCTCAGCAGATGTCTTAGCAGCTACCCCCGTGGTGCGCAGGGTGAGGATCCACCTTGTTTGTTTATGGATGACTTGGGCTTATATGTAGAAAAAAATGTGACCCTTTATTTTCCAGCCGTGAGACTGTGACCTCGGCTGTAATTAGTTTTCTAATTTGTTTCAGCATATTGTGCCAGGCATATTACCCATAATGCAGTAGATCTTGTCTATTTATTTGTGTGATCTTGTAATCGTGGAGGGAGATTTTTTGCCACTTGACTGACAGTTTTCTTTATTTAAAACTTGCACAGTGTTAACATTGTGTGGTAGTTCTGTCAGTGACAGTTGCTTCCAAGATGTTAATATGAAACAAATGGCATTAATCAGCTGAACAATACAACATATGATGTAGTATCGTTTGTTATGTGATTTAATGTTGTTTGTTTTATATTACAAATTAAGTTACAGTGAGAAATTTTGATTGATGGTTACTTACCTTTGCTGAAAGGATCACAGCACCAGGCTTCCAGACGACCACAAGGATGGTGATAATGCTTCAGAGAAGACAACCCCCAGCAAGATCCCAAAATCGCCCCAGAAATCATCAAAACGGCCAAAGACTGCACCATTCAAGGTGACCTTGTTGGATACCTCAGTTTATGAAGCTGGAATTGAGGTACGTGGTCAACATATATGCAGATAAGATATTCATCCATCTACCATAACTTCTTATCGAGTACCAGATCGTGGGAAACCAGAGTGCTTACTTATGCACATGTTTTTGGCCTACTGGAGGAATACAGGAAATGCATGAATTAGTAATATTGGGGCAAATTGTTTTGTTATCACAAGAGGAAAAGTGAAAATGCACATAAGACAAATGAACTCAGAACTGCCAGAGCTGTTTCAGTTATTCATGCAGTGCAGCTGGGGCAGTTATTGGCTTTTCATTTGACCTCATCATTAGCCAATGATGTGTTCTGAGTCAGTGAGTGACAGGGGAGGGGTCCTTTGAGGACCAATCAGCTCTCAAGTAGGACTAGATGCTTGTTTTTATCGTTTTGGCTTCTGGGAGAAGCAAAGCAATGAAGTATCAGGGTGTGTGTGAAATATTGCACTATTGTGTATGGGAAGCTCAAGTAAACAAAGAAATCTGAGAATTAAACTGAATTATTTTTACAAAATAAACTTCGTAATCATTATCTCCACACATTTTTTGGTTCTCGTGACAAGGGACGTTCAACCTGCCTGTTTTTAGTGGAAAACCAAACCTAGCAAATTAGGTGGAATAATCTGGGACTTGTTGGTGTTGAGGGTGAAGGTTTGTCCTCAAGTCCCTCAAGGGGATGTCTACTCCGTCTTCATAACTATCTGCTGGAGCTTGGCTATACAAGGAGAGGATGATGGTTTTGGCCTACATGCCTTATCAGGCCTGTGCAGCCCCCGATTTCTCAGTGATTGAATGCGACCACATTCACGTTCACCGACCTGACTCTGCCGTAAGCAGCTCGAGTGACTCATGTTCTTGGTAGTTCACAGGATGGCCTCACATAGGACTGACATTGATTGTATTTCAAATGTTTGCACATTGCGAAATGTGCGTGTATATCACAAAAAACTGGTACCAGTTTTCAATTCTTTCTCCTCCCAAAAAGCTCATAAATTAATCATAATGTCGCTGCATACCTTTTAGCTAAAAACTGCACATACAGTCATGCCAGGTCTTCATTATCCCAAATTATTGAGCCCTCTATTTCTGTTACATATTGAAATATTTACATGTCATACAATCTTGTTCATAGTTACTATAGGAGGGCTTGGACATTTCCAAGCAGAGCACTGTACTTTATGTAATCCATTTATACCCAGTAACCATTATTTCAGGAAATGGTAAGAGAAAAGTCTAATCACTGTTGGATGGGCCAAACAGTGGCTCTTCTCTGTTCCTGAATCTGCGTTGGCACCTTTTATGTTCCCCTTCTTCATACTCCAGCACACTTTACATTATTATCACACTCACCTTATGCTGGGGAGGGAAGCTGTCATATATGGCCTTATGACAGCGAGCTACTGCTGTGCTTTTAAGTGTCCTCTTCCCCTTGTCATCCATTCTTATCTGTATGTCTGTTTTCATGTATATGCTTCACTGTGAAGCACTTTGAGCTGCGCTGCTTGCGGGAAAGGTGCTATGTAAATAATGTCATTATTCTCCCATTCTACTCTAGTTATTTAGGCCGGGACCAGGCAGCAATCGGCCCGTTGCACGTGCAACTGCAGCCGCCTTTCTCACGTCTCCTGTTGGCTCTCTACTTTATGCATGTTTGCTAGGCTGCTTATTACCCGAGGACAGGCATTGTTTTCATGGTACTTACTTCGCCCACGGAAAAGTGAAATGCGCTCTAGATCTATGCCTGAATATATTAGCTCCAGTTTATTTCTCCACAGGAATTCTCACATGTAGAAAAATGTGATTTGTGGTAGTTGGATCAAAAGTGAAATTGAATCAGCTGCTCACTATTAAGGAAATGCTGTTTCTTAGACATTGTATGTTTGATTCAATGCACTTGTAGGCACCCTAACCCTAAACCTTTTTCAAGCCTTATGGGGATACAAATATCATAATGACAACTTAAAGAGATTCTGCTCCTTAACTATCAGGCCCGTCACACATTGATGCTCTTGGGAGATCGTTGGGAGAATCTTCTGAAGATCTGTCATCCTCGCCTGTCTCTTAGGGGGTTACTGGTCATTCCCTTAGCCAGCGCAAGAGGCAGGATGGCATTTTTCCTTGTAAACTTGCCTCCAGAAATTGGGCAACTATAAAAAGGAAATGATGCACACTGCTTCTGTTACCCTGGCAACTACTGCTCTGTCTCCCTGTCACCGCGGAAACCAGGCTCCCTGGAAGGCAGGCAGTCAGTTGTGTTCTCTGCCCCAGAGAGCTGCATGCAGAAATTTGTGGCCCCGCCCTCAGGAAGAGGTCCATTGAAGCTTGGCATTGTGATGTTTGGTGAGCCCCTTGTTTAGGGCTATGCCTGCATCTCCTTCTAGACTGGCTCAGAGTTACGTTAGATTTCAGAGGCAGTATCTCTTTGCTTCTTTGAAGTATTTCGTATGGGGTTCATTAAACGACACATTTCTCCATATGGCTGCATGAAAGGTTATTAATAGGACCACAGTGGAACAGGAATAGAAAGTAAATTCCATTAAATAACAGGATGAAGGGGTTACGATTTCTGGGTGTTTACAACATACATGTCAATGAACATACAATATTATAAATGCAATAGCCTCTCTCATGTGTTCATTTCCTTTTTCACATTTAATTTCCTTTCTGGAAGTGAAAAAGTCATTTGGCCTTTTGGTACATCATTCGTAGAAAGGAAGAGTTGAGGGCTGAACTTGATTTGATAACAATTGATAAAATGATTCGATTTTAAGGAAAGATTTGTATTAGTCTTTGGGGAAAATTACTATTTGTTTGCAGTAAAAGATCTCAAAGATTTCTGATTAGTAGATATAATGAAAAGGCCCATTCATCACTCCTCATAATACCAGTCTGACAAGTTTCTGAAACATGCATGGCTTGTTATGAACACAACAGATAAGGTCTTGCATTATTTTATTGTAGAAAATACATTCTGGTACCTGGATTTTGTTTTGGTGGCGCAACTTTGTTCCTTGTGTATTTGTTTTTGTATGTGCAGAAACACGCCCGAGGGCAACACCTTCTGGATGTGGTGTGTGAACATCTGAACCTGCTGGAGAAAGACTACTTTGGCTTGACTTTCTGCGATGCAGACAGCCAAAAGGTCTGGCCATCTTCGGAAATTACATCCTTGTTTTTTGTTGGTAATGGTTACGCTTGTTACCACTGTGTATTAATTCAATATCTTGGCCAAGGCGTGACTTGCTTGACCTAATTCACAGTGGAATGTTTTCCTCTGTTTTGGTACTTTAATTATACTAGCTGAAATCTGAACCAGTGTGCAATATTTTGAAGTATGACAATGTTTGCATGGATAAAGGGAGCAGAATTATGGTAGGAATGCAGTCATTCTTGATTAAATTCCCAACAGCAACTAGACAGTTCCAGTGACTTGTTGATGTCCAGCTGATGGAGAACATTCAAACCTTTTCCACCTATATCAGCAGGGCTTTACTTTGTCTATGAATTAAGAGGAAGGCACATTCATCACTGTCGCCTCTTGTGCTGGGTGAGGAGTACAGTGCCAATGTTTGCATATGTAATATACAGGGGTTGACATAACTGGTACGCAAGTACGCATTCGCTTTTAGAAGCGATGCATGCGGCAATCGATTGTTGTGACAGCGTGAATGCGTACGTATTTTATGTGCATTTGCACCGATACGACAAGAAATTACCGTGCATTTTAACCTCTATGCCGCAAATGAAGTACGAATTAGCATATAAAGGTTAAAATGCATGATAATTTCTTGTGGTATCGGCACAAATGCACATAAAATACGTACGCATTCACGCTGTCACAACAATCGATTGCCGCATGCATCGCTTCTAAAAGCGAATGCGTACTTGCGTACCAGTTATGTCAACCCCTCCTAATATAAAACAGCACACAGCAAAAATCAGTAGCTATCAGCTACGATGTGAGGGGTACGTAGCGCAGGGTTAGGGTCAAGGTTGGGGTTAGCCAGATACCATTCCATTAGTCAGTGCCGGGATGAGATTAATACATTCTGTTTTTCCGCTAAATGCTCATTAGTGCTTTTATGTTGAAAAGGGTGTATAGCCTATAATATAACTGTAGATCATGGGTGAACAGGTCCTCGTTTTGATCATTGTGGAATGAAGGCAGAGTAATTGCATTTCTTTGGTGAAATTATGATAATTATACTGCCACTAGACAAGATATTTGGATGGTACTGAATGGTTATTAGTAGTATCTTCATTTCAGGCTGCCTTGGGTGAGTCGAGTAAAACTGAGGAATCTCCGGATTTTCTCTGACTTATCGTCCAGTTACTCAGTTTGAAGGTGTAACTGTGTCACGTTGGAGGGGCAGATTGTATAGAAGTCTGGGAGAAAAAGCATGACGTGAAAGGAGAAAAAGTGGATCATTATTGGTTGTGTCTCTGCCTGCCTGGCACTGCCTCTGGGATATAATGTTTACTCTACTATTTTTGGTATAATTATTAGGTGATTGCTTAGTAGAGTATATCTCCATGTAAGGTCGTTAGGGTAATGTATTAGAGCTGAAAACATTGCAGAGTATCCTCTCAATATCTCATCATTACCTACAAGTTCCAGTTTCTACTTGGAATCAAACACGAGAATGAGAATTTTCAAATCAATTTTGGCTGATGTCATTTCTGTCCGATAATGGAAATTTATTTGTTTCAAACCCACGTGGTTTTGGGGTTTCCTCTTAAGTTGGACATTTTTTATTTTAATGCAGTTTCTTCTTCCCTTTATAAAATAAAGAAAACTGAGTCATCCTCCCCGAAGGGCTGTTAGCAGGAACAATCAGTGTAGAAATAAATTGGATGTCACTAATTTGCACCCTTCTCTGTGATTTTATTCCTCTATTCCATGCTGCAAAGAATATTTCATGGCCACAGTCATAAAACTCGAAATCTGTATCGTCAGCCTGCTGGCTATGTGCGCCCTGCAAATAGTGCCCCTAGTGGCAGAGATTATTATGCAAGAAACTTTTACTCTGTGACATTTTTAATAATGTAGCCGAGGGTAATTTGGCATCACAATGTGATGACAGATGCTTAATTCTGCACTCATGTCCTCATATTGAAAATCACAGCAGGGAGGGGTGACTTCCTGTTTTTTTTTTTCTTCAGCTGAAAAGGCCTCTACTGGGAAAGACACCCCACAATTTTTCAGACATTTAGTGAGGTGATGGATGTTGAGTTTGCTCGGTGCCAGTGTGATATAGCCCTTATTTTTCCCTCCAGAACTGGCTGGACCCTTCCAAGGAGATCAAGAAACAGATGCGTGGTTAGTATTCTGACAGTGCTGACATTGCTCTAACACACACACATATATGCACACACACGCACACACACACACACACACGCACACACCCGTAATTATTGAATGATTGAAGTTTAGAATAAAGACTAGAATAAATTGTGACCTATATTGAACAGTCCTCCACTTAAAAGAAAAAAAGTGTTTTTTTTTTGCTTACAGAAGTGTTTGCTTAGAGTTACGCTTATATTTTAATTGTGAATTGTCAGAATTTTTTGTTGGTTGTATACCAGTTGTCCCATGTAATCGGGCAATATAATCAGTTGTGTCTCTGGTTTCCACAGTAAACCATGCAAGAATTTGAATTTCGAAATATAGGCCTACACAATTTATGTTGCAAACAATTGAGTTTTAATGTTTTAATATAGTTATTTTATACACACGGCGGAAAGAAATCCATGACCCTCCAAAGATTTTATTAGAGGTAATACGTTGCATATAAGATCAGTAACGCTGGCGGCCTCTTGTGGTGTGGAATGTGATAACTGCATTCACAGCACGTCTTATGCGTCCTCCTCCATATGTTGTCTACTGGTTCTCTGATGTGCTGCTGTATATGGGGAACAGTTAGGTGTGTGGATGTGTAGAGCTTTAGTCAGCAGTCTCCTGACCCCCGTATCCTTCACGCCCTCTTCATTCTCCTTTCCATGTTCAGCTGCTCCCTGGCACTTTGCCTTTGCCGTGAAGTTCTACCCACCGGACCCCTCGCAGCTGACGGAGGACATCACGAGGTGTGTCTTGAGGGGGCAGCTACTACTGGCGGGGCACTTTGACGTTTGACGGGGGAGGGGGGCAGAGCTGGCAGGAGTGACAGCCAGATGAAGGTTTGCACAAGCTAAGGCATGAACGAGCGGGACCGGTAAGTTAGCCTGGCGAGGGCAAGTCTGGATGCGCGGGAGCGTAGCGCACGGGTGTGGCTGACGCGGGCGAAGGCGGCACCAGGCTGTGCAAATAACATAAGCACACATTAGGCTTTCAGAGGCCAAGGATATAGCAGGGAAGGCTAGTATGCGAAAGGCTAATATGGGTAAAGTGACAGCAAGCAAGGATCACATAGGAGAAATGTGGGAGGCGCTCATGGGTATCAGGAAGGGCAGTAACTGTCCCGCTTTCTGAACATGAGCAGCGTTTCTCTTCCCAGGGAAATGATCATGTACAAGGTCGACCTGTAAAGCACTGTGGCTCCTATAAACAATTACTCTGCACTGCTGGTACCGCATGTGGCGTCTCTGCACTCCATGCGCTACTCCTCTGCGCGCATGTCAAAGCCTGCACCCAGCCAGGCCCGGCGTTTCTGCACTCCATGCGCTACTCCTCTGCGCGCATGTCAAAGCCTGCACCCAGCCAGGCCCGGCGTTTCTGCTCTCTGCCTCGGGCAGGTATTACCTGTGTCTGCAGCTGCGGGACGATATCCTGTCGGGACGGCTGCCGTGCTCCTTCGCCACGCATGCGCTGCTGGGCTCCTACGCCGTTCAGGCTGAGCTGGGAGACTTCGAGCAGGACGAGCACGGCACCGACTACGTCAGCGATTTCCACTTCGCTCCCAACCAGACACGGGAGCTGGAGGAGAGGGTGATGGAGCTACACCACAGTTACAGGTCATTTGGCATCATGTTGCCCAGCCCGCAGCAGAGAACAAGGCTTTAACTGTAGGGACCCGGAACCCAGGCCTGCTGTACATTTATTCCGGTTCCTGTCACCTTCCGTTTGCCAAAGGATCAGTGATATTAGTCCTGATGCTGATTCACCTCCTCAGATGGGTCCCGTTGGTGCTGGCCTTATGCCTTCCCCATACAATGTCACACCACACTCACAGTCATATTCACAAATACCCTCACAATGTCGCAACATCTGTTCTGGCTGTGGCAGAGTGATATGAAGGTGTACTCACCTTAGGTGATACCGACACCTGACCTGACTGTATGGTAATATTCTTGGCCCACTGAGTGTTTTTAGAGAAACATTAGATAACGTTTTTGCATCTTCTGGCTCAGGGGAATGACTCCTGCTGAGGCGGAGATTAACTTCCTGGAAAATGCCAAGAAACTGTCCATGTATGGTGTAGATCTTCATCATGCTAAGGTAGGATAGCCTTGCGTGTGATATGAGCATTGCAATATTCTATATTTGCCCTGCTGAACCACTTGAAGTTTGAACCTTCACCATCAACCTGTCATCTGCTAATGATGCCCCTTACCTCATACTTCCATTCGTGTAACACCCCAACCCTCTGCTAATCTCCTTCAGGACTCAGAGGGGATTGAGATCATGCTGGGAGTCTGTGCCAACGGGCTGCTGATTTACCGGGACCGTTTGCGGATCAATCGTTTTGCTTGGCCCAAAATCCTCAAGATCTCCTATAAAAGAAGTAACTTCTACATCAAGATCCGTCCGGGAGAGGTGAATATAGTAGGCGGGAAGCTCTGTGTTGACACCCAGGAGTGTTATGCAACTGCAACAAACTCTCTAACATGTTATTATCCTTTAGCAATGCAGAAAATACTCACATGCATGAAGTCATGCAGCTATTTGGGTTGGGTTGGGCATCAGCACTTTGCAGCTCTTGGGAAACGGAGCAGTTGTAGCAGGAAATGCAGAACCAGTGAGCGGGAACTTGTGGTCCTTATAAATGAAAGCTGTGCCAGTTGAGTTCTGTAGACTGTCTCGGTTGGCCGGGAGAGGAACGCTCATCTGGCTCAGAGCAATGACAGCACACAGGGTTCTTGTGTGGGGTTGGATAAAGAAGGCATTTTATTCTGCGCTTGCAGTGGCCAGCACTTCCAGTATACAAGCAGAAAAAAAAAATACTCATGCATTAGCATTAAAGTTCCATGATCATGCCGGACTCTGAAAGCAATGGGCCCTGCAGAAGCCCTGCACCCAACTGGGAAGTACTGTACAGGGCTGGAATTTCAGCTGGAACAAGCCACTGGAATGTTGCCATTTTTACATGGAGTGTTGTTCCTTTATCCATGGCTTGATTACTGCACTGATGTGACCACACTTGTGAACCAAATATTTTTCTGCTCTTCTGGGTGAAATACTCAAATAGCATTTGAGGGGCCTCACCCTCATACCTTCAGTGTCAATAACTCTGTTCACTGTATTTACAATGCCTCACTTAAGTATTTAGAAGGCAACTTTTTTTTTTTGATGAAAAATGAACGGAAATGAGTAATTGGAGGGAATAATCGTTGTGCTCGGTATGTGTAGGCATTGCTATAAATATTTTCCCATAGTCTTTGTTTATAAAGCGGAATGTTTATAATTTTGTTTTTCATTTTGTTTATAAAACGGTCTGCGATTCAGCCTGGGTGGGATGGATCCAAACATTCAGTTATGCTGACTTAGGTCGAGGTTGACCCACAATGCTGAATCGTGAACTGCTTGCCATATATAGTGCTCAGAGGCCCCTTCTCTCCCTCCGCCTCCCCTCCCTCAGTACGAGCAGTTTGAGAGCACCATCGGCTTCAAGCTGCCTAACCATCGCGCTGCTAAGAGGCTGTGGAAAGTTTGCATTGAGCACCACACCTTCTTCAGGTATAGAGCTGTTTCGCCCCCTTCTGGTCAGTAGGTCTCACTGCACTTAATACTACTACACAGTGCACCATCTGGTTGTGTGCTATACTTTAGCCTCTCATGTAAAGCAACTGTGCTGCCACCTTCTGTACAGGGATGGAACAGCAAGCAACAATTACATGCGCTTTTATGTCCATCCATCTTCAAATTGCCGGTACTGATCAGGGTGCACTTGAATCTGCGCCATCATTTTATTTTGAGGTTTCTGTCCTCTTTGGAAACTCTCCATAAGAATTAATCTCTTTGTTTTGGGATTTGGGTTTAAGGAATTTATTGTTTGTGAGAGAGAGACTAATTTTTGACCCTGGATTTAATGTGTGGGAAGGCCTAGAATGTTCCCAGAGAGGCAAGTTCCTTTTTTTTCAGTTGTTCAAGCCGGACTGAAGTTTTCATTTGTTTTATGGCAGCTGACGGCAGTGAGACACATATGACGTTTCCTTAAGCAGGATCTGGTCGCTCTGCTGTCCTCTTTCAGGCTGGTCTCCCCTGAGCCCCCACCTAAGGGCTTCCTGGTGATGGGCTCCAAGTTCCGCTACAGTGGCCGCACCCAGGCTCAGACCCGGCAGGCCAGTGCCCTCATTGACCGCCCTGCGCCACACTTTGAACGTTCTGCCAGCAGGAGGTACCTCCTGTCTCGCAGCATGGACGGAGGTGGGTACCAGCATCTCTGTCAGACCCTCCCTCTGTACCACGCGGCCCCTCTGTTCTTTAAAGCCCTTAATCATTATCTCCTCCACACTAATCTCCCCTCAGACTGACCGATCCATCTGATGATTTGCTTTGAGAATTTATTAATGAGAGTCCTGTTTTTAGGCCTGGATGACTCACTGTGCTGGAGCTGATCAGAATTTCTGATGAGAGTTTTTGAGATTTACATACAACAGATGAGAGTCTAATCATCAATGTCTCTGTAATATCGAGTGAGCCAAGCTCACATGCTTACAGCTCTTTTATCCTTTATCCTTTGATTCCTAAGTGATACTCTGTACGTAACTGGCTTAAATTTCAGGATTGTTTTTCCATTGTCCATCCAGTTTGGAACTTTGAGGCTTTAGAGCAAGTAATGCAATTATTCTTTTTGTTTAACATTTTTTAGCTGTAAAATCTATCATTATTCAGTTGTATTCAGTTGAAATAGATGGCCTCTACTATGTGTAGCTGTGTGCGCTGTTCAACAATGCGTGGAGCTCTCAAAGAAGGTGCTACAAGCTGTGGAATAAACATGTAACTTCATTTGAATAATTCTTTTAACGTGTCTGAAGAGTGAAACTGTAATTTGGTGCTAGACCTCATTCTAATTTGTCATTCCTTTACATCCAGCATTTGAAAAGATGGAGATCACCCTGAACACAATCATTTGTATCAGCTGACAGAGTGGGGGATTTTATGAAATGTGATTTAAAGTTTTGATTATTTCTGCTTGTGCCAGTGTGAATATGAATTTTCAACAAAAAAAAAAAAAACTGCAATTATTAACCAGGCAAGTCCTGTCCCAGTTTTTGTGTCAGTCTGGTTCCAGTGGGTTGCTGTGATCTTTTTCATGTGGCGTTCTACTGTCACATGGACACAGCCACCAATGGCAGCAGTGCTGCTCTAGTTATGCTGTACATTGTGAGGAGCAATGTGCTGTAAATTGTTTTCTTTGGTCAAATATGCAACATGTCTCACCTATGTAGTGAAACCCATTTATAAAGTGGAATGACACAACGTATTTGTATAATAGTTGGGCTAAGAAGCCAGGTAATTTTCCAAGTAAACGAACTTTTGCACAAGCAAAGAAGTATTAATGTGTTTACCAGTCCACAGTTGAATGGTGCTACAGAATACAGCATGTTTATGGTGGCGCTTCATGCTCATGCCCCCCCCCCCCCCCCATCCCCCTCACCTGCCCTTATCCTCCCCTGTCATACCTCTGACCAGCAGAATTCTCCCGCTCAGCCTCAGCCCTGGGGGAGAGCCAAGAGGGGGCGCCGCGGCGCAGCAGAAGCGAGCGTGCTCGCTGCCTGTCCACAGATGAGCAGGGGTTCGAACCCGACCGGTGGCCGGAGCCAGACACACTGCAGGAGCCCAGTCAGGACGAAGATGGCCTCATCACCCCCACCAGGAAGAAGGAGCTCAAGGTAGGTAGCAGCTAATGGAGACCGCGCTTTGTAATGCTGATGAATGAAAATATCAAACTTATATACAGAGCCCTCCCAGGCGCAAGTGATAGAAGCCGCTCCGCCCAGCACAGTGGCCCCTGGGTGTCCCCCAAATGATCAGCCTGTCAGAATAGGAAGGAAGATGACAAATGACAATTAGGCTAATCAAAGATGGCTTAGGGCCCGTAATGGTTGGGCAGGCCCTGGTACCTGCATTTCTTACCTATGTATTGAAAGAAGTTGCACTTTATGTCCCTGCTCTGCCCAAGAGGAAACTGCTGCATTTCGAGGTTCAGATTTGTTACTTCTTGCCTCGTATCTTGATTCCTGAAACATGCGACAGACTTTGCAGTGGAGGTCTTCCCGTGGGGTGATGTGAGCTTCATGGCTGCCCATGTTTCGATGTCAAACTGAAAAACAGATAACTGCATTCTGAAGGATGTGTACCGTGTATCAGCTAGCCTCATTTCCTGTTTGGCAGCTAATATAATGCATTTGTGGATCAATTTCTTGTGCCTTAATAGCGATTTCTTCTCATGTCCCTCTCTAAGTACTTGCCCTGTTGATGGACATTGACATTCCAATTTGTCATTATCTTGCTTGTCAGACCTGGTCTGTACCAGGTGAATGTATTATAGTTCATTATTACAGTAATATTTAATAATTTATGTTTATTCTCCCGTCTGTTTAAGTGGGTTATGATACGAGAACCTGTTCTGTCAGTTTAAGTGTAGCTCACACTTTTACTGTAGTGATGAAGAAGGTCACATTCCTACAGATATGCGTCTCCTGTGAAATAACGAAAGGACAGCACATATTAAAGAGTAATACAGAGGTAAAAAGTCACTCTGCGTGAGCCTGTGTCAGTTTGGAGTACTTTTAATTCAAACACCCTATTTTTTCCATGACCCTTGTTGTATTCCTAAAAGTAGATGAGGGAACAGAAATGGTACAATGTGAACTCAAGGTACATGCTGTTGGTCTGTCCCTCTGAACGTCCCTAGTATTCACTCCCCAAGTGCATTACTGATACTGAACCGTGACATTTCCTGAGTGTGTGTTTTTTATCCGGTGAAATGTGGCAGCGATGAAAACTTCCAGAACCTGGGGGCTGTTTTTTGGGTTATGATGAGCCTTATCTGTGTCTTATTCCCTTTCTGTCAGAAAGCTTTTAATGTAGATATAACATAGATATAGTCTTTAGTAATAGTAAGTGTTATGTTCTGTGGGGACCATATTACGGTACATGTAAGTTACTTATCCTTAAGGGTGATCAGATCAATTAACTAATCAGGCTCATTTTGACACATTTTTGCATAACCTGCAGTAGGGTCCCTCGGCATTTGTAGTGACTCCTTAGCGAGAATACATCAGACTAACCCCCCCTCACTTCGTACATCTCCTGCTTCACTCTGAAACTAATCCAGACTAACTCTCTGCTCCAAGTCAAAATCTACAAGAGACTCTTTCCTGTTTTTTAAGCTCTAAATTGCTGTATGTGCTTTTAATTAACTAACATTTTCTCTTAACCCCCCCTGCTGACAAAAGGAGGACGCTGAATCACTAGTTGACACTAAACCGGAGGTACCTGGTTCCTGGTGACCCGTGTCTGTATCTGTTTGTCAGTCAGTGGTTCTCCATTGTCAGTGGTCACTGTTATCATCATTAAGGAACGTTTGGATCTGAATTCATGCTTACTGCCTAGTTTTAATTAATCAATTAGTGCAGAATATTTTATTTTACCATGTATGCTGCTCCAAATCTACTTTTGGTCTGTATCCCAGATACAAAAAAAGAAAACGTGTATATGGTAAAAATTGATGCCTGACGTAATTTTCTTTACTCTATTGTCTGCCTCAAAATTACCTTACATCATCTCTGTGGCACAATGCAGCATCATTTACTGGAAATTCATTCAATTCGCTTTCGACGACTCTGGGTCATATTTGCTAATTTTCTATGTCTAACAGCAAAGGCTGCCTTCACACGTATAGTTGTGATTTTTTGAAGCTTTCTGCATATCGTTCATTTGTGTTGGAAAAACGTACCCCCTTAATGTTTAGGTTATATAGAACGGAATGTGTGTCACGGTCCATTCCGCCTGTTTTCCCATCAGACTCTATGCCTGCTGACTTACGCATCCACGTGGGTCTCCATGCCCTCCTCAGTCTGCCTGCCTGTCTGCCTGCTCCCTTAACTTACCCCCTGCACTTTCCCTCTTTATCTCTGTAACCATCCCCAAACCCTCAACTGCACTTTTACCCCACATCTCTGACGGCCCCTCAGTCGGACCAGGAGTTGACCCCTCGACACAAACAGGAGGTATTTCCCTTTCCTCTTGGCACCTGTCTCCAGTGTCTCATTTCGGCCAGGCTGATCTTCACCTCGTCTTCGTCTGAGGGACGTCTGTGTTGTATATGGTTCTGCCTGTCCCTCGTCAGTTCTCTTTGATTCATTCATCTTATCTCACATCCTCATGGACTGAAGCATGTGATCATAGATTATTTAATTAAGAAAAATACTTGATGTTATGCATAAGCACGATGAGTGTGTTTTATTCAGATGTTTGCTTTATTTAGTTTTGTTTCATTTTATCCTATTTTAGGCTTGTTTTTTTCTTTTTTTGACTTCTTGAATATTTTGAATGTTTTTCAGAAGGAGGATAGGTCATTCAGCAGAACTTTAATGGAGGCTCACATGACGCATGACATCAGCGATCCTTAATGTTTTGCTGTCTTGGTGAACAGCAAGAGTTCATCGCATCAACAGAATTATTTCCATGATGTCTGCCATTGGTCTTTCAGCTTTTCCTCTGCATCAACTTGCTTATTTTGATCCACGGAATGATGTGTGACATGAGAAAATGTCCTGATGGTATTTTTCTCCTCTCTTATTCCTCTTTCTTGCTTTACCTCTGTCTCCCTCGCTCCCCCCATCACCCCAACACTTTCATCCTTAGTTCCTGGACAAGTCAGAAGATGTCCTGCTGAAGCACCAGGCCAGTATCAATGAGCTGAAGAGGGCTTTGAAGGAGCCCAACAGCAAGCTGATGCACAGGGAGAAGCGCCTGTCAGGAGCGTCTCCGGGCAGCACCCCAGAGAAAAAGGCTGTGAGTCGGGGCAAATGGTCCGAGGGGAAGCAGGGAATGCATGCAGGAGGGGAACCACACGTGCGACAAAACTGCATCGGTACATTTGGCGTCAAATTTTGTCCACTATCCAGCTTACATTAGCTGCTCTCAATTCTGATTCACTTATTCATTGCACCTGGCCAGCATAGATCCAGTGTCTCTAGCTCAGCCGTACACTATGCAGAGGCTGCTAGATGGGATGCTGACAGTTACTCTTGTCTGGGTTTTGCCCATCATCTGTGTGCCATCCTGTCCTGAAGACTGCACTACCTGTGTCATGCCATGGAGCAGCAGTGGGAGCGTCGTGGTTAGAAAGCAATATGCCTTCCTGCATCATTAATAACTGGGCAATTTTGTTGATTTGTTCCAGCATATGTACCTTTGTGTTTGGTAACCATCCATCACGTTTTTATGATATGGATCGCGGACTTGTATTTGTGTTTCTAGGGCAGATAAATGAATTGACTTGTTCCTGGTACTTCCATTTTTCCATATCTCAAACATGCCCTTGGTTGAGACTGAGCTGTTCTAGTGTGGTGGGAGTGCACAGTAGACTAATACTTGCAGACATCTAGACAAATACATGTTGCCAACTAGATAAATCTTTTATTGAAATATAAAATAGCAATTAGTGTGGATAGTGAATGTGTGCCTTTCACTACCATTATGAATACACAATGATGTGCACATTCTGGCTAAATATATTTTCAGTAATGCATCGTTGAATAGTTTGCTAATGTTGTCTATTTCTCATTTTAATAAAATCAACTTAGGATCCAGTTGATTTACAAACCAAACACACTGCATGTTTTTAACTGTTTGACACATTGCTCTTCACGTTGCAGTTACATGAAGATGTTACATAATGTACTTCATTCCATAGTATGCAATTTAGATTTATCAATGTACATGCATATACCTCAATGTAAGTCCATGTTTTCAGTGTTTAGAGTTTTAGTTTTAGTATTCGGGTCAGTAAGATTTTTCCATCCACATCTATTTTCCTTTAGTTTCTTTGTCTTTAAGCTTTATCATGCTTTAGGTTACTGATAATGTTTGCTGGATTTTTTGCTTTGCAATCCAGCCATGTTTGCGGTGTCACTTTAGTGTTTTGTCTCAGTCCCTATAGAAATGGTTTTCACAGCTTAGTCAAGTATCATTGGTTCAGTGATTTCTGCTGCTTTTGGTCTCATGGCTGTTTTCTTCGTTTGTATCGATAAACTGTTACATGGAAACTGTTACAAAGTAGAACATTTATGTAATTATAATTTTATTATTCATTCTATTCAATAAATATTCAGTAAATATGAAAAATCAGTGAGGTATAGACCACAGGGGTGTTTCAAGCTTTGTATACTGTAGGCATTACGCATATGTGCACACATATCTTGCAGGGATTATTTTCTTTTCTTGAGGTTGTGTGAAAATGCTGTATTAACAGATATCAGGATTTGGTCATTTATTTCTTGTAATACAAAGGGAACTGAGGTGCTGACTGCGCTCTGCATGTTCAAGAGCAAATGGAAATATGCTAATGAATAACTAATCAGCAATGCAACACGTCAAAAAGAGGAGTTTAAGAAGTTTGGCTTATGAATATTTCATACTAAACTGTTTTTGTGACGTTGAAGTGCATTGAAGATTATGCTTAATTGCGCAATTTGTAAGTGCAGACTAGGGGGTTGCTTGAAGAAGCGTGAAAGTGGAATGGCAGCTGTCTAGCTATAGTGTTTATGTGTTTTAAAAAAGCCTCTTCATTCTGGAACCAAGCTTTCCTCTTAACATTACTCAATAGTTTGCCTGATGTATAATTCATAACTGTTTTACGTAATACTCCTCTTTCCAAACATCACTGACTTGCATATGAAAATGCAGTTCTGACTTAATCGCTAAAACCCTAGAAGCATTTTAGCGCTTTAATCTGAAGCTGCCTGTTACATAACAGGTCTGTTCCCTCAGGACAGAAATCAATGTTTTTATAAACTCATGTTCCATGACAGAGTCTCTTTGTTAGTGGAGAACAAAATGAGGTGATATGAAGATTTATTCATCTCAAATGTCAAGCGAATCATTTGCTTTTTTGCCATTAACTTGTATTTAGTTACTTTAACTGTGACATATATGTTCAAACCAGGCATTAAGATTGTTATTGTGATTAGAGTGTAAGAGTTGTTTGATGTAAAAATACTGTTTTAAGATCATTGTTATTGTTTAAAAATTAAGAGGTTGACCATGAAGAGATTAGAAATCCTATATATGTTGTCTCTGGACATTACTCATATTGCCTTTGGGGTTGGGATTTTCTGACAGGCAAATACAGCAAAGCTTGTTTTTGTCTGAGATAAAAGAAAAACAGAATTTCTCCATAAGAAGGGAAGCAGCAGAATACAACACTGGGAATTAGCTAGGCCCTAACTATGACCCCCCTCCTCTCTCTTTCCCCCTCTCCTGGTGGGTTTTGCTCGATCCCCCGTCAGGGATCGGGACGAGCAGGGGGAAAGGAGCCTGTGAACGGCTACGTTCTGGAGGGCTTCATCCAGAAGACTGTGCTGGCGTCTCCAGAGGTTGCTCTTCTCTCTTGTACTTTTCTTTGCCTACTTTCTTTGCATACGCTATATTATAACGACACGGCATCTAATCAGCAACCTGGGGTGGTTATATGTGGCTAAAGCAGGTTTTGAATACAATTTTGTCATATATATATATATATATATATATATCTCAAAAGACGGGTCATTTGTAAGTATAATACACTTGTGAGCAATCAGTTGATTTAACAAAAAAAAAACCTATTAAAATTAACCCTATTAGATTAAAAAAAAATCTCATTTGAAGTAATGCAGAATAGCAAGTGACTTGTACAAAGGTATGCAAGTGTTTTTATATAATGGTAAGCAATGCAATGAAATATATTTTTACATTATTTGCTTTTTCTTAATTAGGTACCCAAGATTTTCAGTAAACAGTTTTCTTCAGTATAGCATATACTAATGCTAATTTTAGCACTGACACTGGCATTAAGCATTTTTCCTGGAAGTGAGTGGAAGACTGCGATTTACAGCTTGCGCAAAACTATGAAACACAAATCTAACTGTGTTTAATTTATATTAATATATAGGGCTCAGAGGAATGGGTATTGATTGAAAAACAAGATGCTAGCCAACAGGATCATGAGTCAAAAGTGGAACGGAGCAAACCTCTTCCTTGTCCAACTCCTGTACTTGCTGATTCCCTTTGGGAAAGAAAAAAAGAACTGGATAGAGACAGGGAAGCTAAGAAAATGATCCATATTGAGATTACAGGTGAAGATGATGAAGATAAGGAAGTCCAAATGGACAATATTCCATTGCCATTAGCTTCTGGAAATGATGGAGCAGAACTTGTAGAATTTAAGATAAAGAACAGTGATCATATTGAAAATGCTTTCTCTGAAACTGAAGCCAGATTTGAATTCATTGAAAAGAAATCCCAAGTTAAGTCACTTTCTGCAGAAAACATCGCATTTAAGAAAGAGAAAGAGGCCTCTGCTAAAGAGAGGACAAAGAGAGGAGCTTCTCACAGAGTGCGCAGAGACAACAGGCCTCAGAGCTTGAACCTGGGAAGGTCACCTGAATTTGTGTATGAGAAAGAAAGTGTGTTTTCTGAAAGATCAGACAGTGATGAGAGCCCTGTTGTTTCAAGAGCTGTGCTGGAAGAATTGCCAATCCCAAGTGAAGATGATGGGTTAACCCAATGCGGTGAAGAGGAGGGGTCTGAGGGAATGCTCTTGCAGATGAATGATATGAAGATGGCAGAAGATGTAGGACACAGGGAGAATTCTGAGTCTCTCTGTCCTGTAACCATTCATTTGGGCAGTGAACAGGAAAGAGTCCATGAAGCAGGGGAAGACGATGAACACCTAATGGAAACAGCCATTTTGGATTACACAGAGAAGACCACCGAGGAGAAGGCGACCAAAGATATGGCAGATGACATGGCTTCTGAATGCCGTCCTGGAGGAGCAGAGGAGGTAGGGGAAGCATTCCTGATGATTGATGTGCAGCAGACCAGTACATTAACAGAACAGGAAGGGAAAAATGATCACATGTCAACAGAGTGTCAACTTACTGAGAGCAAAGAAAACATGTTGGAGGAAGTGAGAGGAAAATCTCATTTAGATTGTGTGGAGAAGGAGCTGTCCATGGTAGGGAAAAAGGAGCAGGAATTAATGAAGAGAGAACCGGAAATTACTGTTAGTATCACATCGACGGGAACAGGTGATTCTGAAGAGGACTGGGCTGCCAGAATTGAAGAGGAACAGCTGGAGGAAATGGAAAAACGGCAGGTGCATAAAATAACAGGGAACACACACTTTGAAATAACAAGGATTGTTCCTTTAAAACCTGAGAGAGTAAAGAACTCTGACTGTAAAGATGAAATGTTTACAGATATACAAGCAAATATGGACAGTGAGAGCAGGAGTCACCAGGCAGAATTAATTCAAGAAATTACAAAGAAAGTTATTGACACAAGCAAAATTGCAGAAAACATTGTGACCTCTTCAGTACATAGTGGTTTGATCACAACTGAAGAGCAGTGTACTGAAGAGCACTTTGGTGGTTTTCACAATGTTCAGGAGAAGGATGTCCCCCTCTACATGCAGGGAAGGCTGTCACAGGGTATAGTGAAGCCAACTAAAAAGACAGTGACTCCCGAAATGGAGACTTTCAAACAGATCCATCTTCTGTATGAAGGCTCTTCACGTGATGCTGATACCCACACAGAAAGCAGGGCAGTCAGCTTAAAGTCATCAGCATCTCACAAAAGTGCTCCACCAGCACCTCCACTTAAAACCCAAAAAGCCAGGGAGTCGGGGCTTATCCTACGGAACAGCCGCTGCAGGGACGCCGGCCAGGAGGCAGCCGTGAAGAAGCAAGCGGTAACTTTGCTCCTCATCCACCTTTTTAACTCATTGGAAGCAACACATCGCATGAGCTTCAGAGAATAGTGCACTCCATTCCTTACTTGTTTCTATTGACTTGAACATACACCTGACCCGTGTGCCAAAGGGAGGGCAAAGGTTAAGGCACACATTTTGGATTCGGCCTCACTAGCTGATGCTATAGAGTATCCATCAGCACATTCCTCCCTCATGAGTTCAGGAACCAGTTGTCTCATTGTGCCCTTTACTCCACAGTCCTCCTGCACGCCACAACAACCCATATAATGACTGCTTGTTTAGTGGTAGAAGACAGAATACCACGTCTTTTAGCGATCCAGTTACCATGCTTTGGCATTTGCCGCCGTCTCCCCTTCCACTCACCCCAACCGAAGTTTTCTTTCCTTTCGGCTCCTCCTTTGACAAGTACTTATTTTAGTCTTCATGTTCCTTGAGGGCTGCAAGGAAATAAAGACTTCTGCCCGTTTGCCATGGCTGTGAGGTCATCCAGACCTATTCCCTTTGCTGTACTTTGAGTTCGGGCTGCATAAGCAGAGGATGGTTCTGACTTATGTTTTGCGTGTATGTAGATGGCCTGCATAGGCTGTGAGTGCCGCATGCTTCAGCACTAGTGCATTATGGGATGAATGTGCCAGAAAACAATAGATGGTTATGTTGTATATTCTTGTGGTAACATGCATTTATGCCAAAATTAACCAACAAGCAAATCTGACACAGTCAATTCAAGTCATTTACAGCTAAACGAAGAACAAGCTGCTACAATCACCTTCTTCCTTTTCTTGAAGATATGGTACATGGGTCATTTTCATAGAGGATAAGATAAAAACAGACATTAATGACCTTGTGATGGACTAGACTTTTCCCTCTTTTTTTCTTTCTGTTTAGTGGTGCAGCCCAGGGTTAGGATAAGCATGTGATTACAAGGCAAATTATGAGACAAATAGCTCCATTCTGGGGGCCCAGTGCGTCTTGGCGCTTAGGGCAGCTGCAGTGAAAAAGCAGGTCTTTCATGGCTGAGAAAGAGACGTAGACTCATGCCTCTGTGTCACCACTAAGTCACCCTGTTTAAATCTGCTTAGTGTAGCACAATGAATTTGTGGACTTGATATAGGATGTGAAGGTATTTTTTGTGATTCTCTACCAACCATGTCAACATGTAGTTTTCTGATGTAAACTGATCTCATGAATTGTATTCACCTATTGTATTCAGCTATTAGCCGGACACATTCATCTGGATTGTAGTTAGGGTCTTGTTCTTTAGTTTGCCTAAGTAAATGTTCCATTTGCATGTACTATGTATGGTCTTGAAAGTTGGTCAAGGTATGTTACTGTGTTTGATACTCATATTATGAATCATGATTCTGTTTGACCTACTGTCAGAATCATTCTGGATTTGGGAGGTTGCGGCTGGAGTGGTTTGGAGTCTGGGTTCAGTACCATTATACAGTCATATCATCATTAAACCAAGCATGCTTGTCCTGTCTTCTAGTAGCAAATCCCCTGTGCACATCAGAAGTAGCAGGAAGCTTGTCGATTCTCACCCTCCGCCTGGGTTAACGTGCGGGAGCTTAGAGTAACAATGGGACGCTTTTTCCTTCTCCTTTTGCAGGACCCCCCCTCTGCTCCCGCCATTCATGAAGAACCTCTAGATGAAGTGCAGGTTTCTCATTTTTCCTTGGATTTTAAGAGCATAACCTCAAGCCCATCCTTTCCATCCCTCACTACACCATCATATTGTTTGAACACATGCTTGACCATCTTCATACCTGATGTACTTCCTGCAAGCTCCCAGTGTTTTGTCAGTTTCCTCTTTGTCAGTCTCTCCATTTGCATGATGAAAGGCACTCTACCCGTCTTGCATGCGTCATCTCTTAACCGTAATTGATGATTATAGTTCATTTTTAGGAATGTCTATGATAACCATTTCTAAGAGCTGTGTCTAAAACAGCACTTAAAAATAATCTGCCCTACAACTTGAATGTATGCACGTTTCTTCACATGAAAACCCCCTTTTCTCCTTGATGTACAGGAAAAGACAGAAGCTGTCTTGTGCCATTTGTTGCATCTCATCACTGTCCTCAATAGACTTCATTTATTCTCTCCTCACTGAATGTACACTGAAGCTTCACGGCAGGGTGATGTAACTTTCACCCTTTGTGTATGTATCATGGATTAACAACTTGAAAAAAAGATGTTATGAAGAGTCTACAAGGCTGGGTGAAACCAATGATGGGCTTTTGTACTCAGAGGAGTAAGCCGCGTTTGTTGTTCATTGCCATCTCTTGTTCCCTGGTCATCTCTGAACAGCTGCTAGGTCAGATATTTGACCTGGTCTTTGGACTCTCTGTCACTTTGTCCTTGTCCAGAGAGAGCCCTGGGAGAGAAGACCAGGCTCCGCCTCAGAAGATGATCAGGAGCGTGAGACTCTCTACATGAAGGAGACACACCTAGGCATTGAGCGCAAGTGCTCCAGCATTACAGTCAGCTCCACGTCCAGCCTGGAGGCCGAGGTTGACTTCACTGTCGTCATGGACCTCCACTCGGGTGTGGAGGAGTTCTCCCGGGGCATGACTGAGCTTGGTGAGAGGGAGCACCTCCCTGATGTTGGACGGGAGGACTTTGAGGAGACATCACGCTTCTACTCAGCCCGTCTTATGGGCATGCAGGATAGATCCCCTACTGAAGACGTACATCCTGAAGAATCCATGCCCCATGAGGTAGACCCTTCAGCAGTGTTGCTCCAAGCCTAGGACCATCCTTGCCAGTGATCTTCGTGATCTGGATCCATTCAGCACTTTTTTGTTGAACCATCCACTTTTTTTCCCCTCCAAGAAGAAGCACAAATTTATTTATTTACTTATTTATTTTCTTTGTTTATTGACTTAAAAAAACTTACTTGTGCATAGCATTTTAAACTACATATTTTTCCACCCTATTTTTATACATTCATTTTTAATACATCCTGTTTGTTTTCATCACACTCATTAAGTTGTCAAGCTTTTGATGTTGTCACACTAAGACAGATATGAGTTTGTAACACAAAGATTTTCATTATTTAAACTAGACTAATGAGTTGTTCACGAGTGTGCATTAAATATGTTTTCACTGAGTGATCCTTCCTACCCTTGAAAAGGGTGTCATAGTGTTGTTAAAATACTGTTTTGTTAACATACAGTATTCATATTTGGGTAAATGATACAACCCTGTTAATCAACCCCTGTTTTCACTGTACTTTTCTATATTGAATTCAGCATTTTAACATTTTGTGGCACCTAAATAATACTCCTTGTGACTCCGATCTGGAAGAGCGGTTAGAAGATTTATGGATTGATAAATAATACTCTGTATGTAATAGAGAATTTGTAGTGCGTTGTCATGACTCAAGATGTAGTTCTATGGTAACATGGTTACCTACAGGGTTAGGGCAACCAGGCAGTGTGTTAAGGTTCTCATTGTTGGGATTATAGTCGTGCCACAGATATGAATGGTCTCCATAAAAAAATGAATACCAATATGTGTGTGTGGAGTTAACATGTTCAACCCATGTTTGCATAGTTCTTCAGCGATTCCATGTTTCTCCCACACTACAAGGAGACATTTAGAAAGTTGTATTGCAATCTGTAAATTAGCATCTGCAGTGTGTTTCTTGTGACTGGCTGTTGTCCTGTCAGATGCTCCCCATCTTATACATCTCGCTCCCTAGGATATGCCTCATGCTGACTGTGACACATCGCTGGATGAATGATTATTGAAAGTGGATGAGTGCCCTCGAGTTTTCCTGATATTACGGCCTTTTTCCCCCTGCAAATATGTATGGTAGTACTTTGGATTTAAACTAGACAAGATAATGTAGTGATCAATAGTTTTGTTTTCCCCCACAGCCCCCTGTTGCCAAAAAAGACCCCAATGCTATAAGCACAGCAAAATCATTAAGGCGGACTGAAGCCAAGGCAGAGGTCCCGGGCAGTGAATTTGACGTTCCTGCTGACGGAATGGAAAGTTCAGAGCAGGTGAGTCACAGTTCAGTCATAGCTGAGAATTAAATAACAAACAGTTGCAAATGACCATATAAATATCAAAGGGAAATATTTTTATTCAAAAACATTAATAACTAAAATATGAAGCTGGATAGACAGATTGTGATAAGATTGAGGCTTATACCATGAATAATACTAGCTTACATAATTTAATAATTCTGACTTTAATCTTCATTATGCTTTCAATGGCAAGCTAAATTAAATATCTATTTGTTTAAAATTCATTAATTAAGATCAGTCCTACTTAGGTATGTATTAGACTGCAGCTTGGCAATGTGCTGTATTTTGCTGCAATATCAACAGATAGTATTATTGATTGTTAATTAACTGGAGACTACTAAAGAAAAACGGAACACCTGGTCACTTTGGTTATTTACAGATGCATTTCATAAAGCCTGCATACAGTTCTGTAATTAAGATTTAATTACCAGCTTTCATCTATGATACTCGGGTATGATCTCTGCCATACTTACACACTAAACAACAGTGTGCAGGTAGCAGGCTGGTATGCGTAGGGAGCCGATTTGCATGGCGGAGGTGCTCAGTGTGACGTTTATCTATGTATGACTGGTGCAGGAGGGCAGCGGCTTGCTGGAGTCCAAAGGGTCCAGCAGCAGCCTCGTACAGCCTCTGGAGCCTGTAAATGACCTGGCAAGTTGTTTTGATTTTTTTAGCCTAGCATTCCGCTCTTTGTAGTACTGGACAAAGTGATGCTTCATGAAACATTTACTGTATTTAGACACCAGTAGATGGTGCTCCTGGTTTACTTTGTGCCTTTTTTGAACAGAAAATACCATCTAGTGGGGTCAGAAAATACAGCAAATGGTTCACGGAGCATAATTTTGTCTATCCCTATCTCTTTGACATGCGAGTGCATGCGAGCAGTTTAAATATTATTATAGTATTGAATAATATTTGATATTTTAAACTAATATGGACAAGTAACTAAAATTAACATTAAAATCGGGTTAGAACTATAATCACCAACATACAAGGAAAATTATGCAAATTATGCAATGATATGGTTATTTAGATATCATCCAGGTTATAAATGGGAATGTAAAGGAATTAAAGTAGAAGATCAGTTATTGACAAGCAGCAGACGTTTTAAGGAATTCACTTGCAATAGCTTGTATAACCACTAGATGGGTGTCTTGAAACATATTTGGTTGTGTTGTTCTTGCAGAGCCATGGCGTGAGTAGAGGAAAAGAGCCCCATTCCCCTGGCTTTAAGTGTGTTTCCCCTGTGAGTGCAACACTGCCTGCGTGCCCACACACACACACACACACACACACATAGATGCACACTACATAAGCTTACATGTCTAGTAGTTTTTTCGCATGACAGAGTGGGAGTCATTTAAAGTGACTTAGTGGGTATATACTTTTGAAGAGTACTTTTACTGTTTTCTCAAAGTTCATACTTCGATCAAATTTAAACTTTGGAGTCATAATAAACACGTACAACTTTTGTTTGTAAATCAAATTAGTTGTAAACAGACCTTTGGTTAAAGCACAACTTCTTTAAGTGAGTGTGCAATGCTAAAACCACCATTTAACATGAAAGTTTCCAATAGCGTGACTCAACATTGTGGCCCTTCTGCAGGTAAAGACAAGTGCTGTGGGGAGGGAGGCCACAGTCTCCCCTCTCACCATCGCTGCAGAAAATGTTACCTCGGCAACCACGACTCACGTTACCAAGGTAACGACTGCTTGTGCCCTCCTTGTGAATAATTCACAGATAGGTGACACGGGTGCTTCGGGGACTGGGACATTTGCTGCGTGGATTCAATTCTGGGTTTATCGACAATAAAAAGACTTTGCAGTGCAAAGTGGTGATTTAAAGTCCCGAGTTTTCTAAGTCCAAATTTACCTTTGAGCTCTGATTGTACAATACATTTAATGTGATGTCATTTTTGCTAACTATGAAGATACTTAGAATTTATATTTTATCCTCTAGACAGTGAAAGGGGGGTACTCAGAGACTAGGATTGAGAAAAGAATTATCATCACGGGAGATGATGATGTGGACCAGGATCAGGTGAGATGAGATTTTCTTAAAGAAATTGTGGAGGTTGACAGTTAAGGAGCATGAAAGACTTCTTTTGGAGGAGCTGTTGAATAGAACCACATGACATGGAAATGCAAGAAGTCTTAGGTATAATGACGATCAGTATGGCACAATGAAGTTAAATCAGTCGTCTTGTCAAATGTCATCGCCCCCCCCTCCATTTCCCCCACCCCATCCAATTACCCTGCCTTTTTTAAAAGGACCAACACCTGTCAGAACCACAACTAACTGAAAGTGTTTTACCTCCCACTGCTGGCTTTTGTGTCTGTGTGTGCTCACCTTGGCGTTTGCCCATAGACCATGGTTCACGCTTGGTGTGCCACAAGTAGACAGTTGCTCCGGTATGTTCACAGCACTGCCTGACTTTTTGCCCCAGGCCCTCGCCATCGCAATACAGGAAGCCAAGCATCAGCACCCCGACATGCTGGTAACTAAGGCTGTAGTTGTCAGGGAAACAGAATCTTCTGCTGAAGAGAAACAAATGAAATCTGAGGTATGCCAACACAGTTTGCATCCGCCAACTTCAAATGTTATTTATTTCACTTGCTTCAAAAGATCAGACAATTACTTTAAAAACATTGACCAATATGACTTCTGAAGGAATGACGACATAAGAGAGACTACTTTCAGTCAAAACATACATAGAAATGTCTGTCCTTTCAAAACAGGAAGAGCTCCAGCCAGAGCTCTGGGTAGATCCCATTGTGTAAGACAGAGGTGTCTGTGTGTTTCTCCCCTGCAGTCCTGATCGCTGGCTCCTGTGCCAGTTGGCTTCCTGGGAATGGGGACAGGAATGGAGCCTGGCTCACAACCACTCAGATGCTGCCGCGGTTTATCCAACACCATCCAACACCCTCCACTCTGCCGTGCCCTCCCCTCCCATGAGGGCTGCACCAAGTCAAAAAAAGTTACCTGCACCCAGAAATCACCTGTCTTTGCCCCAGCTGAAAATATTTCCTCTCCTTCCCCCCCCCCCCTGCCAAAAGTGACTGCAGGACTATGTGAAAGACACTTTAGCTCTCTCCTGCAAGCCCAAACCTACATTCAACTCAGCGTGTTCTACACTTGTTCAAGGGGTGTTTACCCTACAAGTCTACTTGAACAGCCTGTACGTTTTCAGCCCTTCAGAAATCTCACCCACATTTGACATGCAAATACGCCTTTACTCTTGTCGATTTGACTGCTATCAGGATTAGACTGGGAGTGGAGCACTGCCCGGATCTGCCAGCCTTCTGACAGAGACACTCAACTGCTTCCATTTTATCTTGTAGGCCTCATTGTTTAAAGATTAAAGATTGTTTGGCCTTAGCCTGTTTAGCCTTAGTATTGTACATGGTCTCTGCTGAATAATGAAATATCCTGTTATAGCGAAATGACCGAATTGGGTTGGGAAAATCTATTCTTGAATTCTTCAGTGACACATCTTCAGCTTTCATATTTTTTCTTTAAGGACGCTTGAACTTCTCAAAAGTTATCTATCTTAGCCCTATCATAGGGGGGTGACTATATTTATGAATATGAAAGTTATCTCACTTCCATCTGCTTCACCCAGGCTGACATCATGCATGAAGCATGGGAATAGGGTCCCAAATGGGTGCTTGGTATTATGGGAGACTCATTACCAGCTAGCTTTGATGCTTGCTGTCATCAATTTGACAACAATCCTGTTTGCTTTTGAAAATTTTTTGATAATTTATGTCCAGTATTTGCTTGTCAGCAGTAAAAAATGTATGTACCAAATTAGATTTGCATACCTGTATGCATGTATGATAGAAAATCCTGACAAGGTCTTCAGAACAAAACATGACTGGTAGAAGAGCAGTGATGCAGGGGTGCATTTGGTGGCAGTTGGTGTGGGTTCTCCTGATGCTCCTCTGCGTACTCCTTAGGTGGCAGGTGGTGTGGGTTTGTGGCAGCCACTGCAGTAGGAGACCACATCAGACATCAGCAAGGCTGGGCTGAGCTTGTGCCAAGGTGACTTAGCACTGAGTTTTTCTTTATAATCTGATACTCAAGCCAGAGCCGCACAGCCACTGAAAGGAGGAACCCAAAGACGTGGTTTGCGTCTGGGTTCCTGTCTCAGTCCTATCTCCTTTCCCCTCTACCCACTCTTGGATATTTTGGATATTCATTGGCTTTTATCGCAGTCGATTGTACATCCTGTCCTTAACATTTTTAGACAGTACCTTAGTCAGTTTTCCTTAGCTGATTTTCACTAGCTTTACCTTGCGATGTGTGAATTTGGAAATGGTATTTATAAGAGAGAATGAGTCCGGCAGTCTCTTTCCCTGGGAAGCATCACGTTGCGTCCTGCTCATTTATCGTCTGCATATTGGTAACACCAGGAGTCACACCACACATTGGGGGCGTTTGCACCATCCATTGTTGGTGGGACAGAGAAGTCAGCAGTTTTAAGAGGGACCGCTGTGTCGCTCTCAGAAGTACATATTTCTTCAGCTGTGCTCAGGACCCACGGCCCTGCAGTTGCTGTGTATTTAAACGTAGTACAAACATAACCACTGCTACTAACATTTGTACATACACAGGCTGAATTGTGACTTTAAAAGATGTACAGAGAACACTTACACTATGTGCTAAATTTGCCTGCAGTATCACTTGTTGCAATAACCCTGGCTCATTTTGCTGGTATCATTGTAATGTTACGTAACTTTTTTGTCAGATTTTAAACCATGGGAAAATTTACATGCAAAACAATCCTGCTGGTCTGGGATTACTGACAATGAACATTCGCATAAGCATATTCACAACCAGTTTCAGATTGCAGAATCACCTCTTCCTCCCCTCCTCCTTGCCCTCTCATTTTGTGGAGCTTAACTGGGAAAGGGAATACACTACAGACTCATATTACATGCTATTGAATCGTATTTCTCTTTTTGAAACAACCTAATCTAATTAGCTATCGATTCCTATGTTTTGGTCAAATAACACTGGAGCCTTTTACTGCTGTCAAGGCACTTGCTTGCATCACTGTCAGCAATGATACTGTACAGATGTCTCAGATTCTAGCATTGTTTGTTGTCTCTTGAAAAACGTGTCTGATTTTTTCCCCTCTCTGTGACTGGATACTGACTTGTGTCGAAAAACATATGAGCTTTGTTTTGCATTAAATATATGCACCTGAAAATACATGGTGATAGCCAATGAGGGCAAAGTGAGTTCAATATTTTAAGCATTTGAAGTGAAATGGTAAATGGGATTATATTGTCTACATAAAATACAACAATTAGTACAGGTTGGAATACACCTAACCTAAGGTGTTATTGAAATGCCTACTTGAATTTGTACAAGCAAATAAACTTAATTACCTCACAGACACCGTTGTTTACATCAATTAGCTGAGTGGAATATGTACCTGTGACTAACTATGAAAGCACTTGCAGAGCAAACAGATATCCCATTGAATGATTTGTTTGACTAGGTGTCACTTAATCATTATCGACCTAGTAACTGTTATGAGTTTTATTTGCTTACATAAAAACAGCAGGTCTATTTCTCTGGGTTATTTTAAAATAGCAACAGTTTTGCTTGATGAATATAGTTAGGGCCCTTCCAAATAACTAAAATGTTATTCTACTCATTTATGCAAACGTAGGGTACCTTTGTGAACATAGCATCACTGAATCAGTCAACCTCAGTGCATCAAGCTTTCCTCATGGCCCAGAACTATCCACCCCCAGTACTGTCCCCTCTGCTTCCTGACATATTGCCTGGTTTTTATTTGTTTTGTGATGCTGATTAGGTTCCTTTTTTGAAACTGTTGGCTTGTGGGGAAACTGATTCATGGGTCAACTTAGCTGCATTTTGTCCAGAGAATGTTCCTCTGGCTCATTTGAATCAGTTCTTGCTGGCTGGTTCTGTTACAGTACGGAATCAGTTGCTTAGCTACCTGAGTTGCTGTCGCCTTGGAAGAACAGGCTGCAGAAGCGATGGTGTGAGAGTTTGGAGATTTCCTGGTGCTGCATCTGTGAATGGGCCTCTTGTTATCAGCTCCATTGAACCTGGAGAGCTGTTGAAAGGCTCTTTAGCACTTTTGCTTCTGCCAGTGGATTAGAGCACCTGCTTTGGCTTGTGAAGATAGATGGAACAATCATACGTGGAGACTGGGCCGGGTTAAATGCTACAGGGTGTGATGACGGGAGAGTAGCGCGTATCATTGCTGACAGTTTCGAGATGCCCCCACACGGTTTGCTACACAGTATGTTGGGTTCACAGACCTCAGTGAATTTGGATTGAAACAGTCGTTTACCTAAAAAAATGAGACAGTACACTTGAGTGAATCCAAATGCGTCTCTCACGGCTCTGTGCACGGCTATTAGAAGTGCTGTCTTCTCTGACAGTCCTCCTACCTTCTAAGAGAGTCCTCTTTCTCTACATCGCCCCCTAGGGCTTGGTGGTGTGTGTTTTCTGTATTTGCATTGAGTCTAAGTGGAATAAATAAATACATACCTGCATACATTAATAATTGTCTCCATTTGAGTAAGATCTGATGTTTTTCTGTCTTTCAATTGTTTTAATGCAACCATATGAGAGTCTATGATAATGTGATTGGGTGTTTTGTTCAAACCACTGCATAGTCTAGCTTTGTAACATAGATAATAAAAGAAATGGAAAAAGTCTAACCCTGATGGAGTATTATGCCAAAAACTATTGTCAGTTCACAGATTTGAGGTTTGACATGTTCTATTTGTTACATATTAATTTTGAAATAACAGAACAGTATACAGTTGTGTGAATGATGTCAAATATATAAATTTTAATGAAATGGTTGCCTTTTATTACTCATTTGTTGTACTGGAGAATTCAAAACGAGGTTAAAATAAGTATCAGTGAAATTAAATATGAAATATTTATGAGAGGAGATCATACAATGTAATGAAAACTTAAGCTAGCGCCACCTGCTGGACTCTCGAGTTTCCTTCTTTTAAATTGGCTTTCGGCATGGCTGAATTTCCCTAATTATACATGCAGTTGGTTTGGATATCTTAAAATCCGATTGTGTCTCCACCATAAAGCCATATTTCCACATGCTTCTTTTTAATTAACATGTGCAAAAAGACAACGTTTAAGATGAGTTCTCCTGTCATAGCAGTATATTTCAGATACGGGTGCGATTGCTCCCTGTTCCCCCTTTTCAGAGAACAATGTTATCTTACCGGACGTGTCCTATGGAATTCTTCCATTATTGTTCTCATGCACTTTGCTTGCCGTGAGATTCCCTTCACAGATCATGGTGCAGTTTCTCTTTCTCTGGGGACTGTACCTGTTGGATAGCCGGAGCTGCGTGTGTTTTCAGGCCTTGCAAGCAGACCAGTTCACCTCCGCTGACTATTTGTCAGACCCGGCAGTGCCGGCATCCACGGTTTAGACACACATACACACACAGCCTATTCGTCGAGGGCTCTTCCACTGCAGATCACCTTGTTCAATAAAGGTTTGTCTGATTTGGGGTGCACCCTGCTGTTTTCAAGGGAGATGGAGAGATGTGCACTTAATATGTTTGAAGTAGGAATGTGGCTTTTTAATAGCTATTGTAAGCATGGGGAGTTTATCAACTTCTGAACAAGTCATTCAGGTGTACTTACATTTTTCACCCAGAATGGTCATCAGGGTATAAGGCCGCAGATGAAAAAATAGAAGAAAAAAAACTAGGTTAAAAGAATGAGTGCCACCTTCATGCTGGTGGAATGCATGCTGATGTTCCCTTCAGTGACCTTACACAGAATGTATGAATAGGCAGCGCATGTCTGAAATACAGTAAGTGACAAAGCTTCACCTTAGATATTTTTCTATGATCTATCCTTCTGTAACTTGCTCTGTAAAGAGCAGGAAAATGACGGCAAACAATTGCTGATAAGAGGAGAGTAGTGCACCTGCGATAGACTGATGCGTGTCAGTCAAGAAAAGCAAAATCCATGTCGACAGATTGTCTATTAAGGTTAGTTTATTAGATGGTCGGTTGAGAGAACAAGTTTTTTTTTTGGTCAAATAATCATCTTGGAAGACATCGCTGATCCATGCAGATTATTTATTTGTAGTGGATTTATGTGTTGAATAATCCAGTTACTATATGCCTATGTGATGAAATTTAAAGTGACTGTGCTTTTAACTCTTGCATGAACTCAAGTTCAAAATATGCACAATATGATTTTAAACACCTTATTTGTATTATTTACTTCAGGGATGTCCAGCTTTGGTCACCGTAACTTATCTCAGCCCGTCCCTAAAGATAAGAGATACTGGCCTGCTGCTGAGACATAAGCGGTTTTCTTAAAAGATCTCAGAACAGGCAGAATAATCTTAATACAAATACTCTGGGTTTCACTGAGATCTATATTGACTTACTACATCCAGATTGCTTTCCCTCTATAAACCTTCATGCTAGCAACATTTACTGGGTGTGATATGCAGGTAGCCTAAGCTCCCTGAAAACCTACATAAATTTTTTATTATTGAAATAACTATTTGGTTGATTGGCATGAGCTTTAATGCAATTAATCGATTTATACAGCCAGACATCTTATTTAGGCAGCAACAGTAGCATCATGCTGTAAGTCACAATCTCCATTGCGTCACAGTTTGCGCTTCTTAATAGCAGAACTGAATGTCTGCATTTAAGTTCAAGATCTCTGGGGAACTGGGGAAGCACTGAATACCGATTACAGAGGCGTAACTGATCATGCCGTAAACAACAACAGGTAAATCACACGGGTTTATAAATTAAATTTATTTATTAACTCAGTATAAACAACTAACAACAAGGACAACAATACACATAAAACTGATTTGTTTGAAAAGACCAGGAGATTTTAAAGAATGTAACCCGTTAGTGGTGAGAACTGGTTTAAGGAAGGAAATTATGTCTGGTTACCATGGCTGTGAAGGATAGTTGCACGCTGCAGTTACCATGGCTGTAATGTATGGTTGCACGCTGTAGTTACCATGGCTGCAATGGATGGTTGCACATTGCAGTTACCATGGCTGTGAAGGATAGTTGCACGCTGCAGTTACCATGGCTGCGATGGATGGTTGCACGCTGCAGTTACCATGGCTGCGATGGATGGTTGCACGCTGCAGTTACCATGGCTGCGTTGGATGGTTGCACGCTGCAGTTACCATGGCTGCGATGGATGGTTGCACGATGTTTCATCAGGATGTAGATAGAGCCAACAATGTCATGCGATACAACATTTAGCTACAGTATGAAATGTTTACCATTATTTCAGATTTTTCATAAAGAAACCAATCTGACCATAAGAAAGTGTTTTCAATATAAAGAAACTGAAGATTACAAAAAAGGATACTATACATTTATTGAATGCCAGGTATCGAACAGATCCACTAACCTATATGTCCCTTTTGACTAAGAACTACCTGCATTTTTTTTTCACTGGATTACAAGCTACATACGGTACTGTAGCAGTTCTACATAGCATCAGAGGACTAACTGAAAAGAGGCATCAGCAACATTCCACCACTTAGGATCAGCCAGTGCATCTTCCTGCATGTCCAGGTCACATGTAAACTAACCGAAACTGATACAGAGACCCCTATTCATGAGTGATATGATGTGAATGATGTTTGCAGAATGATTGCCTAAACTCAACGGGTATGACAGCTAGTCACCTTTTCCAATCCATATGAACTAATGGTGTCATTATATACATACATACATGCATGTGTGTGTGTGTTTGTGCGATATATATATATATATATATATATATATATATATACACACACACACACACACACACACACACACAGACACACACACTTATATCTATATGATATTACTTAAGGCTCTTCAAAGACCTGAGAATTCAGAACATATGAGGCACACACATCAGGAAGAGCTTTAAAGCTCTAACAACAGACTAGTAGCAGAGAGGGTGACACCAAAGGAAGGGAACCCACTTAAGGAATGGCGGGGCAGCAAATTCCACGAATGAAGATCCTCTAAAGGTGTGTAATCTTCCAAGGGGGCTCACTGTGTGCGACGGAGGTCAAACAAGAACAGAGAGACACCTTTCCTTCCTCACTTCCCACAGTTGTGGCATCATGCGAAGACGGACCGCATGACAGTCTGGAATCTGTTTGTCACATGTCGTATGCGTGCTACGAGCCACAGGATGTGTTCATGTCGGCGCTCGGAGATTCAGCTGGAGCGTGGTCTTCGATAGCGCCGCTGCGTTCTTGGCCTTTGCTCACTGTGTCTGCTGTACACATGGCAGGACACGTGTCACTCCTGCCGTGAGATGTCAATGGCTTCAGATGTCGGAGGGGTTCTTTGAACCAGACAGAAAGGTTTATCCTTTTCCCATGAAAGAAATGGTTCCTCTTGGACTTGACATGCACCTATATGCTGTACATCCTAGTTTTACTGGAACAGAGCAAATCTGTAAGTATGTTTAAAGAAATCTGTAAAAAGCCCAGCATCTGATACAAAATATGCATATAAGAACTTTTATTTCTCTTTTAACGAAAGCTGCTTTGGTAACAATATTCAAGACTTCAGCAGATGCCCCCGCTTCTTAAATGACACTTTGAGGGAGGGGCCTGCTGTTCCTCTCTCTGGATACCCTATTTTCAGGTGTGTCCTCCTGCTTCTATAGCATATACTAATGAGCTTCTATACACCACGGAGTGTGGCGGGTGGCCGCTCACATGATTTCAGGTTTATTTATTTATTCTTATGTTTTTGAGGTCTTTAAATCGCCTCCTTGTCAACGGAACAGTTCTCCGGATATTGTTCGTCATAAAGATGTCCTCGCTGTGAAAGACAATGCTATTGTACTCAGGGCCGATAAAGTGGACACTTTGGAGGCTGAACCAATGGCTTTTGGACCTGAAATACAATCAAAGTGAACAAATTAGACCATGGAGTAACTTATTTTTACTAATTAATTCTGAGAATGATCAGATTTTAGCTCTCTGTACTTATCCAGGCCGACTGCCATGGAGATCTACTATGAGTCAGCAGTGACTAGGCCTCATCCCAGAAGCACAGTGTGGAATGCCATCTCCTGAACTGCACTGCAGGGGACTGCACCCATGGAGAAATCTCACGACACATGAATCATAGCTCCTGGGTTAAATGGTCTATCTTTGGGATGAGGGACACTGGAGCATCTGCCAACTGTGCTGCTAAACGTGTACTGTACAGAGACATCCCTGCTGGTGACGATTATAACACCATCGCCTGCCTCTGTTTAAATAAGCATTTATTAAAGTATTTGAAATGCTTTGCACGTTTATTTACAAGAGTATTTCCAAGCGAACAGAGTTCCATTAATGAAACAGAATTAACATGGGAGTGCTGCAATTCCTTATGTCAACAGAGGGGGACAGTGAGTCTTTGACGAGCACAAGTTGATTTTTAAATTTTCATTAAAGGTAGTTTTGCTTATCAGACCCTTCTCTTTAGAAGGATTTTATTTGTATACTTTTTCGACCTTATATACATACTACTCCAACTATAAGTTTGACAGGGGTCATATGTATGGTATGTGCTATTGCACAGCTACCTGATATTCTGGGGATGGTGATCTGTCGGCTGCTGCTCCCCTCTCCTCCTTCACCGAATGGTTTGATCTGGATGATGTATTCCTCATCTACAGGCAGGGAGAGCTCCACTGATGTGGTGTTGGTCTCCATGACATCAGGCCTGCTGTGCCTGTTGCGCTTATATAGCACCTTGGGAGATGTCAAACAAGTCAGACGTTACATTTTGCAAGCGAGTCATGACAGCTGTGACATTGGAAATGCTTGAGTCAGGTCTGTGGTGTCTTACTTTGTATCCAGTAACTTCTGATTCATTCTCAAGAGCTTTGACATGCTCCCAGTTCAAGATGATCTTGGAATTTGATGCATTCCACATGACTTTCAGAGGTGCTTGGCTCGGGGCTATAGTACAGTTCCAAGGGAAAAAATGTTTTCTGTATTAATGTTTACCACATGAGTTGTTATAACCTAAAATTACAGGCCCTCTGCAGTTTAGAAAATCCTAAATCAGAGTTTCCCAGTTCCGGTCCTGGAGGGCCACACTGCGACATACTTTGCAGATTTCCCTGCTCAAACACACCTGCTAATCCTCGAAATTGGCTGATGAGCTGAATAAAGTGTTTTTGAGCTGGAAAATCCGATCGTCAGTGAACTTTATTAGCATTATCGTAGATCGGCAGTGAACTTTATTAGCATTATCGTAGATCGTCAGTGAACTTTATTAGCATTATCGTAGATCGTCAGTGAACTTTATTAGCATTATCGTAGATCGTCAGTGAACTTTAT
>JABFEA020000130.1:16978255-17001100 GCA_019775915.2 Cyphomyrus plagiostoma | reverse complement strand
GTAGTGTGATGCTTGTATGCCATTGGCTCACCCTACCTTCCTCAGCAGTAGTGTGATGCTTGTGTGTCATTGGCTCAGCCTACCTTCCTCAGCTGTAGTGTGATGCTTGTGTGCCATTGGCTCAGCCTACCTTCCTCAGCTGTAGTGTGATGCTTGTATGAGTGTGATGCTTGTATGCCATTGGCTCAGCCTACCTTCCTCAGCTGTAGTGTGATGCTTGTATGCCATTGGCTCACCCTACCTTCCTCAGCAGTAGTGTGATGCTTGTGTGTCATTGGCTCAGCCTACCTTCCTCAGCAGTAGTGTGATGCTTGTGTGTCATTGGCTCAGGCTACCTTCCTCAGCAGAGAAGATGGTGGCCATGGGGCTGAACGGCCCCTCCCCCTTGTTGTTGTAGACACCCACTTTCACTTGGTAAGGGGAGTATGGAGGGATGCTCTCATTCTTGAAGACATATCTGGAAGCTTCTCCTGAGGTGACGGCCGCCTGCATCCACCCAGGAGTGCTAAAAGGTCTGAAGGCCACGACGTAGCCGAAGCCTCCACCGTTCTGCAACTCCTCAGGAACGGGCTGCAGCAGTCACACGCACAGTCACACGCAGGCAAAGACATGTCAGCTTCAGTGTGGCACCTGTGCAAAGTTACTCTTAAAGCCAAAGGCACAACACTCACATTAAAATATTTATAGGGAGTTATCTTCCCTCTGTAAAGAAGCTCAGTGCAAAACTTGCCTCTCTATAAACACTACGGAAAAAGCAGATTGATTCCCATTCAGGTGACACTTCAAGCCTTTTATCAGCAAACGTATATATACACAATGTCATCAAAAAGATTCCAAAATGTCACTGTGATTTGTTGGCTTCTGACTTGCGTTTCTACAGTATCTCATTCTAACAAAAATAGACAGATCTCATTGTTAATGAGCAGTATTGCAGATTCTACTGTTTCATTCTTCTTGTGATGCCCTATTTATTGTCAGTTATGGAAACTATACGCATTCTGTAAGTTCTTTGGTCTGAGTCTTCGCTACACATGATTGATCTGATTAATGGCATGTGTGAGGGGAAGAGCTAAATCTGCTACATTAAGAGATAGAAGTACACCAGCATCAGAAGGGATTAGGGTCCTGATGTGACAGCAGATCTTAACAAACAATGGCAACCCGTCATCAATAGCAATCAGTTCCACCCAGAGAGCTTGGCAATATTTACTATTCAACCAGCCGTAAGGGTTTGCTGTAGCCATTATCATCTACACAAACACACACAGGAAACACTAGATGGAAATATGTTTCTCATAATATCTATGAATCTTCTGGCTTTATATTTACAAATGCAAAGTTAAATATATCGCTTTTTAGACCTCGCATGAAGTCTGAATAGAAACACACGGATTTGCTTCCAGATTACTACATCAATAATTCTTATGAGGGGAAAAGGAACAACGGGAATTTGTATGTAATTGTAGGCTTGATAAAACTGCTGGTAATTTGGAAAGGATTGATGAAGTCAGACTAAAAAAAAGTCCTTCCTGTGTGAATAAATGGGCAATTTCTATTCTGTATTCAAACTTTCGAATAAATATAAGGCAAATAAATGTATTCGGGGAGTGAATGACCTTGCAGTGCAGTAAATTATTTATTTGGGGAGTGAATGACACTGCAGTACAGTAAATGGTTTATTCCAGAAATAAATGACATTGCAGTGTAGTAAATGATTTATTTGGGGCGTGAATGACATTACAGTGCAGTAAATGGTTTATTCCGGGAATGGATGACATTGCAGTGCAGTAAGTGGATTATTCCAGAAGTAAATGACATTGCAGTGCAGTAAGTGGTTTATTCTGGGTGTAAATGACATTGCAGTGCAGTAAATGGTTTATTCCGGGAATGGATGACATTGCAGTGCAGTAAGTGGATTATTCCAGAAGTAAATGACATTGCAGTGCAGTAAGTGGTTTATTCTGGGTGTAAATGACATTGCAGTGCAGTAAATGGTTTATTCCGGGAGTAAATGACATTGCAGTGCAGTCAATGGTTTATTTAGGGTGCAGACAGTGACTTACTCACCTCCCATGTGATGACTAACTCCGAATGACTGCCACCACCACCACTCACATTAGCAGGAGTGACCTTTGGAACTGAAAGAAAAGACGATTAAGCTCTGCTATGTTCCGCACCTTACCCTCCCCTCTGCCTGGTCTCCAAATCACGCACATACAATCGATTCCTCCAAAGTATACTAAATTGCTGCTAAAATTAAGATATCCTCAATCTTAAAATGTACATGTCACCTGCTGAGATGGAAATACCAAGAAGATTACTGGAGCTGTTGTGAGTGGTGAGGATTTTTACACAGTGTACTATGATCAGAAGTGGAAGACAGAGCAGCAACTCGGGTCCTCAGTGGGATCTTATACACACTGCTAAGCATTTATAAGGGAGATAAAAAGCTGTGCTGCCTGTGACACGTTATAGTAAAACAGAACACAGAACACGGATGGCTGGAATTACATTGAAATATGAAATGGTCTCCATTTCAGATACGTACGAGCTTCCTTTGTTCTGGCTTTCTTGGAAGGCTTGCTAGGTTCTCCTGTCCCGATAGCATTGCTCGCCAGCACTCGGAACTCATACTCGACCCATGGGCTCAGGTCTGTCACCGTAGCCGTCAGACGCTGGCCTCCAAGCACCTGGGGAGCTGGCACAGGTAGGGCAGGTGTTGGTGAGGTAGAACACGATGGGAGAGCCACTCTGCCTACCCAGACCGGGAGCTCCACTAAACAGCTTACCAGGAGAGTGCTCAATCGGCAGACAAATCCAGCAGGCAAAATCAACAGCTACAGCGTCCTTAATTAAGATGCAATTAAAATGCCGGGACCAATGTTGTGTCTTATGTTATCTATGTTATTACATTAGAAATCACATTCATACAGTACATACAGACGGTAATATCCTGGGCTGTTCAGCGTAATGCATTATCACAATCAGATGGAAGAACTTTATGTGTACATAGCATAAAATCAATAAATGAACTTCCTAGAAAATCACAGCCGAAAGGTCAATCATAGTCAAAAAGTACATTTCAAACACAAACTAAGCTGGAACTGTCACTTTGTAACATTTGTATTCAGGGAAAAGAGCCGAAAATGACTGAAGTAAAGGAATCATCATCTAGTGTAAAATTTCTACATATAATCTTGTCTGGTCAAGCGAATTCGATGCCATGCTAAATTTAGCCCGCACCTGTGGTGACAGCCTGCCAGCCCAGCGAGAATGGTGTTCTTGCCTGGATGGTGTACGTAGTAATTGGGCTATGGTTGTCCGGGCCTGGCCTCCAGGAGAGAGTGGCTGTGCTATCAGAGATCTCTTCCACATGGATGCTCACGGGCGGGCCCGGGGGACCTGAAACAGGGCGGCCGTGCGAGAAGCAAGGCAACAGATCTGGCCTCCTTATCAGCCGGTGCCTGCGGCGGCCAGCCTAATGCAGTCCTATCATCGCATTGCTAATGCTAATGCTAATCAGGGGGCTGTTACAAATCAGGTATAACAAGCAGATCATTCCAAGCTAATCAGTCAGGCGGCTCCGATCACTCAAATAGTACATTGAAAAAAAGAAGGTAAGTTTCTTTGTTTCTTCGGTAAAGCTTTACATTAACTGCACCTTTATAATGCTTATATATTGCATTCATAAAATGTTCAGTGCACTTTCATAAGGTATTCACTAAGTATTCATAAAATATTCATAAACATCATGTATGTATACCTTTACATCCTAACACCCCTTAACAGCTGTAATATACATTAATAACAAAAATTATATAATAATAAGAAACATTACAAATGTATAATCATGCAATGTTTGGTATTAATGTATATTAATGCTGTTAAGGGATGTTAGGATGTTAAAGTGTACTTGCGTGATGCTTATGAATGTTCTATGAATGCATTCTGAAGATGCACTGAATGTTCTATGAATGCATAGTGAAGGTGCATTGAATGTTCTATGAATGCATAGTGAAGGTACACTAAATGTTCTATGAATGCTTAATGAATGCATTATGAAGGTGTACCACTTCTTATAATTATAGAATGTATGTATTAGGCGAAAAGAAATTGCAGGTTTCTTTTGTGATACTTCAGGAGAGCTGCTTAGCGAGGCTTGCGAGCCTGAATGTCCTACCTCTAACGACCAAGTCGGTGGCAATGGAGACACTGTCCACTTTGGTCTGCACAGCACAGGTGTATTTCCCAGCATGCCGCAGCTGGATGTTGCGGATCATGATGTCTCCTGAAGAATGCTGCCACAGGAACACAGGGACACCAGTGATTCTCACAACTCTGGGCGGTTAGGGAGTTTTAAGGTGATACTTTGGGATTAGTTTAGTAAGGGAAGGAACAGTGAGCCAGTATTTCTGAATATCGCGGCATATCTCGGAATACCATGAAAAAATTTGCTCGATCGGGGAGGATTTATCGTGGGTGAATTTTATCAAGATTTTGGCAAGATTTCAAATTATTAGAATACCAAAATACTTTATTAGATTTGAAAATACTGTCAAAATACTGTATCCAAAAAAGGTATAATGTCTGTATGACAGAAAAATTGGATAATGTCTAAGCCTAGCTAGCTAGACATTTACTTTGGTGTTGCCTTTTATCACTATCCAATGCCTTCTACTTTTGTGTTTTATAATCACAAGTTTGGTCATCTAAACAGCTGATAACACACTGAATGAAAATGCAATGAACACTGCTTTGTAATCTTTAAACCAGTACTTTAAAACTTGTTAGCAAATTTCCTGTGAATTCAGGGTGGGAAATATTGTGCAATTAACGCTTTCAAATAAATACTTAATATGATATAACTGATGTGGCAGGGTAATATATTATGTCAACTGAAAGCTTAATTATAATATTGTTGCCCAAATAAATAAAAAAGAGAACGTAATAATAGATAAATCTGGACATTTTAATCTCAAATCCCTAAACAATTAAAGATAATCACCCATGTTAAAATACAGCGGGCTCCTTCATACTCATGAAAGCCAAACAGGTAATCCGCAAAAAAATAAGCTCTAACATATGAGTGTCTGATCTTTTAATCTTTTTTTAGCAGTTTTGGCAGACAGAAAGAAGAAGAGATTAAAATATATTTATGATCTTCTGTGTGTATTTTTTCATTTTCTTAATTCTCTCGGTTACACAGTCATTGTGAGAACATGCTCTATTGACAGGGCTAACATAGTGCCTGCATATTATCACCTAGCATAGCGACTGAGCGCTCTGCGGGTGGCCCCTGGCATCTGACACCTTCCGGGCTGTGGGTTTGAAATCTGCTCTGTTGTGTGGAGTTTCTTCCCACCGCCCAAGAACGCGTGGCTAGGCAAGTTGGCATCTCTAAATTTGCCGTAATGTTTCAGTTGTGTGTATGTGCCCTGTCATAGACTGTCATCCCAAGCACATTGTTCCCTTGACGCCTGTGATTGGCTCGATGACCCTGTTGTGGTTAAGTGTTGCTGCTCTTTAAGTAAACAGGACAACACAGCAGCATTAGTCAGCTGTACCTTTAACCATTTGCTATTTACCGGTGACACGCGGATGCCTGGCAGGCCTGTTGTTTATGTGCCTGTGTGAAATTTGCCGCTAATTTCCTTTCTCAATATTCGCACCACTGAGGGCCGTCAACATGTCCGGCTATAGCTTCATGATCCATAAATACGTTTCACATGGAAAGTTCAGCAAGACTCCAAGCAGTCACTGACGTTTTCCATAAATAAGTCCCAATGTATTGGTGTGTCTCTCTCTGACATGATTAAGAACAGGACTAGCATCATAAATAAAAAAGCGGACAACTTCTACAAGACAGCTGCATTCTGCCATCTTCATTTCTAATCACCTGCTGTTCAATGACAACTGTAGCAACAACTAATGCAAAGACATTAAATATCCTGGAGGAAATTTCTCAGCTAACAGATGAAACTCTGAAGACATTTGGGGGTTGACGACAAGTATTATATTTCATTTACTTACACCGCCAACTTTCTCAAAGTATCCGCCGTGGCTTCCGAAGTGGATGACTTGCTCGTTGAAGAACCAGGTGAACTTCAGTTCCAGTGAGGGATCGTGTGACACCTGACATGGAAGAACAATGCTTTCTCCTAGTGTCACGTCCAAAGTTGATGGTGGAGTTGTAATAATTGTTGGCTCTGAAAATAAATAATGGAGGGTTAGCAGCATTTCAATGAGCTGTCCGCAAAAAGCATAATGAACAGTTCCTTTTCCCTCAAGAAAAATGTACACATTGCACAATATTGTACCAAGAAGTACAGATACGCTGCATAAATCAGTTTTGGTTCACACAGCTGGTAGACTGAAAATTACATCCTATGCTGAACTGAAAGACAGACTGTAGTCTGGCTAAGCAGTGTTTTGTCCTAGCACTTTATGAGTCAGTTGTCCTTGTCACTTGCTATACTGTTAATTGCCACCATCTGTGTCCACTATGAAGGGTCCTCCTGACACAACTGCTGCGTCAATCTTCACAAATGCATCCCCTGTATATCTACTGACGTGAGGGTCCACACACCAGAAAGTGCCCAGCAGTATTTTCTGTGCACCATGCACATTAATAGTGAGGCTTTTTCTGTGTGTCTGGGGCTTCCTTTTTTGCCCTCTTGGTGGTGCTGTGAGCATTTCACTTCAAGGCTTCATTATAAATGCAGATTAAAATTAACGACAAAAAAAGGATCCACAAACAAACCCATATTTATGAGAAAGCCACAGACCTGAGAATTCCAATACTACTGATGAATCCCACATACAATACACAGTGAAAGAATGATGTTTACTTTTATTTATCTCATGTTTGTTGGATTTTCCAATACTCTGCTCCTCAGGGTTATCATTCAGTTTGAAATGTGATTGGGGAATACTATTACAATTACTTATGCAATGAACAAAAAAACAAAAAAAAAATCTGTTAACACACTATTTACTGATTATAATCATACATAAATGTACATTAGTCTAGTCTACAGTCCTAATGTTCCTTCTTAATATTATCACCGACAGGTCTAGTTAGGCATGCAATGAGCAATGACGTGTCTCAGTTCCTGTCCCCTCTGAAAAGATAAAGGACTACACTGGCACACTGTCAGGTATGAAAAATAGACAGCACAGCAGGATGCGCGTGTCAGCCAGAGACGGGGGCCACGTGTGCGGGGCACAGCCGTGCAGATAAAAGGCGGCAGCGCACTTCAGGAAGAAGTGTAACTCACACCTACTGCTCCGCCAGGGATGAATCACGAACACAGAGAAGGATGTTCTGGGCATTTTTATTTCAGCTGCTGTCCCGTGGCAGCTCTGTGAACGCCCTGCATTCCTTCGGTGAGGTAACCCTACGGTACAGTCCTCCACAATCATGTTCAGCTTGTCACCCCCATTAAGAAAATAGCTCAAATTAAGATGTCTAAATACTTAATTCCATTCATATATTATACGGGTCAGACTCGCAGTTCTTAGTGCGACAAAGCTTGTTAATACTTTTGAGGACACAGGCACCTCCAACCAGCCATATTTACTGACCTCGCTATACATCATTTTTATAGAGAGATGTTTTATCAATCTCTGTGAAAGACAAAGCACATAATGGAAGCGATATCCTACCCTGATTTTGCAGGGATGTGGGCCAGTACTCTCACAATGAGTCATGTAGAAGGAATTTTTCTTAATTTAAATTGGGGCAGAGCTAATGCCGTGTAAAGGCAAGGCTGGGAGCCAGCCTTAAACTTACATGTTCAGTTTTGTGCTGGATTAAGCCCGTAACCTCAGGTGGTTCAGGAAAATGATAAATAAATCACTCCAAAAGTGACAACAAAGGCAGACATGTACTGGAATGCCATTAAATACAAGCTGGAGAGCACAGAAGGGAAGTAATATAGCAGAAAGCTCTCAGGCTAATTTGATTTATATTTTTCTGGTAAAATATGTTGCTGCCGGCTGTCACTGTAAAACACGGACATTGTACCTATTGAGGCGTGTACATCACAGGCATGATGTAACGTGGGCTGGCCCCAATTTCAGGGCCCACTGGGGGCATTCCCGATGTGAGGGAACAAGCTTTAGAGATACCAAATGAACTGCATAGCAATCAGGTATCAGTGAAAGGTCAACAGGCAATGCTGTTGTTTACAGCATGAATGAATGCAGCTGCAATCTCCTTGAGTCAATGCGAAAGCCATTCCAGGTCTCATTAACAAAGCATGTCTAGGGAGATCACATCTCCTCATAGATAAAAAATGTAAAGTAAATAAATGCCCACAGTCGCCCCTTTAATTGTTGTACAGTAAAAAAAAAAAAATGTAGTTTTAGACAGAATAATACAACTGACCTATTTTCCTGTTAAAATATTAAACACTCACAGAAAAATACAGAGTAAATTCAGGCTGTTTTATGTAACACTGAATGAATATACACACAACAGGAATGGCTCCCCTGAAATATCTTCAGCGGTGGAATTTTCAGTCTCTTAATATTCCACTGGCTGCCACGGTTTCACATATGTACTCAGGTTGAGTAGCATGGTCTATAATGCTATTCTGCAGGCAAACTACCAATCTTTTTAATGTCACTTGGCCATATTTTTCCTTTTAATATGATCCCCCAATGCCTGCATAATAGCATGTAACAACACAGGAATAATGGGGAAACAGAGAGAATAGCTGAAATGGAATAATTAAAAAAATTAAAATGTAATAATTTAATTTCTGAAACATCGCAGCACCACTAACACTGAGCAAATGATTAAGTGACTATATAGCTTTTGATAAATATGACACTACACAGCACAAGACTGAGTTACAGAAAGATGATATTGGAAATTGAAGAGTATGCACTGATTAAGGAAGACATTCTCTCCCCACAGAAGTGCAATAAAAGTGCTTCTTGTTTATATAGCCCAGGGACTGTGGAAAGAAAATAATCATCGTAAAAGAACTCATACTGACTGGGTTCATGGAAACAACATACGCTCTAAAAGACTTTTCTCAACATGTAGTGAGAACTTTTTTTTTTTTTTTTTACTACACACAAGAAAAACGACTTAGGGTTAGCTGAACGAGCAGCAGGAAAGTAGACATACAGCAAGAAATTTCAGAACACTTGTACTGATGGTCTTTTGCTGTACCTGAGTGTAACAGTTTGCGTGTTACCTCAGTTCCTGTGATCTCTGCGGCACAAAAAGGGGAGTGATGCTACACATGAAAACCGTGACTTAATAGTAGATAAATGTACGGAGCAGCAACTTAGCAAGTGTTCAAACCTGCAGGAACGGGAACATCTTCTTTGGTCATTCTTCCTGAGATACTTGCCTCCAACAAAAAGAGCATAAACTACATAAAGCCTGTGTGTCACACAAGTGCTTTTCAAGAAATTTCACCATTAATGTTATATTGTGTACTCAGCATATCAAGAGCACTCAGCCACATGCGCATTTACAAAGCTTTGGAATATCCTACGCATTTTGTAGACAAACCCACACAACTACGGAACATATTGCCTTTATTTTATTTGCAGAATCTCACCTCCATCTTTAGCCAGCAGCTGGTGAGCACTGATAAATTTACCCTCCAGCCTCAGATCTGCAAGAACCTCCATGTTTCTGTAACAACCTGCTGTGAAAATTTCATTTCATTTCATTTCTCAGGTTTCCAAGCCAATTGTACCAGCCGGTAGTTTGTGTTTCTTTTGTTATTAATGCGTATTATTAAGGCATCGAAAGACACCATCCATATCTTGAGCAATAACCAATGATTGTACTTAATAGGTCAATAGAAATATCCCGGTTATCCTGATATACTGTAGGTATACCCTCTACCTTTAGACAAACACATTATACACAAACTGAAGTTTATACTACGACACAGTGATGGCCTCTGTATGTGAAGTTGCAGCACTCATCAGAGCCTTTCTGCATTGATGCGATTTCCTCCTCAACGATGAACCCCGGAGCTGCGTATCTGTCACACCGCATCTACTGGTGACAATCCTTTGATTTGTCATTAGAACTGGAGGGGTTGCATCACTTGGGTGTGATATTGCACATATTGTGATGCATTTTACAGTAGCATTGCACACATACATGCACTAATATATATATATCTCACACACACACACACACACACACACACACACACACAAGTATTGTTCAGTACTGCTACACACGGAAACTCACCTGCACCCCCCCACATGCAAGCAGATAAGATGATTTTAGGGCTCTTGCTAACTGTGCCCTACAGCCAGTATCAAATGAGGTACAATCATATAATTTATCTTCTACAAATCCTGAACCAATTTGTACTACAGTGGCATTTTTCTGATATAAAGGCAGGTAGCTTCAGCCAGAATTGAGACTAAAGCAATCGATTACGAATAACTGCTGGAACACCAAAGGGTAGTAATGACTATGGAGTTATATTGAGTATGATGGAGCTGAAAAATAATAAATGTGTGACGTGTGCTCAAGGCTGACGCTCGATGGTTTCAGGGGGCGAGATAACAGGTCTTGTTACTGGTACCAGTGGGTTTCCAGGTTACCTGGGTGAAGCAAAACCAAAAACACCAATTTATACATATTAAGGAATTGGAGGGAGGGGAGGATTAAGCAATATGGATGACTCTGACCCCCCCATAGTGTCACCAAAGTGTACCTCTTGTGTACATCTGTGTATTTTAGATCTATGCTGGTAATGGCAGCAGCTGCATGAAAGTGATGTTTTTAAGGAGTCTGTAGAGCAGTTATGTATGCATATATTTAGTAATGAATACAATCTGACAGGCATTTTTCAGTGTTAATCCCAGAAGAGTCAAATTAAATAAAATACTGTCGTTTCTCATAAACTCAACTCCCAGTTCCTGTATCTCAGTAAAATTGTGCATGTAAATTTACTCAATCTCATCTCCACAACATCATCAACTCTGACAGCAGAGCACAAGTCCTCTACGAAAGCATTTATATATTGATGGAGGAATGTCCACATATAAAAGTCTTTTCAGACAGAATGACAGGAGGAAAGCACGCAGTACCACATAAAGCACCAACTGTCATTCTTTCATTGCAGTACCATGAGGATTAAAGAAAACTTATTTAGACACAAAAGCAGTGTAGAGAGCGGAACAAATACACATATCAATTATATAATTTCATATTGTCAATGGTGGCAATCATATGTCAATTAAGCTATTAGTTTATAAACTTGACAGTACACATGCTTATAGAATTCATGTTTTTTCCATACAGGAATTTTACCATAGCTATACCAGAGCATCACAGCTCTGGTATAGCTATTGTATTTTATGAAGCAAATAAAAATGAACAAACAACCAATAAATAAAATATGAAGTTTCACTGCAGATGATGGTGTCACATTGCCTTCTTAATCATTATTACTTTTAGGTGTACACATACACAAACACACACACACACACACACACACACACACACACACACACACACACACACAGATTTGTATTCTTTGTGGGGACCATCCAGGCATTCATATGGGAAAAACTACAACGACAAAAATGACACCCTTCACCCCTTCCCAGCCCTAACCTTATCTATAAATATCCAAACAAAATACAAGGCTTTTGACATTTTTAGTCTTTTGATTGCAGTCACAGATTTTTATAAAATCTAGTTTCCCTTCGTGAAACAAAACAGTTCCTACACCATCAAAATAATAACAGGTTTTTATCACATTGTGGGAGCATTTGGTCCCCACAGTGTAATATATTCATCCCCCCCAACACACACACGCAAACACACACACACACACACACACATTATATATGTACATTTATAACTGCTTTTCCGTGCCCAGGAGGCCGGAAGCCTTACTCAGCAATGTGTCATAACACTCTCTGCAGGAGGCCTGTTGTTAACCGGGTTCGTCACCATGCTGCAACATTTCTTGAAGCAGTATAATTGTTTGCTATCATCACCCAGAACCTTTTTATGTGCAGAGAAGTAATGAGTAGCTGTTGCTATCAATGACTCTCGTCACTGAATTTCTAATTTTGTCCAACAAAAATATAGAGAAATCTCTGCAAATAATATTGCGCCCCCCTTGTGTATCTATGCAGATGCATTTCTGGTCACATGTTACATGCGACGGTAATTACCCCTCCATTTAAGCAAGAACAGAGGCACTTTTCTTAATAACAATTTCCAAAATTAATGAAAAATGAATGAACTTTGGAGCAGAAGAAGTGCTGAGCATGAAGATTCAGCAGGAGGATGCAGTCTCGTATGTGTGTGCGATGCTCTTTGCAACCTTGACTGCTGACCTAAGAGCATTTATTATATATGAAGCCGGCTTCTGTATTATTAATTAGGAGGAAAACACTGCTTGATGGCGAGTTACTGGAAATATTCCCAGTGTGAGAATGAACTTCAGTCATCAGCTATCATGTGCAACAAGATGCACAAAACGCAGCCCCCAGTGAGTCCAAAACCCCCCCACCCAGCCTCCCTTAAACACTTGTAACTCTCATTTATTGCCAGGGCTGCCTGCTGTTTTTCATTACTATAATATAAACTATAAGAAAACATAAAAACCACACACTCCAAATATTAAAATTGCTCTCATATTTCTAAGAAAGAATGGCACTTAGAAAAAGCAAACTGAAAGGTTGCCATAGCAGCCTATTTGTCATTCTGAAGCGGGAGGAAACTTCCAAATGTGTTTTCATTCCGCACTGATACAGTTGATGGTCGTTTTTTTAAGGAATTTTAAGACTTTTCAAACTGAACTAATTTGGAATCAGAGTTAAATTTTTCAAACCCTCTAAACAAATATGACAGCATATTTTACTGAAAGCCATTTCATTTCTCAAAATGGCTACAGTGTAACAAATGTGAGTGTAAAACTGTGCTGCTGAAAGGTTTACAAAATGAAAATCATTATAGCAGTAAATTACATATATAAAAAAACCTAAATATCTTATGATTCTTCCCCATTACTCATGGTCTATGATAGTGATACATTATTAGGAGTGATTTAAAGGACAGTAATACTATTGTAGCCATTTAAAGTGTCATAATAATCAGACTGATACTGTTTTTTTATAGTTCTATCAGAATAATAAATTGTGATAAGTGCTTTTAAGATTCACCTGATCTACACTCTACAAGAGCAGCAATATTATCATTCATTTATAAAGTAGGCGTTATTTTTACTCACGTCATACCAAATGAATGTGGTACCAAATGAAATGGAACGTGAATACAAGACAAAATCTGCCATTTTAAGGATTCATAAAGGATGCATATCATGGGGGTGTCACACTGTAACTTAATGTGCTTTAATGTGCTTCGTAGCCATCTGTCACATGCCATTTGTTTATTGAAAATGATTAAGTGTAACAAAGCTTTTGATTTATTATCAACATGAGTTCACAGCGCTTTATTTTTCTCTGCAGGTTCTGTTTGTGCTTTGGGAGATTAGTTTAATGCCACGTCACTCCTGGTGCAGCAGTCATGATCAAGAGGGGAGATTAGCCAAAATCCTTTAGGTTCAGTATCAGAAAATACATCAGCCTGCTTGAATTTGTCAGAATGTGGAGGCTGGCCTTTGTTACAGATCATATGGATAAATGTCCCCGCGATAGCTGATAATTAGCAAAGCACTGCTACTTTACCAGATTCTGGCCACATAATAAGTTGAAAACAAAGGTGACTTTTATCCCCAACAATTAGACGTATCTGCTTGTTTTCACATCATCTGAATAATTTCGCAACTACGAGTTATACACTTTGACCTCAATGAAAAAGTATTGAATATCTTTAAAATTTTTGGTCAAACAAATTGTAGCATCTATAATCAAACACAGTGTCTACCAGGCATTCACAACAAGCCCATAGTAGCAGTGTTTTCTTCCTTCGGGCTCTCCAACTGAATGTCTGAATGGCACAGCTAGCCGGGGTCAGGCGTTACATCCTCTCGTCCGTGACGTTCGGTTGACATTAAATGTTTTACAATGAAACGGAAAAAAAAACGGCTGATGAGGGAAGTGCCTTTGCGTTGAGATGGATGGCATAAGAGCACCTCTAACAGAACAAAGCCAACTGGTCACAGCACCTCACGCCAGCCACATTTATTTTTAATGCCATATTAGAAGCAAGGTACAGGAAGAGAAGAGGAATGAGACTCCTGGTCGCGACCGTTATCTCTGGCTGAGGATCCAGCACTGTTTGGGTTTCTATGACGATTACAGAAGCCAGAGATGTGTCTCATTTAAAGCTGACAGCCATACCCCCCACCCAGCCATAACCTTAACCATAAGTAACTAAGACGGCCTTAACCCCCACTCAGCCCTAACCTAGTAACCAAGCAAAACTCCTGACTTCAGACTTTTTTTAGGTTTTCGGTTGCAATGACAGATCATTGTGGGGACCTGAAAAATGGGAACACTTGGTCCTCCACTGTAATATAAATTTCATCCACACACACACACACACACACACACACACACACACACACACACACAGCTATACACAGTAAATTTCATTCAATTGCCCATGCATGGAATGGTGCATTCTGAGAGAGATGCGGCCTAATTATAAATCAGGATAAATATGCATGACTCTAGCTATGGCAGTAATCACTGTGACTTGACCACCAATCCCAAATCAAGGCATGAGTAGACTGCAGACACAAATTTAGTTTCACATAACAAGTATATAAATGTTGGGCAGAGGTGTCAAACAGAAAACTAAATGAATCTACTAATTTAAAATGAAAGGAAGCAGGACCCTGAACATGTGTAGCCATGACTGTAGACTGTAACAGGCTCCATCGACAGAAATCAAAGAGAAGATACACACCTTTCACCACTAGGCTCCCAGTACTGCTTGCCACACCAAACTGGTTTCTTGCAACACATGTGTAGATGCCTGCATCTGCTTTAGATACATTTGTTATCCGCAGACTTCCACTGTCCATCACAGAAATCCTGAAAAGCAAACAAAACAGAATTATGGCGGAAGTAGTATACAATGTGATATGATGATTGATTAAAATGTGATTAAAATGGTATTTGAAAATACAAGATGACCACAACTCATATTTAGGGAGAAGATGTCTAAATATAACACTGAGATTCCACATGCATAATAAATTTTCAGTAATGCTTCACATTAACTGTAGCATCATAATTCATTCTTTATGCATTGATTGAACATTCAGTGCAACTTCATAATGGATTTATAATGCATTCGCAGAACATTCATAAATAGCATATAAGTATAACTTAATAGCTTTAATAAACATTAATAACACACATTATACGATTATACTATTATAATGTTTGTTATTAATTTATACTAAAACTGTTAATATACTTAACATGATTATGAATGTTCTATGAATGCATAATGAAGATGCACTGAATTTTCTATCAATGCATTATAAAGGCATTATGCAGCTACAGTTAATGTAAAGCATAACTAAATTTGATTGAAGGTGATTTTCTGCAAGGCTGACCGACGGCCATATTTCATTAAATTGCATGATCCTTAACTACATTTGACAGTAGATGTCCTGAACTGGTGAAAAAAGTGAACATATAGACATTTGCAAGCCAGGATAGAGATAAGAAAGAACTGAGTCATTCAACGATGATAAAGATTATTCTCTATCCACAAGCCGTCAACAGGAAGGGTTTATAACATGGTACAAACATCCAGAAGGCTACTTATAGTTCTTTACTTAGAGATGTGTCACTGACTGTCTAACATAATGAGCACTTACGATTACTTTATGATTACTTTACGAGTACTTTACGATTGCAAATTTGTGAAGGACTTTATAAATACATATTTGTGCATATGTGTGTGTGCGTATATATTCACACATACATACACACACAGACATCTATAATCATACACATATTTTTTACATTATTAGCCTCTGACAAGAAATGAAAACGAAAGCATTACAATATAAAGAAATTAAAAATCTTGGCCCTACTTTGAGTGAAAAAAAGTTAAAAGTCAAAAGTTACAACTTATATATACACACACACACACATTTTCATCTGTAATTAGTACATTTAATATGAAAATAAAAAACTAGATACTTAAAATCGACAAATTAATAGCCGAGGAATTTTGGCAAGAAGGTCAAGCATTTTTGCAAAGTATTCACACGGCAATTCCCTATTAAGAGAGATTATTTTTTGAAAATGCACTGGATCTCTGGGGATTAGCAGCAAATGGGGCAGCACAATCCTTAATCTAGACCAAGATATGACCTAATTTCCGGCAATTCTGCTGGCACGCCGCATAAAAAACTGTATATATATACACATATACATACATATATACACATATACATATATATATACACATATACATATACATATATATATACACATATACACACACACACACATATATATATATGGCGTCCCTATTGGGTTTCACACCATTCTGCAGAGATGATTATTCAACTGTAAGGACCATATCATGGGCGGGTAATAGATGTAGGTTACAGTGAAGATATACATCCATCCATCCAGTTTCCAAGTCACTTATCCTACTGGCTCACGGGGGGTCTGGAGCCTATCCCGGAAGCAGCGGGCACGAGGCAGGGAACAACCCTGGACGGGGGGCCAGCCCATCGCAGGGCACACTCACACATGCACACCTACGGGCAATTTGGTAACTCCAATCAGCCTCAGCATGTTTTTAGACTGTGAGGGGAAACCGGAGTACCCAGAGGAAACCCCACAACGACACTGGGAGAACATGTAAACTCCACACACATGTAACCCAGGCGGAGACTCAAACCCAGGTCCCAGAGGTGCGAGGCAACAGCGCTAACCAGTGAAGATATATGATAATTATATATATTCTAATTCTGTATTTAATGTAACTATTGTTCAGCATTATCAACATTCAATTCATTAAAAAAATATAAAATAGACTGCAGTTATACCAAATCCTTCTAGAAAATAAAAATTCTGAAATTGGGATTCGTAAAAGTTGTATTTAGTATGTCCTAATTCCAGCTGTAAAACCAGTGTTTTCTTTTACACACACACACACACACACACATATATACTGTGTATATGTATATATATATACACACACATATATATACACATATACATATACATACACATATATACATACACATATATACATATACATACATACATACATACATATACACATATATATATATATGCACACACACACACACAGTGCAGTGAAATGCATATTAAGGATTCACAGGTGGGCCAGGCCACAGCACCCCTCTTTACTGAAGACAGACTCTCTTAAGTTGATGGTCACTGTGTTTGCTCTCTGCAGAAGAGACAATTATTCTCGACAAAAGGGAATCCTGACATGCACTATCATCTTCCTCAAAGTGCTGCAAATGTTCAGTGAGTATGAAGCCCCTGCAAAAAGGAGAGCCTGGCATGTGGAGCGACAGTCGCGTTTATTCTGCGGAGAGATGAAAGACATGCAGAAAACTGTATGCCAAGGAAAATTCCACTTCCATTCTGAAGTACAAATTGTGGAAAATTACACGGTCTCAAGTAGAAGTCTCCCTGGTTATATTCTCCGGCTGTTTTTTAAGGAGACACCAGCACTCTGGCTGAGATGTTATCACAGGGGATCATAGATTGTCCCCTAATGAAAGTTCTGAGCCCAGGCATATGCTATTTGGAGGAAATGGGACTGAGACTGTTAGGGTGGAATTTAGGGAGAAGCTGCTTAAACCAGCCAATAGCATCATCCTCTAGAACATCAGAAGGTCAGGAATGAGAACAACTGGCAGACAACTACAGTATTCTTGATGTGGTTGAACTTACAGAATTCATTTCCCATCAAAGTGCCAAACATATAATGACAAAGAAATATTTAATTTCATTTATCCTACATCAAGGACCAACAGAGAACCAGGACACAGGATGCATTAAAATGTAGACAAGCATGAATAATAATGTCACACGGTGATTCACATTTGTTTTAACCCATGACCCCCATGTACGGGGTTCAGTCAGAAAGGAAGACCATGAAAGGCACTAATGGGCAATGTGAGTATGTGGAATTATTAACTACACAATCTGGTGTATTTTAATTAGTAAACATTGGGTCACTGTCTCTCCTAACAAACATGCAGCATCTCCCTGGCGCCCATCTCAGTATGAGACCTCTGAAAAGACATTCTGCAAACTTTGCCACAACAGCCTAAACAAAAAGGACTGGAAAAGGAGATAAGAATCTAAAAGTGACACAACTAATTGTGAATTTGGAAAATGGCCAATCTTTCGCTCTTTTAGTGGTTTCACAAAATAATTAACCTTGGCTCCCGAGTTTCACACACACGTCATCCCTGCAGACTCTCTCATCTACATCACCGTGGGACTTCGGGCCAGACTATAATCGGTGCCTCTCCGCTCATATTAATACTTCTATATATAATCAATTTAACATGCAGAACGACCTTTGGAGCCATATTCAGCCATGTAGCAAAGAAGTTTGTGCGAGCAGGAGATTCCCATCCTGCAGTTTTATGGTCTGTTGTCACCATTTCGCTAGGCTACCTCCAGGTACTGTGTCGGTTCACTACCTGAACATCGCAAAAAAACAGGTAGCACAGCTGAATGTCACACAACGATCCTGGAGGGAAAGTAGGCAAAACTGTCCCCCTCTGGCACAATCGAAGAAGGTCCACATTAACTGTACTGTATATTGCCTTGGATGGCAAAAAAATTCTCAGGAACATAAATAAATACAATTATGTAAAGCAAATACACAAGTGGGAATCAGCCTCGAAAAAGAACTGGCCAGGTGTCTATTTACTGGTGCCAAATCTGTCATGATTAATACTGGAATTACGTCATACATATTCAAGCTTTATCCTTCTTTGTATGAAAATGGCAAAAGAAATCCCTGTGCCATTTTCATAACTATTCTTTTAACTCAACGAATGGAACTGCAACTGGAAAATACAAGTACCAATTACTGTAGCATATCCCTGCATAGGTTAGATACATAATAATTACAAAACTGACATATTCCGCTTGATGTATGTATAATGACAAATAGTTTTGGTAAAGCTATGTCCATTTCATGATATTCCTCTCTCTAAGACATAAGAAGTAGACAATTGATCCAAAGCTTTTGCCTTAAGCAATGTCATTTCGCTGCATATGTTACTGTTTCGACTGTCCCGAAAGAGCTCGATAGCCCATAAAAACCACAAGTGAGAAAATGCTTTTCACCTAAACGGATCGAGAGCCACCACATCAGATTCTTTGTGGACGCTATCTGGTGCTTTGTGCAGCCTTGTTCCCAGAGAGAAGCGTAATCCTGTAAGTCTTCTGATCCTCTAGTAGGACGTCTCTCCTATACACCAATCCTCAAATCTCCTTTGGTGACATGTTCATCATTTGTTGACAGTAAGTAACACTGAATGAGGCTAAACTGTACAAATAAACTTCAGCTGGTCAAATAAATGGCCCCCTAAAAATTAATATTTCATTACTTAATATATAACTCTACCTATTTTCATATAGCATGGGCATCAGTAGAAGCCTAGAAAACCTTAGAGAAAAAATATAGATATTTACACACAACGCCAATCAGTACAGGGACTGAGTTGCTTATTGGTGCATTCATACACAGGAACATACTAATTAGCTTAGATCTACACGCAGCTACAGTCTGCTAATATCTGACCCAAGATAAATCTGACTGTTGTTACAACAACAAGATTGAATTTAAGACTGAAATGATCCCTCCTTTGTGCAACATCACTGCTGTTTTCACGTCAGTAACACTCCAACAACGTCTCTACTGCATTGTTTAATATCTCCAAAGCAGAATGGAGAACTGGCTCAAACCATATGTGATGTGTTTTTCCTGGAGGTTTGAAGAATTACAAACACTGCATGTAATTAGGACACTGCAAGTAGAATTAGCCGGAATGTGACTCCCAGCATGCTCAGCGTTTACCAAATTTGCTGTTGACGGCATTAAAGACTGTGAAGCAGCTATGAATTCATCTATCCAATTCTGCTCCTTATTCAGTACAGATTCACAGTAATTTGTAGTAATATTTCAGAATTCATTCCAACTTAAATTATTCTTCATTTTTTTTGTTGAAATCCGTTTCAGGTAATTCTTATCTGAACAGAAGCAGATCACTGTAGAATAACATATATCATATCAGTTTGAACTGTGATGAATTTCCTTAATTTCATTTGATATAGATCATTTAATTTTATTTAGATTTATATAGTATATTTATATTTATGGTAAATTCTGCTTCACAGTAGTGGAGAGTCTCATTGGGCTCACAATGCTTTCTGAAAAGATAAATGAAATTTTCAGTTTAGAAGAACATTCATAATAACTGAGCATGAAAATCACAAATACACATCACACACTTCCCAGAGATACACCGTTACTGTTATTCCGTTTATTTCGTACATTATTTCCAGGCATTATCTAATAAAAAAAAGCTACAAAGAACAAAAGAGTAAAACAATAGGCAGCCAGTTTGCTTGGGAGGTGATAACGCAGGCATACAGTTCCTGAAGAAAAGGAGAGGTTTAATGTAAAGCAGAGCATTCTGTTACTAAAATAATGATAAAGCAGATGATGTACACTTTTGGCCCTCATTGTCATTGATATTTCAAGACATGAATTGAGCTTTTAATCGGCATTAGAGAGTCAATTATGATAAACATTTTAAATTAATATGAATTCAGAGGAACAACAGCAGCTGTGTTAATCTTATTAATTTTAGTATTTTTCATTCATTTACATTATTGCACATCCAGAATACTGAACAGGTTGTGTGATGCCAATAGGCTCAAATGGTAAAGAACTGCATGAAGCCTAAAAAGTTCCATCCCTGAAATCCCTTAATTTGTCCTGTACAGTCTACTGTTCCATAAATCATCGTGTTAAGTAACGACACTCATGCATTTGCTGATGAAAAGTAGCATTCATGGTAAAGTAAAAAATTCTCAACTGATTTAGCTCAGCTATGATTAACAGTCCAGCAGACACCCCTAAGATTGAAGTTAATCGTCTAATGGTCAAATTATCACTAACTCCTTTACGGTTTGTCTCTTTCGCAGTTTTCACACGGAGGACATGCCATCTCTGTAAAACGAGGAAATTAATGCATGTTCTACCACAGCGCTGAACACAGCTCCCTCTCCCGTTTCATACATTCCCTCCTGCCCCCCAAAAATGATTTTTTTAACACGTTGAATTTTCTGCATCCTGTCTAGGTGTGCCGGCGCAATACGTTTGTGCCATGAGGATGACAAAAAAAAAAAAAAGCTTTTCGCTGTAGTGACGAAATGAGAAAAATGTGCGGTTTACAGACAGCTGTGATTTGGAGGTGCCGGGGAGCCCCACCCAGCCCACACAGGAAGCGCACACATGCACCCCCTCGCCGCGTCCATGTGCCCAACTTGCTTTCTCAGCTGCTGCGTTCCAGCTGATCCCATCTAAACTGCGTCCCTGCAGGCTTGTCTGTGTGAGATAAGACATCCCCACTCCCGGCTTCCTGCTGGAAAGGCTGCGGCTATGAAGATGGATTACCTGGCCAGTGACACCAACTCTCTTCCCCCCAAAGGGCCCCCATAGAGCACTAATGCAATTAATGCAATTAATCTTGAGCATGGCGACTGTGGGGGTGCAGCTTTGATTATTCAGTGGCATTGGGAGGGAAAAAAAATGCACCTGTGCACTTTTGCACAATATAATGATGTCATTTGTGTTTTCTCTCTGCCAATTGCAATAATGCCCACAGCTATTAGCAACGGTACAGTAATTTCCCCCACCAATTAACAGCTAAAACATCTCCCATCGCAGTTCAGTAGAGCAGCAGACTGACACGGCAGGTCGTTAAGGCGGTCTCTGCAGGTCAGACCCCTGTCACTAGACCCCTGTTTTTGTCAGACCACACTGCCAACAGAATGATACAATATAAGGAGACAATTTAACATTAAATGCATTTAAATAAGTATAATAAATATTTTTTTAAATGATAAATCCTTCATTTACGGCACTGTTTATAAGGGCAAAGTGAAAAGTGAGAAATATTTAACTTCAGCTCTATTAATTGCCTCTGTTACTGGCTTTCGTGACACACAATCTCAACACTACATTATGAAAGAGATAATAATATTTATTATTATTATAATAAAATGTTAAAATGAAGTATGCATAGCGCTCCTGCTCAGACTATGACCCTTCCTCCTCAACATGACCTACCTTGTCACCACCATCATCATACAGTCCAGCCTGCTGTGCGTCTTTCAAAATGAAATGCATAAATGTGTAATGAAAAACGTAGCCCAATAGCAAACACTGCTAAAACCCATCTAAACTTCGCCCGCTATATAATGGCATGACTGCGGATCCGTTCCACAGATGCCCACATCTCCTGGAGGTTCCAGGAGTCACCCGTGTACTGCCAGCAGGTCCCTGACACCCACCGGTGACATGCAACCCCCCGGAAATCCGCCGTTCCGCAGCTTAGCAGTGGTTAAGTTATCCGGCAAGAAGTTCTACTGCCGCAACTCCGCCCCATCTGCTTGGCAGCGACCCCCCCAATCAAAAAATCTGCCCGCCACCTGTACTCATTGCTGAATTATATTGCTGGCTCCCGACCGCTCCAAACTGTTCAAATTTGCAGAGAGTTATACGGAATTTTTTTCATTACTGGCCAAGCCTAGTGGGGGGGGGGGGGGGGGGGGGGGGGGGGGGGGGGGGGGGGGGGGGGGGGGGGGGGGGGGGGGGGGGGGGGG
>JABFEA020000130.1:16957558-16967880 GCA_019775915.2 Cyphomyrus plagiostoma | reverse complement strand
ACATGCACACACATATATACACACATGCACATGTATGCACACAAACACATATACACACTCACACACATACATGCACAAACACATACACACTCACACACATACATGCACACACACATATACACAGTCACACACATACATGCACACACATATATACACACATGCACATGTATGCACACAAACACATATACACACTCACACACATACATGCACACACACATATACACAGTCACACACATACATGCACACACATATATACACACATGCACATGTATGCACACAAACACATATACACACTCACACACATACATGCACACACATATACACACTCACACACACACATATACACACTCACACACACACACACACATATACACACTCACACACATACATGCACACGTATGCACACACACACATATACACACTCACACACACACGCACGCAAAGTTGGGTAAACATATCTTTATGGGGTCCACTCATTCATTTCTATGGGAAAAATGCTAATGCTAACTATGACATCCTTAACCCCTACGCAGCCCTAACCATAACCATAAGTAACCAAAGCGGCCTTAACCACCACCCAGCCCTATCCTAAACCATAAGTAACCTAGCAAAATACAGAAGTGTTTGCATTTTTAGTTTTTTCATTGCAGTGACAGATTTTTATTAAATTGAGTTTAAATTAACCAGGAAACTGTTACTCATAAGGGGAAAAATGGGTATTCATCATGTTGTGGGGACATCGTATACCCACTGACACACACACATACACACACAAACACACACAATCATACGCTATTGAATATTTAGCTTAGCTCCATATCTTTGGACTGGAGGAGGGAAGAACATGCAAACCAACTTCACAGACTGGGGGGTGATACTGGAACCCCCATCTCCTGAGGTGTGAAGAAATAGCATTACTGTTGCTGTTTTCCTGTTGGTATTGATACCACCTGAAATCGCACAATGCACATATCTATCCCTCCATTGGAAATAATTGCTTATCCTCTGAGGTTCATGCTTTTCTGGCAGAGTTCCTGGGAGGAATGGGGCACCATATGAGACTGGGAGTGGCACAGAACAGACCCACTGCACAAAACTTACTTTCCCAGTGCAAAACACTCCAGTTTCACAGTTGATCCTTTGGCCACGGGGACAATCTCCGGAAACTGGACTTCAATCTTGGGCTCATATTCCCCCATCACGCCTGAGGAGTAGAACATTCCGGCACTCGAATGACACACCAAGTGCATGTCTGACCACAAGTCCCTGCTCTAGGCTAAAGGTTCCTTAAGACATCCTTTGTTCATCTTGCCTTTTGTCTTTATGTGTCTTTAAGGTGATTTTTCTCTATAACATTCCGGTGTTCCGAAACCAGATTCAGCTTGAGATAGAAGACAAAGACAATCTTCTCTCGTCAGATGTGAATTTTTCGAGCCATGCATTATCTAGATAGCTTTTTGGCAGTGGAAGGCTAATAGATCCTTATCTGTACCCTCCTAATGCAATCAGGAAAGTAAGATCCGACTCACGGTGTGGAATGAGGCAGGCAGAGTGACATGTAGGCCTCCTGAACTATGATCACCTGGCAGGAGACGTAATTTCACTATGCCCCGTGTGCCGCTCAAATTAATTGGGTTTCTAGTTCACAATGAAGCGGCTATGTGTAGCACCCAGGGAATGCTCGACCTTTTAATTACAGCACACATCAAAGGAAAAAATAAATATATAAACATATAGAGGCGGACAGAAGCAGTAAGGCAATTAATAGTGTGAAAATTATTGAGGAAAAAAGAAACAGGCACGCAGACACTTAGGGCCCCTGCCAGCATGACATCAGCAGTACATCTCTGGCTCTCACTGAAACCTAAGCAGAATCATACAGACTCACTGTCAGGCAGCTGGGGAACACTTACACTAATTCTGCAACAAAGCCGTGCCTCTGTGTGCAGCACATTCTATGGCCATTCTCACACCCATTTCTATTGCTAATATATTTTAGGTGAAAAAACCTTTGTGATGGCATCCAATTAGTTTGTGCCTTTTTTACAGGAAGTAAATAAGAACTGTTTTTAACATCAGAAAGTACTTTTGTCACATGTAAGCCTTGGAGAATGGTTTTGTATATTACTTCAAATTAAACATAATTAGAGGATTATACTGAATTCAAGGCAGTGATTAAGGTTCATATTAATTAGGGGCCTAATGTCACAGCATAGACTACATATTTACAATTGTTGTTGTTATACACACAATTGTTCAATAATTAGCAATATTGTCAAAAACAATACAATGCATACAATGGAATACACGCTATCTTCAAAGGATTGCAGGCCAGAACAAACATTATGCAATCATTCATTTAGGCACTAATTAAATTTTTGCCCAGCAGAGTGTTTTATATCTCAAAAAACATTGTAATGTGCACCCCAGTCAATGTCATGCATATTTATCACTTTTATTAAAATCATAAATCACATTTAATTATATATTGCATTCATTGTTTAAGGAAGCCTCAGCGAAAAAGCAGAGACAACTGAATGGATGCGAGTGCCATTTTTCGCGAGCACTGAGACGTGTTGACCGTTCCTCTGCTGAATTTGATATATCTTCATTGGCTAAGCATAGGCTAGACAGCGGCTACCCTTCAGCTCCTTTTCGGAGAGCTGAACTTTACAGCCAAAGGTCACACATTGAGTCCAGCCCACAAGCTAAGCACACATGTAACACTGTCATCGCTATTTAGGGCTGCGCAGAAACAGCAGCCAATTAACCTTCGCATGTAATTTGTGTTCTTCAAAACTCCACGGCCTATTTCTAGCCGTTTCTGTGGAGATTGACTTTTCTAGGTTAATGTTTTGCTAGGGAAACTTTCCAGACGGTTTAAGCTTGCCGGCATTTTCCGCAGGGGTCTTTTGTCAATTTTTGTTTTCTTTTTTCCTGAAGTTGGAGACTGAAACAAATGAATCTCCAGCGATGGAATCCAAAGCACCAGTAGCGAGCTGCTGTAAAGCTCACTTGCAGGCTCTTACCATCTGTGCGCAGCACCAGCGGGGTGGGGGGGCCTTGAACACGGCCCTTAGTGACCGTGTTGGTCACCACGCAGGTGTAGTTGCCCACGTCCGATGGTTCCACCTTAGCAATGTACAGGTTCCCCGTCTCCTGTGACACGAATCGACGATTGTCCTGCTTCACGAACGAGGGAAATTCATTGAAGATCCAGGAGTATGTTAGTTCTAGGAGGAAGCAGAAAGCAGAAAGAACACATCCATAAATCCATATACATCCATAAATACTGCGACTCTGACATCTTTTAATATCACTGAAGGATGAAATTTATTCTTTCTGACATGTCTTTAAAGAGAGCAAATGTGAAGGTTTTCCTGTCCCTTCATCATATTGGTGTGAAAATGTCTCATCTTCAAACTCATTAGCAACTTGAGGCCGTCCTATTATCTGGCTTCTTCCGAAACTGGAAAAAAAAACTCACCAAGACGTAATATTTTCACATCCAGTCTTCCAAACAGAACAGAGAAAGATTATTGAATATTGATCGCAGGGCAGGCAATTCATTTTGCCTTTTGTTGCTGTAATTTTCCTTTCATCCTTCACTCTTCATCTCCTCTGGCCATTATTATTAAAGACAGTTAAATAAATCAACGGTGCTTTCCTTGCATTACAGCCAGAGGCCGATCAAACACCTGTCTTATGTCCAAAAGTGAGTACTAATGACCTAAACTTACGGACATGTAAAACTATTAAGAACTTCTATTACACTTTCCGTCGGCAGTACTTTTTTACTCACGCATTTGAAGGAAAAAGCCTACTTTTTAGTCAGCTGCCTTCTGTCACACTCACCTAGATATTTTTTGAGGTTCTCCGTTCAGGCTTTACTGTGGCTGTTTGTTTTTAGACTGCATCTCTTCCTCTGAACAGTCGGGCGTAAAGATCATGTTTACGGCGCAGAAATAGCAATGCGCATAGCTCGGCTGACAAAGGGGGAAAAGGGGCTGCACAGCACGGTAACGGACGGCAGCGTGCAAGATCCAAATGTGTTAATGAGCAGCTTATTGAAGGGAGGAGGGACACCAATAGTCTCCCATCCAATCAGCTGCATGTCAGAGAATAGCAGTTATATCATGTGTTCTCACCCTCTTTGCGAAAATACATTAGGAAAATAAACTACAAAAGCCTAGAGATGCTCTTGGCTTGAGTTTATGAAAATTATATTTTTAAACAGACTTTCTTGAAAATTTGCCATTGCAGGCTTCATGTTTTGGTTCAGTTCATTGGTTGTTTGAAAGGTATTCAGACAGGAGAATTTTAAACCATCTGAATATCTGATCTTATTGTGGCTATATTTGCTACCATTCTTTAATTTAAGCGATCCATATTGGAATGGTATATATTTTAGTATATTGAGTGGGGTCCAACCCCTGGGGGGCCGGAGCCCTGCACGTTTTTGTGGTCGCCCTCATTAAACACTCCTGATTCCACTCCTTGTGCTAATTACCACGTAGCTCTTCAGCTGAATCATTGGTGGAGGAACAGGGAAGGAACTAAGCTACACAGGGCTGCGGCCCCCCAGGACTGCAGTTTGACATCCCCTGCTTTAAATAAATGTAAAATAAAAAAGTTAGTCTGGTATTTTGTCAACAGTTAATGAAATGGGTTGCTTGAATAATAAAACTATGACTTGAGCAGTGTGTCCGAGCTGATTTTTGAGAGATATTTTTATCCCTCTCTGAGGCATTATGCTCCTCACGTCTTGTTTTCGCGTTGTGCCTCTAACCACCCTTGCTTATGTCTAACTTTCAAAACTCCTTTAGTTTCACAAATGTCTGCATTTGAGGAGTAGTGGCCAGTGGGTGTGTGATTAATTATGAATCACATAAAAAGAAAAAATTGTAAATAAATAAAAAGAAATATAGCTGCCGTGTAACATTCGCTTATAAAACCAATTATAACACAAAGTCAAACAGAAGTGGACACTGTCTATTCCGGGACGTGCTCTTTAATTCATCATCATGGTGAAGTTCCTGATTCTCATTAATGTCTATATGCATGAAACCCATGGGCAGCGGGGGCTGTGATCTGTCGGGAAATACCCTGATGGGGGGAATAGATAAATAAATAAATCAGACATGACCCTGGTTGGACGTGCCGTCTTACTGCCCAAGTGCCAAATTACTCTAACCAAGAGTTCCGGAGTTCTGAAGCGCCTTTAATGAACAGGCACGTAGCATTTCCCCGCTGTGCCTAATCAAACTGGCTCGCTCGTTAACTGGCCGGTAATTAAACAAAGCAGGCTTGGAAGATTCCCCCCTCCTGCTCCTCCTATCTGCCTGGTCATTCATCATAGCGGGATTCCACGCTGCACTTTGCCATTGCTATGAGAGCCCAGCAAATAGAGCAATGCAGCCTCTGCAAGTGGGTTTAGATCCTTCTGCCAGGAGAGGTGAACACAGAGCGGCTTTGCATCTGCACACCTATATGCGTCACATGTACAGCTAATTGCTTGGTTGCTGCGGATGGCGTGCTGCATTGGAAACCGCTTATTATTAAAAATTTACTTAATTAGAAATGACCCTTGACTATGACCATGTTTAGAAGAGGGATGTCCACTGTAAGTAATTTAAACTGCTCATATTCTATTCTTTATGGCAGGCATAATGCTTGAGCATTGTGGGGTTTAATTTGATAAATGAGGCTCCAATTCAATACACTTCATTTTCTACACGATCAAAACTGTTCAGAAAGTGATTCATAACCATGTGTGCATTTTTTAAAGACTGGCACAACTAGTTCAGATCACTGTTCATCGGTAATCTGGTGCTTGAGGGCAAACATCCCAGAGTAGATTGAGTAGATTGTGATTATATTTACAAAAGTAAATATAATCACAAGACACTAATTACCAACTCAAACTGAGGAGTGCAGTGCAGTTTAATTCAGGTTGGATTCAATATTCGGCTGTTTATTCGCAAATCCTGCATGGCTTATGTGTATCAGCTAATTTTATAACACAATTTTACACAAAAATGAGTGCAACACATACATATAATGACAAATGACAGATGTGCTTGTATCAGGAAAGGCTGCTGACCAAAATCCTAGGATGAATATGGGCAGGGATGTTTTTATATAATATCTTTTGCTGTGGATTAAAATTAATTTAACTTTGTTTCTGTTGTGAAGAAGAGACGTGCATCTCTTGTTGAAGAGGAAGGGGGTGGCCTATATAATTTCTGTTCACCACATCTTCCATAAACTCCCAGGTCTGATATTTTCATTCCACGGATTTCAGTGACTGGCCAGCATTGAACTAACAGCCATCGTATTGTGGATAAAAAATTCTAATCAGTAGAAATTTTCAATCATGGGTTGATTACTCCATTTCTTAAATATCTGGTTTTCCCACAACTGAATAATTTCCCGTTTTAATGTCACGACTGCTTTGAGACCAAGGGCAGCTTGATGTCTTCTCCTCTGATTCCAACCAGCTTGACCTTCTTTTCACACTGCAAATCATCACTTTGGAGGGCTGAGTGTTGGTTAGAAGAGCAGCACGGCCCTCGTATCAGTCAGGCACTCACACTCGGCGTTGCTTGGCAGTTTGTCGCAGCAGCACGCTGAGAAACTCAACCCTGTCGATTGCCCTCCTCCACGGGTAGAGCCAAGCCAATATTTTAAGCTGCTAATATCTACTGCTCATAATTATCGCATGACACAGACCGGATTAAAACCGAAAATCTGAGCTATAGAAGATGATGTCTAAAAAGACATAGTAATGTAAAGGAAAAACTGCTAACTAGAAAGAAAAAAAGGTATACATTTTATTCTGGGGGATCTAAAATAACCTACTAGTGTAATCAAAGCTGTTCCTATTATCATAGTTACATGGCTTCGGATCATTGATACCGTAGCAGTCAATTAAGGTAATTCTCTAACAATAGTAAGAGCCTTTACACATGCAGCCTATGAAGTCACATTTATAGCATAAAGAAGTCACTACCAATATATTTCAATAAAAAAGGTATATTTCAATAAAACAGATCCAAAAGATCTACATGCATATGTTCATACTCTCTGTCAACACTACTTTTTTCAGCATGCCTGTGAAGATGTATTCCAAGTAAGAGTTATTACTTTGAGGTGATAAATCCTAAGAGAGGACTGTCAGACGCTGACAAAATATAATGTGCATCACACGTAAACTGCAAAGATTGCAGAATGTTTCTGAGGAGCCAAAGTGAAATGAGAAGATAATAAAAACCCGAGAAATCACAAGGCGCACAGTAAAAAATGTATGAAAAAGGGTGAGAGTTGAGGACCGCTGTGTATGTTTTCTCTACAGTAAGCATGAAAACCTAGCATGCTCTGAAAAGAAGCCCCCATCCTAGCATTACCTGCAGCTGGAAATATGACCCAAAAAAGGAAAAAACAACATTTGTTAAACGCATTGTACCAGTTTGTGAAAACACATACAAGAACTAAACCTTATTTTAGTTTTTCCACAACTTAAAAAGTAACAAAACATCGTGAGCCATTTTTGATTTATTTACATTTTTCAATTATTCAGAAATCAGTTACTGTGATACATTTATTTATATTTGCATGCTTAACAGTCATTGGTCATTTTATATCTGTGCTTCATTTGGTTTGCCTAATTAAAATTAAATTCCGATCTCTGCCGATCAGAGTAGATTGCCTCTACTCTGCAATACACTTAAGCTCGGTCATATCATTCGCTGGACACTATGAACAGTATGAAAGTATTAACAGGGCTTACTGCCAGCTAATTTGAAATGCTTACACAAGCAGTCCTAATGCGTCTATTAGTGTCAGCGTTCCGAGCCAACAGCTAGAACAAGCTCCTTGGCTTTTGTTCATGTGTATCCTAATGTGATTAATATCAAAAATGTGTGACAGTGCCTCCTTGTCCACTTTGTACTGCATAGTAATTCCTCAAGGGATCCTACCAGAGTCCAAGCTTCGAACGCCACGCATATTTTTCTCAGCATGAAAAACAAGCACTGAAATACAGTAATATTCATCAGTCAATGTAAAGGCAGAGTTAGACCAACAAAACATCCTGCTATTTCTCATGGTGAAGACCTCTGCATCTTCATCCTGTACTATTAATGCTGAAGCTTTTTGTTATGAATATTAATAATGATTCAGCAGAGTCATCATCTTCCATTAATGACATACACACAGATCATCCTGGCAACAATCTGCATTTTAAATTAAGGAAAACAGCGAACTGAGAACCAGGCAGGAATGCAAGAACTATATATGTTGACTAATTCACAATGTATATAATGCAACAGAATAACATAGCTTCTTGGATTGGTTGCACTGATTGCAAGAGGGAGTTTGTCGATGATGCTCCCTAAAGAGAAGTATAGTCAAAACAGTGTTTGCTCATGAATGCAATAATATTTTCAAAGTGGTCTGCAAATGCACAAGGTTAACGGGTCTGGTTCATAGCTCTTGTGAAAACACGGAAGTGTAACAGCAGCACAATCTAATCAATGTTCATTCAGAATTACCCAGGGGGCTTTATTCCACCACACAAGAACCAATCCTCACCCCCCATTCTGAAACTAGTAATATACTGTAAATGTCATTTTTATCAGGCATAGTCATCTCAAACAAACAGCTGCTAATATTCACCATCAGGAGAACGTTAACACAAGCATGGTAAAAACATCAGTGACACACAGGCATGATGTCCCACTAACAGTCTGACCACTGTACAAATCATTCCAGGATCTCTCCATGTGGGCTCTGTTACACAGCCTGAAACATAATAATCTATACTATTCATACAATGCCATATTGATTCTCACAGGGGTGTTACAGTGTTAAGATAATGCAAATGTGAATTTTAATATTATTTAATTAAATAACAGGAGGAATAGTGGCATGGTTAACATGAGGGGCTCAGTACCACCCGGGTCCTTTGTTTGCGAGCTCTCTAAATGTTTCTCCTGTCTGTGTAAGTTTCCTCTGGGTCACCTGAGTTTCCTCTGGCCATGAAGGACAGACTGATGGATATGCATTTACTTTGATTACACACTAAGGATCTTCACGATATTTATAGCAGTCCCCTGCATCCATGGCTGATACATTCCAAGACCTACCACAGATACACAGCAAAGCATCCGCCGAGCCCATATACAATGTTAATTTCATAGATGTACATATGATAAAGGTTAATTGATAAATTACTCACAGTCAGACATACACAGTAATAATGAAGTACAATGTTCATTATAATATGGTACTGTACAGTACTGTACTCTCTGTCAAAACAAAAAAGAAATTGACATTTTCGCCTAATTCTCAAGAGATGATAGAGCAATGAAAGTCGTGATTTTATACATTTCTTGTTTAGAAAAGGGATGTCCACACAGACACTGTGGTAATGCATGGACAAAATGACACTCTATATTTTTCGACACCACCAAATAGTGCTCTTTGTTTGCTTTGGGGCATTCTTTGTGCCCTTTTTTGAACAGAGAGCACCATCTAGTGGGGTCAAAAAATACAACAATTGGTTCATGAAGTGCCATTTTGTCAATCACTTGTGAGAACTCTACAGGCAGACTGAATGAGAGTCCTGCAGGGTAGCATAAGTATGGGGACAAAGTGAGATGCTGGTCTTAACCATGTTTCAGCCTGAACTCCCATGGCAAGCGGTTTGAAACTTACGAATATATAGATTTTTCTACAGACTACGGCAAATCACAGATAACTAAAGCAGTGATTACTGAAACCATGAATACAGGGGTCCCACTGTATTATGATGCAGAATGTTTTCAAAAAGAGTGACGAGAAAAATTATCTGTAACTAATTTTGCATAATGTAGCAGATAGCAGACAGGAAAACAAGCCAGAAAAGTGGGCTTTACTGCAAAAACGGGCAAATTAAGCTGAACACCCTTAAGATCAGGGTGGTCTGCGAGCCGCTTCATGGATATGCCAGGTGTGTGTTTAAAAAGGAAGCCTTACGGTGCACACTGCCCTAATGGCAGGAAACTACATGACCACACTGCCCTAATGGCGGGAAACTACATGACCACACTGCCCTAACGGCGGGAAACTACATGACCACACTGCCTTAACGGCAGGAAGCTGCATGAACACACTGCCTTGATGGTGGGAAGCTGCATGAACACACTGCCTTAATGGCGGGAAGCTGCATGAACACACTGCCTTAACGGTGGGAAGCTGCATGAACACACTGCCTTAACGGCGGGAAGCTGCATGAACACACTGCCTTAACGGCGGGAAGCTGCATGAACACACTGCCTTAA
>JABFEA020000130.1:16927246-16939548 GCA_019775915.2 Cyphomyrus plagiostoma | reverse complement strand
CAAGAGGAAAGCTCCTTTAGGATGCTCCATGCGTGAAGAGGGCCATGTCCATTTCTTTAAGTGTTCATAAATGAAATATTTCATACTTCCAGCAACAATGAGTGAGATGAAAAGACCCAAGATCACTTTATTACTACTTTTCTTGCCAATAGCAAGAAAGATTTTTCATTCAATGTCTTTTGGGTTGGAAGACACCTGTGATTAACACAGGCTTTTAAGGTTTTGCTTGTGTGCGTATGTATGTGTATGTGAGTGTCTGTGTGTGTGTTTGTGTGTGTGTGTGCGTACGCCCTGTGATTAACTGTTGTCCTGCTGTTTTTTGTACCCTGGAAATTTTATCCCCAAATCGCCACACAATATGATAAAAACCTGTTATTTTGACATCGAGGGAACTATTTTTTTTCGGTCCCCCCAAGGGGAATCATAATTTTGTAAAAACCAGTAACTGAAATCAAATAACTAGAAATGTCAATAGTTTCGTTTTTTGATTGGTTATTTATGGGTAGGAATTAAGGTTTTCATAGTGGGGTTTTGCCCATAGAAATGAATGGACGGTCCCATATAAGATAAAGTGTGATAAAGATAATGTTTGTGTGTGTCTGTGTGTGTTGGTGTATGGTGCACATGGATTTTTTTTGATAAAGCATTTTTTGGTAATTTATCCTAGAAACTCAATATATTGGCAAGACATTGATTCAATCGCTCTCCAGAATAGGCATTGCGAATTTTTATAGATTCAAGATTCAAGAGTTTATTTGTCATACAGTCAGGTCCACTATGTAATGAAAGTCTTGCTCTAGATGCATTTTCACTAAAAACTACAGTAAGTAACACGGAAACACCGATCAGAAGTATAGATTAAGGTATGGAGTATAAATTAAGATACATGTACAGTGACAATTAATTAACAGTAACAAAGTAATAATGCTACCAGTATAAAATGCAGGTATGAGTGTGTGACATAACAAATCCTTTTGGCTCTGAAAACTGTTTGTAGTGTGGGGGGAAAAAAACCCAAATAGCCCCGACACCACTGCAATCCAAAAATGTATCTGTGCAAAGAGGCCATTGTTGAACAAAAGGCCCAGACAGTATCGCTGCTTTGGCAGGAAGCCCCATTAAAATATGGTGGGATTCAGGCGGACGCTTCCAGTGAAGCCTGTGGATTGAGAGGAGCGGTGCAATAGACTCGAACAAACACTACATGCTCCCCTGTCAGGTTACAGCTGTGACCGTGTGCCCTTTATATACCGTGGAAAGCACGCTGTGCCTGGATCTGCCACTACCAGCCGTGCCAGAGCTCGTGGAAGGAAAGTGTTGTGGAAGCTCAGTATCGAAGGCGACTTTTTTGTGATGGGAAAACAATTTAAATGTACAAATTTGATGTTATAATAGCTTTTCAGCTAATTTCTCAGAGAAATGAATGAACCACAAAGTTAATCATTTCTTTTTTGTAACTAAAGATCTGTTTTTTCCCCACCAGCGTTTACTACAAAAGATGAGTCTTTCTTTCAGGAGTATACAGCATACTGCTTGCAACATTCTGAGAACATTTAGAGATGATGTTCAGAGGCAACACACAAGTGCCAAGAGAGCTTATTATTCTCTGAAAGATGTAAAGGTCCTCCCTAAATAAAGCTGATTGACACTTCAGAAATGAGACAAACTCATAGCAAAATATAGCTCATATCTACAGTTCATACTCACAAATCTATAAAATGCATTACACACACACACAAACTTAGCAAGAATACATAAACACTAAAACAGTGATTATTTGACCTTTCAAATGTGTCCTAAATAAACATTCATCATATCTAAAGTAATTAATATAAGAAAGGCATTGTCTAATTCTGCGTAATCCAGTTGCACTGCATCGCACCTGCTACGTGACAGTTTTAACATCACTGTGACACCGTGTGATGGCCCACAGCCAAGCCGGCAGGGTCAGCCAGTGACGCCGCTCATTTTCGCTGAGGAAATGCAGCCGCCCCTCCATCTTGGCTCTCCATATAAACTGGCATATGGCTCTTTTTTCCCTCTGACTCAGAATCTGCTTCCCTGTTTCTTCTCCTGCCAGTTGCTGTCTCTGCTCAGTCCCCCACACCAAACCTGAAATCCCTCTTCCCAACATATTCCCCGGCCGGACAGCACAGTAAGCATTTCCCACCCTTACACACTAGATACAGGCTGACATATTCATTTTTTTTTTATTTTCCAGTGCTTTCCACGCTCTGGATGCTCTCCTTACTCAGATGCAAAATAGGGGGGGGGCTATCATGTGTAAAGAGGAATGGATTTAAAAAAAAAAACTGTAAGCAATGAATGATGACATTCACTAAAATTATGAAAACAACAGCTGATTAGCATTTGCAGCCATAACTGAACATCGTGCAATTAGTAAATAGACAGATTACTGCCTGAAAAGTTAGCAGAAGATTCCATCATTTGTTTTGATTTGTGCACACATCTACAATCAGATTGCACAAACCCACATGCTTTTATATTACTGCTTCTTCTGATGAGGGGGATGTGGTTGATTTCTGTCTGACTCAAATAAGGTGCTGACAAATTAAAGGGGAACTTATTCCTAACCCTAACCCTAACCCTAACCCTAACTTATTCCTAACCCTAACCCTAACCCTAATTTATTCCTAACCCTAACCCTAACTTATCCCTAACCCTAACCCTATCCCCAACTCAGATTTTTCAGTGCCATTCATCCATCCATTTTCTGAAATCTCTTGACTTATTTACAGTCATGGGGTGGGGGTGGGGGGGTCCAGAACCTATCCCAGACGCAGGAACAGCCCAGGATTATTCAGTGCATAAGCATAAATTATTTATTTTAGGTGAAATTATTTTGCTTCCATTTCCATGTATGGCAGTAGTTTCACATTTAAGATAAAAAGGAAACGCCTGAAGGAGCATGCAAATGCTGCCTGACACAATGCGGGTCAGCTGGCTGCAGTCTTACAGTCGCCTTTACTGCCAGGGCACTTTATGTAAGGCATCAGGATGCAAATCACACCAACACAGCGAACCTATGGGACCTCACTAATTAAAATCGTGGTGAATATAATAGATGGATCTTAACAAAGATTTAAGACCTAAATGAGTGAAAAAAATGCCAACACATAAGCAAAAAAATGCATTTTTTTGTCATACTTAACAAATATAACAACATACTATTTGCATTTCATTAGCGCCAGACACAAGTATGATTTTTTTCGAGATGAATGGAACAGCTGGAAGACTATTCACTGGAGTTATAAATTACAGTGCACGCTATTCGTCCTACTCTGGAAACTGCCGTTTTCCATATCAGCTTCCAATATCTCAGACATTAAAACTTCCATCTGCTGAAACACAATTAACAAGATTGTGTCCGTTTTATTCATGAACAAAAAAGTAACACTGACTCTTTCACAAATTAATTTTCACAAGCTGCAAGATCCGGTAATAGGTTTTACATTTCTTGAGGCGCACAAATGCACACCAAAACTAACCAACTGGCACAAAGAGTAGAGGTGAGTTATCTAATAAAAAAAACTCATCAATAATCATTTTGCCCTAAGAAAATATGAAGCATTAACAAGATGATGCAGTGTATTCTTATGTACAGAAATATCCACAGTCAGGTAGGATTTGTGTTTGGGATCTGAAGATCAGGCTGTATTAATGCTGTTTTCAGTTGTTAGATATATTCCCATGGCGCAGAACCTTATACATGTCATCAGTGCTGTGTATCCTGGAGTAATGAGGTGTTTGGGTCTTACAACAAATTCCCTCAACCAGGCAACCTGACCAAGGTCCATCAGACCTTGGCCTGTGTTCAAGTGGCCTACTTCTTCGTCACTGTTATTAATATTATTATTAATTAGTGTTATTATTAGAAATTTGGCTCAGAAAAATGTCCTGTGTCAGTAAATGGAGTACACAGGAATGGTATTAGCAATATTTTAATATGCTAATTATTTAAAAAGTATAATTTAATATTGTATGATACATATATGTGCCATACTTTTCATGCTCTAAGTGTACTTTATGTAAAATATATGGAGTTTGATTAATTGAAAGATAAACGTGGTCAATATAATGTAGATGAAATATTCACTGCTCTGGTGAGTTGCCCAGAAGCCCTTCTCAACCTCACGTTACGTGCAAGTCCTATATTTTAACACAGAACTTATGAACAACGTAGAGTTAAGGATTCACCCCAAGGTTGTGAGGGCATCCGCTTGAAGCAGGAAAGACTGTGCTGAGATCAGCTCACCAGCTAAGCAATACATTTAACCATCCAATAAATCAATCAAGTTCATTAATTAATCAGTGCCTATACTGGACTTTCCGCACAAATAATAATCCATATCAGATAATATGGATTAATCCAAATAAAAATCCTTAGAGCTGCCCCCCCCCATGCTATAATTTTAAGCCAAGTCAAGTGGTATTTTTTGTCATCTCAGCCATATACAGTGATACAGCAGATAGTGGAAGATGGCAGCGTTCCTCCAGGACCATGTGCTACCTATAACACTGCATCAACACAGGACTACAAAGAGTGCAAAATACACAGACACTGTAAAGCAGTGCAGACACCTGACAGCACAGACATTTCATTTCAGCACTGCTCCAACGGGCAGTGCACTTTGCATGCTGGCACTGCCAGCTTCTCAGGGACAGCGTGCGGAACGTTGTCACTTGAATTGAGACATTCTGGTTGTTTAGTCCAATTAAACATCCCTGCTAATTTCATATGACCCTGGATTTTCAATGCTCGGTTATTGAAAGAAAACCTACCCCATTCATTGTAAAAAACGCATTACACCAGGCAACTATTCCTGTTTTGTGGTAGGTAATTACTTTTTTTTTAAAGCAATTTCAACACTGAATCCCAGAAGCTTAATCACACACTGCATTCTTTTTTTTTTATTACTGACGTCAAAAGTGAACTCCATTACAGCATATATCTGATGACTAGTGGTACAACTCAGTGTTATATTTCGAAATGCTTGTTTCATAGAAGCATAAGTCAAATTTTTTATTGAATTTTAATTGAATTACTCATATTTTAAGCTTTAATTCTCAAATGTACCACAAAAAACTTGCTCAAATTATTTAAGGTTCCTACAAGATTTCATACTTTATTGCATGTCACCGACGTCATAAAATAAAAGATTTTTAAAGGATAATTGTGAAATGCTTTACATATCAAAGCCGGTTCATGAGAAGAAGAAGTCTGAAAAATTTGAAATTTGAAATTAAATATATAAAATTGAAGTAGTCTGTGCAAATTATTGCCACACAAATCCCCAAGGTATGGTGGAAAAGGTTTCTGGCGGATTTCCATTTTATTATGAACAACACACCTAAATGAAAACTCAGTGTTGTTCTCAAATTTCCTATAAGATCTACAAGCAGCCGAGAAACTGAATTATGTATTTGATGTAGGTTAATGTGAACATAAAGATTACTGCTTCATGCCCGTGGAGGGGCCCCGTGGATGTGCTTAGAGTGACGGATTGGCCTAAATCAATCCAGGCTGCATTAACTGGTCAAATATGTTGTATTTTGAATTTGACAGGGTCAGGAATTTGGTGGTAGGCAAGGAATCGTTATGGTGCAGACTATAAAAATCAGAAATACATTAGCTAGTTAAATATGAGAGGAACACACGGGAAATCGGATCAGAAAGGGCGGCGTAGGAAGTGACATGGTGATGAAGGCCATAAGGCTGAAGGGAATGCACCTGCACGCAGCCAAATGGTCGCTGTGTTAGGGCACAGGGCGTACTTCTGAGGCGGGGGGGCAAGGGGGGGGGGCTTCTCTGTGTTTTGTGCCTGGCCTCGGCTCCTTCTCTAGTGCTGGCGTCCCTGAAGAGTGTCAGAGCCGCACTGCGGAGCGCTGAGCAATTTAAAATTGATTAAAAACAAGCTCAGGCAAAGTATTCTATTCTGTGGAGGAAAAAAAAAAGCGCTATGGGTGGTGACAGGGAAATGTCATACTGGTTATTAAAGTAAAGCAGAAAAAATTCTACTGGACAAAGAAGAGGCTCCCGGGAAATACAGGAGCGCTGGTGAAGGAGGTGTCACGTCAGTCAATTCAAACAGTCAGCGTATCTCAATGGACAACGTCAGATATGATAAACACCTACTCTCCTATCAAAAGACACCGAGAGCAAAAAAGTCAGCAGACTTCCTGCATCCTTTCATCCACTCATCCACCTGCCCATCCTCCCTTCTCTCCATCCATTTCTCCATCTATCCATCCATCCATCCATCCGCCTATCATGGTCATTGTTATAGGTTGCCGAGACCCTCGGCCACCTCGCCAAGTGTCCTAAGGCAGAATTTCAGCACGACATATATTTATTAGGCGTTACCTGCTAGTGAATATGAGCAGCCTGCAGGGCAGACAGCGGAGCTTCACTCACTGTTTGACTAAGCATGAGAATAGATGCCTGATCTAGGCAATTTTCAACATGGTGTCAGACATAGTTGATCCAGAGACTCAGAAATAGACACATTCCTCAGATTTTCAATGGAATTCACTACAGCGTCCATCGGTTAGACAGAATGACATCGTGAACAAACAAAAAAAGAAATATTCAGTCAATGGCATTTTTCAGCACAAGAGTAGTGTACAGAAAGGTTTCCTTGAAGTGATTTGCTTTTGAATCAGTCCTGGAGGCAAACCTGGGTCCTACTGTGTACTAGTTAGGTGTACCTAGTAAAGTGAGTCCTACCCAATACTATCTAGGTATACATAATAAAGGGGATATCCTACCCAGTACTAGCTAGGTGTACCTAGTAAAGTAAGTCCTACCCAATACTATCAAGGTGTACCTAATCTAGGGGATCCTACCCAGTACTAGTTAGGTGTACCTAGTAAAGTGAGTCCTACCCAATACTATCTAGGTATACATAATAAAGGGGATATCCTACCCAGTACTAGCTAGGTGTACCTAGTAAAGTAAGTCCTACCCAATACTATCAAGGTGTACCTAATCTAGGGGATCCTACCCAGTACTAGTTAGGTGTACCTAGTAAAGTGAGTCCTACCCGATACTATCTAGGTATACATAATAAAGGGAATCCTACCCAGTACTAGCTAGGTGTACCAAATAAAGTGGCCACTGGGTGTACCTTAAACACATCTCTTATATGAGGTTAATACTCCATTTGTTGCAGAAAAGGCTTTAATAACAAATGACAGAGTTTGCACTCCAGTAATATCTGCTACTACAAATTGTCCAGGTAAGCCTGCCCCTTTCAAAAATGCAGCTAATTGTACTCTACTCAAAGTAATAAAGAGGACAGACATCACAGGGAAACTTGTGCCTGCATTCATCACAAGATAAAAACCACAGTTGGTAAAGTCATTCATAGCGACTGATGAACCTGTCACCAAATCCCTCATACAGGAGCAGTGCTGTTGCCCCATTGAGCTGGATCTTTCCATGACAAAGGACGTCACAAATCTTGGGTGCATAAGCAGGCAGCCTGTGAAAGATGGAAGGGCCTTGGCCTAGAAGAATGATCCAGAAAGCTGCCTGAAAGGGCCATCCATCATGGCACTCCAACGCTGTCACTTAGCTGGCTGTCCAATCAAAACGTGAGCACGAAGCTCATCGCTCCTACCTGGGTGCTGGATATATCTGTCTAATAAACCTACGTGATGAACCCTAAGAGCTGTTAGTTATCACATGCATCTTGACGTTCCGATAATAAAGGCATATTCACATATTCATCAGAGCTTCCTACTGCTGACTCATGCTCAGTCTGACAAGATGAGCTGAGTTCTGAACATTGGAAGGGAAGCTTCCTGGGACCCCAGTCAGGTTACTTGTGTTATTAAACAGGACTGCCATCATACCCAGGGACAGGCCATTGAAATCTTTCATCACCTTGCCACCGGCGGAACGACCAGACTTACATGCAAAGGTCAAAGTGGCCTCTCGGCTGACGATGGTCCCTAAGGAATTTGACGCGAGGCACTGGTACGTGCCGGCATCCTCGTCCTTGTTCAGATCACTGATTCGCAAGTTCCCTCCCGAGAGGCTGTAGTGGGACCCTGGTTTAGGATTGATCAATGTACCATTCAGCTTCCACCTGAAAAACAAAAAAATAAAGTCCATTACAGCATATATCTGATGACTAGTGGTACAACTCAGTGTTATATTTCGAAATGCTTGTTTCATAGAAGCATAAATAAATGGCATACTCAAACTAATAAAAATTTCAATCTTCCTCCCATGAAAAAAGCAAAGAAAACAACAAAAAAAAAAAACTAAAAAAAACAATGCATGACTGAATTTGTGTAACTATGCAAAATTTCAGGGGACAGAATATTTTACTCTAGTAATGAAGCTGTAGTAAACTCCTAAAGATGACTTTAAAGATATTAGAAAAAAAAACAATTTTAATCATTATTTTGTGAAATATCCATTACAAATAATATTTGGTGCATGACCTATTACAGTTTTATCAATCCTTCACATTCGGTAAAATAATTGGATATGTGATTGACTGCAGAACAGAGAAACAGCTTTTTGTCAAAGGTTTTTACAATGCTCTTTATTGGTCTGGTTCATAATAACTGTATGATTAGTAATATCTCAGGCCTTTCATAGTGAAGAATTATGTTAAATATTACCACTTGCTTGTTGAAAAGCTTATAGGGTTATTAAACAAACATGTTTATTAAATAAGCAGAATCGCTTCCGTGAAAGGGCAGCAGATTCAGTCGTTTTAAAGATCTTACAGCTTGTTTGTATACAAGCTAAAACCACGACACTAAGCTGGGACAAGACGGCGGTGGCAGCGGCTGGAACGCAATGCAGACACACATCTGCCTGCTCAATCCGACTGCAGACTCATTAGCATAGATCATAAACTTAAACGTTAAAGCACACATCAAAAGCGCCGGAATCTGAACATCATCATCAACTTCTAATTGATACTGAATTAAATGTTTATCATATTCCATGTTATTTTAATAACCCTTCTCCTAAAGCATGGGTATCAGTTAACAAATGCAATTATTCTATAATGTTCCATTTAATACCTAAAGCGGCCTCTTGACAACATATGATTATGGTTGGAAGATGAGACCCACTGTCTGCTTTTATGCCTCAGACTGCGGCTGCATGTAAATCACTGTTGTGGAATCGCCTATTGGTTCATTTCCCCCTGCATATAGGTAGCAGCACTGTCAGGTGTGCAAATGTATGTAGGAAGTGAACATTCCCTTACAAGTTGTAGTGTTTCTTTTACCCCAGGGGAGGGTTTACACTCTCATATTAAAATGGCCTTACAGTCACAGCCACAAATCAGAGAGATCAGCTCAGACACATCCCATCATCGTGTGGGGGGGGGGGGTTCCATTCCGAATACAAAGATAAAGTTGTCAGCCAGGAATAATTTAAAATCACATTATAATAAGAGAACAGTAATGCAAATGGAGCCAGATCTATAAATGCTCTGAAATGGTTTGAGATTTTCCCAAGCATTTAACGTATTAAATCTCCCGGAATATTCACAATTCCCCTGGGAAGTACCAGCTTTTCCTCAAGAACTGGAGTTGACCTTTCAAAATGCCTAATATCTCTGAAATATTCTGATAATACACCAGTGGTAGGATCATTGATTCATTAAAGCGTAAAACCTGTATTTAATAGCAATTATCAATTTAAAATCTCTATTTTTTAATGTTAAATCTATTAATCACTTATAATGTACTTTGCAGACATTTAGTTTTAAAAGAAATGCCTCTATATAATGCATAATATCATAATACATAATACATTTTCTCAGGTACCTTTTTTCCACTGCATTATGACAATAGAAAACTTCATTGCCGCTTCAATTGACTTACATTTCAAAGTGATAATGGTGTGATTACATGATTTACGGTATCAGTGCTTTTTCAGGCACTGAGGGACAAATCATATCAAGATTATCATTCTACAAAAGAAAGTTTTTAGGGATCTCAACCGTGAGAATAGACAATTTCGTCAGTTACTTATCTTTAAACAATGAAAGTGCAATGTCAATAGCTCACTTCACAGCACTGTTCTAGGAGAAATTCTTTGTAATTACAAATACAGGCTATTAATAATATTGCCCTTTTGAAAATGAATAAGCACAGTAAGGGCCTGGCGAGAATTACTGACAATACGCCCTTTATACGGAAACTCTGGCAAATTCAATTTGTACTGTATTTGAGCTTACTCAGTATTTTACTCAAAGGGAAAGTCCTACACTCTTCTTCGAATTTACAGCTCAGTATTAAGGTGTAGCTGCTCAGTGTGTGTTTCTTCTAGCAGGGACAAAAGAAAAGGGCTCCCTGTAGGTGCCAGACATTTCCACAAAGCAAGTCGCTGCGTTATCTGTTTTCTGCTATCTTACTTCCCTGATAGAAAAACAAAATTTCCTGTAGTGTGTATTGGCCTGGGACTTTGGCTGCTGAACCCCTGAGAGAGACATCATTACTACAAACGACACTGTGGACGAGCCAGGGGAAAGTGACACGGAAACTAGAGGGCTTGTTGCTCTACTGATCGTCTCATATCAGCCAGGGCCCAGTTTTACTCACATCCGATGGGAAAGCACCGCATGCCACTTAAGGCCTTATTAAAATTGAATAGGGGGAATCCGTGAGGTTCACTGATTTGTGTAAGTGTTCCACCCACGGCTCAGAATTTTAGCTCCCAGAAGCAAAACACAGGCCATTAAAAATAACATTAAACATTTATTCTGCTACCTTAGACCGTCATGGTTTGTATTACTGACAGGATGCGAGGCAGCCCTAATTGATACAAATAATGGGGACGGAGAGATTATCGGCTCCTATACGTCAAGCCATAGGACGGGTTGTTTGTGCTAAATGCTTCTCAAAGGAGAAACTCTTATCCTGTTAAAAATGCAAGGCACATACAGGCTGGACACAAACACCCCCAATGCCTTTCTTGGTTGTTGTTTTAGCTCATTTACTTATGAAACTGACTTTTTAAAATTAACTTCAAAGACAATTTAATTGCTGAACTTCCACACAGTTCAAACAACATCATAAAACTATACATGCAAATGTGTGTGTGTCCAGAAAAAGAGCTGAAGAATGCATCGCTTGTTTTTATTAATAAAAACACAACAATAATGTTAACGCTAATGTGAGCAATGTAGCAAGTACTGACTGTTTCATTTTCTCAGTAATATTTCATCACTTCTAATTTCAGAAAACAAGCAACTGAAAATCAACTGAAATGTGTATGAAGTACATATAACTAATAAGGCTTAGCAACAAACTTGGGGGAGAATGGCCTTTAAATGTACTGTAATGCATAGCGACACAGCTAAAATGCCATTTTATTCTACAACCGGTGTATGGACATTTGTTTTTATCTATTAAATCGTCATTTTTTTCACGTTGCTTTTTCCTTTCTATTATTTTCAACAAAACTGTGGATACCTTTTAAACCATAGTTTCGAAGTTCAACTGAGCCAATGGAAGAAAAGTGTCTCTGTCATGTATAAGATCAACGGATGATTCAAATTAAAAGCCACACTTAATAATAAGTGGAAAGAAATGCGGATTGTATTGGACTTTTATGTAATAAAGTGTCCCATTCCTGTACCAAAATAGGATCTATGTTTTAAGGCTTAAAGTGACCTTGCAAGGGAGGATAATTCAGCACACTGGAAATAAATTGAGTGGCAGGTCTACAAAATTAAGGATGCACATGTTGAGTGTGAAACATCTCATGTTTTAAGCACCATATGTCTGCATATCCAATTCAACTAGAAGCCTATCAATGCACATTATTCTTCTCTGATCTAACTGCATGTATGTTTAGATTGATCACAGTTTGCTGTGCTATGTTTTGTTTAGTAGAGGTGCTACAGATTGGCGATGTATTCACTTTCTAATGGCTGTCAAGTGACGCTTGCTGCGCTGAACATCACTGAATGTTCTTCTTGTTTTTTTTTTTGTTTTCCAATTCTGCTAATTATTTCTTCCTTGAAACAAACTTTTAAAACTAACAATTAAGGAGGGTGAGTGTATATATTTATATTTACCTGTTGGTATAGATGTGTTAACGGGTGACTCACTATCATCACACCACTGAAATTATCGCAAAGAAGTGAGGAAAAGGATATTACAGTTATGTAATGATCTGTCAGTATCACTGCAAAAGTGACAGTGTTAAAAAGCATCAACAGTTAAAGAAATACACAGACACACACACACACACACATATATATATGTGTAACACACACACACACACACACACACACACA
>JABFEA020000130.1:16900257-16927146 GCA_019775915.2 Cyphomyrus plagiostoma | reverse complement strand
AACATGGCATATAGCAAGAAATTTGATGCCATCAGCCTGGCAACCACATGACCAGTATCTGACAAGGCAGAGAGGACACACAACTGGAGATATTCAGCTTTCAGTGCTTAACAAAACGGTATAAATCAGCTCATAATAAAAAAAAAAAACTGAATTGCATGTTAGATTTAAATAAAATCTCAAACTACCGGAGTGCAAATTAACATTTCACCTTCTCTTCAACGTTGTTAAAATATTATTATCAACACTATGGTTTTTTGTAGCCATCTCAGACTACTTTTCAAATTGTGTCAGAAAAATTCTGTGTAAAATATGATCACAGGCTAAATGCAGTGGCCCCATAAGAAGCCACAAACTCATACATATTCCTGATCCTGGCCGAGCACCCAGCAGGAGGTATGACACACTTACGATGCAGACGTCCGCGCTGCTGGCAGACGGCAGTGTGGACCCCTGCAGAACCCTCATCCATAACTGTATATGGAAACATTACATTCTGCATATGGATGTGTGTATGATGCTGGAGCCGCAATACACAAAAACACAAACAAGTGTTTGCATCGCAGGCGACGACTGCGACGACTGCGACCGGCAGCCGTGGGTGGTGTTTGCTGGGCCCCTCAGCACGCGGGCCGGGATAATGCTGCGCCACCATCCAGACCCACAAATGGTCGAAACACTGGAGATTAATGAAAGGATACCTGCAGCAGGCTGGGTTATGCGTAATGAGACAATTACTCTGGCATAAAACGAGGCTCTTGCTTCTCAGCAATTACAAAGACAGCAGCTCTGCTGCAAGTTGGCCAGACAGAAATGAAAAAGTAATATCCTGAGTAACATGGAATAATATGGGAAATGATGATTGAAACACTGTTTCTTTTTTGTCTACACACATATATATATATATATATATATTTCAGCGTGTTAGCTGACATATTAGACACTTCTCCTAAAATCACTGATTGATTGATTAATCAGTAGTTAATTAATTAAGGCAGCTGGTGGTGAAATGTGACCAACACGTGGAATGGCTGGGGTGCCTCTGAGGAGAGGTGTGAGAGCTGAACTCGGTGTTTATCTAGCCATCCAATAACAAATCAGTAACTTTTTGGAGATAATAAATTATAATAAATTACTATTAATTTTTACAGCATTACTCTTAATTTAAATATATGCTCATGTTAAATTGTGTTTTTTGCTCTGAGCAAATATAGACTTACTACTCACAGGAACTCCGTCAAGTGCTGGTAATGCGGTCTAATGCATCTACAACGCATCCTCTGTGTGTGGTGACTGGACATGCCAGGTCCTTGCAAATGGAATCATTTACATGGTCTGAACATGTACCAAATCACATCCAAATCGGACCATTACTTCTGGACGCTTAACTTTTTTTTGTCACTGAGTATATTTGCGCATGCCTTGATGTCTGTCTCTTCATATCCATCATTCCCCACAATCTTTGTAATATTTTTTTGAAGTGGTAGTAAGATCCATCAAAGATCAAATTGAGTAAATAGAGTAGGGGTCTCCAACTCCGGACCTGGGGAGCTACCGTCCAGTATGTTTTCCATCATACCCAGTTTCTGATGAGCCAAACCTGTTCTCAGGTAAATACCAGGAACAGGTGTGGCTCATCAGAAGCCAAGTGGGACAGAAAACCTACTGGATAGTTGCTCTCCAGGACTGGAGTTGGAGACCCCGAAATAGAGTAATTAAAGACTTGACAAATAGTTTTTGAGTTATTGCATTAATAGTGTCACTTTTGAAAATACCATATGCTGTAGTATAATGTCCATACGCAAGCTGTACAGCGAAGAGACACTAGTTAAAGCACGGATCCAGCTCACTCCAGGTTTCCACTGCTGAACGGTCAGCTCAGTAAAGGTGTTGCTGAGTTTAGAAAGTGACAGTGATATAAAGTCTAAGGGATGCATCTATACCTTCCACACAGTGAACATCGTGATTTACTATGTGCTAATTTCTTAATTTTCTAGCACATCTGTGAGAATTTCCTTATATTACCATGAAATGCTAGAAGAATCAGCATTCACTTTCGCAAATTTTTATTATATTACATATACATTTCATTTAGCTGTTCTATACCATATTTCTATACCACTTGCTGGAAGTTGGAAATTTTCAAGTTCTAAGTTACCAGGAATGCCCCAGTACATCCCAATGCGCTGCTCAACTAATAATAAATAATATTGAGAATATGCCTGCTGTGCTATCAAATCATCCATGCATTTCCACCAACCACCTGGTGGTGATGTAACCAGCTTGGCTTAGTCATGCTTTCAGCCCGGCTAGTAGACAAGGCCATGTCAGCATGGGTGCAGCTTGGATAAGGCTTGAATAATTTATAATGGAAAATCACTAGTTCAGGGTATGGCTCAAGTACGGCACGGTTCTCGGTGGCAGTGGAAAAGTGCCATAATACTGTTTCGAGGGATCAGCAGAACTTTCTCTAGTTCTTGGTTGTTGAGGGAAACCGGCATCCCCACGGGACAGACCCAGCAAGAACATGCAAATTCCAGACTGAAGCACTCAGGGGAGTGGCCAAAGTCACAATGCTGGAGGTGTGAGGTCAAAATGAAATGAAACCCTAGAGGGTAAGTGCTGTGGGGCGCACGTCTTAGGGGAGAATCCTCCTGAGCCTCACAGAAACCGATAAGAAAATGCTTCCTTATCCAGTCAGCTAATTATAACACAAGAGTGGATTTTTAGGACATGAAGTTTGACCAATTCAACCAAAAAAAATTGATGTCAAAATTTACTGGATTGAGCTGAAGGTCCCTGTGTATGCCTGCCATATCTGGTGTCAGAACAGTTAGTCCTGGGGTACATTCATTTCAAATCATTCAAGGCATCATTTTGAAAAGGGCCTGTATAAAATGCTTAATACCAAAATGAAACTGCTCCATAAGTTTTTAATTCCTGTTGTGAATTTAGGCAGATAATCCTGGGCTAGAAAATAGAATAGCATCACACTAACACAGTGTCAAGAAATGGCTTATTGAAAGGCTGTGGACACAGAATATATTCTAACATGGAGGACAGTTAATGGATGGGTCTTTATTAATGTTTTCCTCTGTGCTACATTGATTTTTTTTTTTTCTAACACTTCAGTGAGAAGTCATTAACTTTCTGCAGTCATTATATGCTGCAATGTCATGGTCCTTATAATATATCTCATCACAACAATTCACATGCCACTGAGAGGCCTGAAGACTCTTAACATGAAGAATTAGGCTAACAGTTGAATGTGCACCGAGAAAAAAATAACAGCAGTCATCAGCAGAAAAAAAAAAGGTTTAAAATTTCCAGCAGTTTTATGGAACCACAGAAACACTTTCACATACAGTATTTGGCGTTTGCCTGTATAGTGATGTTCTTTTGCTAACTATGGCTACATGAAAATCTACTGCCAAGTGGAACTGGGAGAAATCAGGGTATCTTTAAGGACCTTTTAGAGGAAATTTGCAAAGAAATGAACAGGAATTAACAGAGCTTGAATTCATCACTGCTGCAACCATCTCAACAAGTGTAGTTGGCCCTGGTACATGACAGGGGACCATGCGCACATTGTGGGTTCTTTCAGAGGGTTAATCATGCACTCCTAGATCTGTTCTGTGTCTGGGTTGAGAATAATAAAAGGTGTGGTCGTTTATGGAAGTTATTGTCCATATAATCAGTCTTCCATTCCATGGAGAATAAGGAGTGAAAGTGGAATCAAAATCTGTAGGAAGCATTTAATGGTACAGTGAGGTGTCCTTGTAGAGAGTCCCCTGTAAATACTTCTGTAATCCACTTATTCTGCACTAACATTCTTGGTACACACTGTTGTGTCTTGGTATTTGGGAAACTTATCAAGGAACACAATGCTGGTAAGCCTGTGAAGGGATGAACACCAAAGCGTACAGGGCTGGGGGTTCGAATCCCACCTCATTCTGCGTGTGCGGAGTTTGCATGTTCTCTTGGTGTCACGTGAGGTTCCTGCTATTGATTTTAGGTAAACTGCCATCTATAAACTGCCCTGAGTGTAAGTGTGTCCCCCGTGACTGAGAGTGATAAAGCAGAGTGAGCAAGTCCCTGAAGGGGCCAGCGCTGGAGTGAGACACCCAGAGCCCCATGACGCCCTCCTGCTTCCCAAACCTAGCACCCCATCCTGGGTGAGAGGGTGGAAGATGGATAGATGTATGTATAGATGTAGGAAACAGACAGCTTTGGCACATATTACTGTTCCATATTAGCTACTCTAACATCAACTACTGATGACCTGCTTGAGAAACAAGTGTAAAAATCCCAAGTCCTCATCTAGCAGATAGTATAGGGGTCTTTAGTACAGGGGTCACCAACATGGTGCCTCCCGTAGTAGCTCTCAGTTTCAAAAAGGTTGGTGACCCCTGCTTTGGTATTTACTGTTGACAAACAGACCTGAAACAGAGGCCTTTAACATGTCATTACTCCATCTCTCAAGTAACTTATCCTGCGTGTGACACATGTAAATACAGTAAATGCAGAGCACTTCATCCTAACCCTAAGCCTTAGCCCAAGCCTAAGCCTAAGCCTAAACCTAACCCTAACCCTAAGCCTAAGCCTAACCCTAACCCTAACCCTAAGCCTAACCCTATGGCCAATCAGGCACAAGCATCTTTGGCTGGATGCACCCAGAGTGGCGGCAGTTTGATATTCAGCCATACATCCCGGATGCAAGCAGCACTCGCATGTGATGCTGCATTCGGAATTGCATCGTGGAATAACATGACAAAAAAAAATGACAGTGATAGAAAAGAACCGAGCTGGGGATTCTGCAACATGTAAGCAGTTTGATGGAGTTACATTTTACTGGACATTTTATATTTACTGCTCCTCAATGCAGAGATTAACTGCTCCGGCATAATAAAAAATGCTAATTTTTACGAGATTCACGTAGCTGATAATGCAGTATTAACAGCAGCTGTCTCTCACCTAACCAGCGCTGTCGGAATGCCGGCCTCCTGTATAGTGCATGATTTATTTTAAAATGCCGGCATGATAAATGGGCTTATGGATAGTGTAGCACGAGTGCCACAGTGAAGAGGAACAGCGTGAGCTCCCAGTGAAGGGGCTTTCATGTAACGCACTGGAGAGTCACTTGGAGGAACTTCAGGTCAACGAGACACATAACATGGGGACCAGCAATGCCAGGTAAGTGATCTACATGAATGCGATTTACTCCTCAGTTGTGGCACAAGGGGTTCCTGGCATCTGAGGGACGCTGCCAGCTCTGACAGGTGATTAGGTCATCTTTTATGCTAGCTCAGAACCCAAGTATTAAATGCAACAATCCTTATAAATATGCCAGTGACCACGACTGATCAGAACCTTGTTTCTGTTGGAGATGCATCGTTCCAAGCTATTGACAGAGTAACAAGCCATTCTGGCATGAACAAGCATGGATAGCAATTTCATCTTTTGTGGTCCACATTTTGCATGTACCAGCAATTTTACTTGATTACCTTCCAGAGGAATAAGGAAGATCAGGCATCTACTGCAGGGAGAAACTTCTAGTCTAAGATTTGAACTGTAGATACTAAGGGATTGATGCTTCGTTTAACTCATAGTCTTTCTGTCCATGAAATGTCACGACAATTATTCTACTTATTGTATGCGTCTTGTACGCTGGAGCACAGCTGACCTTGACCAGAAACTTAAAATCTCTGCATCCTCATTTTGTTAATTGGTAGTGATTCAGCTATTTCCATCCATCCATCTTGCAGCTGCTAATCCAGCAACATGGGGTTGCTGGGTGATTAAGCTACATCTGTAAGTTATGTCCATAATTCTCTATATGTGCGTATATCTGCAGGCAACCTGCTGACTTGACTACAGAGAAATCATCTGAGGCCTGAGAGGCTTATTATACATTATGTTTTTTAATTAAATGAAATTTTTACTGCATTGAATTCTGAAATTAATTAACGGAAATCATGATAATAAAACACAAAGGAAGAGAAGACTGGACCCCTAGCCAAGGACATACAGTACTTGGGTCGGTTTCTTAATTCTATAAAAATATTGAAATTTATTGGACGCATAACAAACGTCCATATGCAAGCAATGCCTAACATATCTGCACCTATCAACTTTTTATATCTGCACGTTTCCTTCTATAAATGCTTTGTCCCTCAGCCCCTACGGAAGAGGATTAGGGCCACCATGAAAATACTATTTGAATTCTGACTTTAATCTCAGAATTCTGAGTTTAGAAAAAAAAGTCAAAATTCAAATAATATTTTTATGGTGGCCCTAATCCTCTTCTGTACAGCCCCGCCAATGGGACCAAACAGAAATCTCACCAGTCATTTAAAAAACTGTGAGTTTTTGTCATAGAAACATTAAAAAAACACCCCCAGGAACCTTGAACAGTCTTACTTTTCAAGTATGTGTAGGAAGAAACTAAATATATTTTTTGAGCTTTGTAAGGAGAATAAAAGGAACAAGACTGACTGACTCAAGTGTCATTTATAAGTAAGATTTTACTTAGAATATTAACTTTTGCAGTAAAAATGATGCAACGCGGATATGTTTGCCAAAAGCATAGTTGCTAATTACATTAGCGACTTACACATTTCCTGCTTTTTTGAATGACTCATTCAGTTTCATTCTTGCCATTTAGCTATTAATTGCCATTGTAGTCACTGGTTGCCAAAGGAATGATAAACACAGATGTTTGGTATTTGATGTTATTGCAAAAGTGTAACTAATTAAAATGCACCCACTGAGACTGTGTGTCAATGAACTTTTTAACTTACAAGAGCTCTTTCAGAACTATAATTTGGGTTTCAATTTATTACCACTTTAATGTTTTACTTAAAACTACAGTTTGTTTCTAATGTGATATATCATTTCTGTGAGCAAATGAAATTATGATTGTTGTCGTAAAACCAATAAATTTGCACTACGTTTTCTGAATTTAACAAGCACTGTATATAAGGGCGGGTCACAGGCGCACTGGCCCCAACTGGAACCAGATTGGTTCCTGCAGTGCTCCATGCTCTGTCATTCACCGATTCGACGCATATCACTGGCTAGTAAGGATAAATTATGCCCTTTACCTTCACTAGAATCGCCCCTACCCATTGCTTCCGGGCGGAAAGGATGGCGCCTCACCTGTAAAAGGGCAGGGGATTCCCCCTGGCCTCACAGCTGAACGTCACCTCCCTGTTCTTCTCCACGGAGTCCACAGGAAACACGATGCTACCAGGCTGCTTGCTGAAGACGAGGCTCTGCAGGCCACCGCTGTCTGTAAAGGATAAGGGGACGTGCAACACAATCCCTTACTTACACTGCATGAGAAATGCACTTACAAAGCAGGCAATTAGTCACGCAGGCACTGGGCAGGGCAACACCGGCAGATGATTGGAGGGGCAAAACCACAAACAGACAAAACATATCAATTAATTCTACCTGCCCCAGTTCCAAGTACTTACAGCTAAGTTTAGTGAAACGTGAACTATATCTCGGAGCATTGTTTAAAGGCACAACATTTTCATTCACCATTGAACTTCCAATTTACCTGATGTTCAATTTACCTTTAATTTAGCTTCTTTTTTGCTATTCTGCGCTAGCAGTATTGTTAGCCAAGCAGCGGGTAATTAAGAGTGCAACATTGAAGTTCGGCCTTTATTTAAAGGGACAGAGGGGGAGGCGCGTTTGTGTCCATTAATCCCCTATCATCCAGATGGCCTTGTCTTAGCTCAGGGGAGTCTGTCCACATGACTCAGCAGAGCCTCCGCGGCCCAGTAGCACCGGGATAAAGTGTAGGTACAGCTTGGTACCCATTTTGCTCTTACACCTTCGAGCTAAGGTCAACACTGCATGCTATCCAACCATCACAAAAATCTGTCTGCGCTCTGAGGTCCTTACCAGACCACATACAAAATTATATGGTTGCTCTTAAATTGAAATATTTAAATATTTACCCAGAAATATACATAAAGAAAAACAGACTGACGTCAAAATAAGTAACGCCTAGATATTTCACATTAGTGTCGTGTCTGTGATGCACAGGGGCCCCAAAAGCAAAGTCTTCTTCAATATAATTTATTTGTTACTGAGTCGATAAGCCAAAGGATAAGGGACAGGTGATGGTTTTTGTAATCGTCTCGCTATTAGCCTGAGACCAGATTAAATTTGATTGAAGGTCTATACACCACATTACCCAGCCAATTTCTGTCACTGAATCAGGCCAAAACTCAATCCAAACTGGATCCATCACACGATATTGTGCTTCAGGGTCCTCTATGAGATGCGGCTACATCTATGCTGCTGCTTTTCACCACAACAATGAGCATAAAGAACCAACTGACCTCCATCCATGCTCTGCAAGCCTCACTAATTACATGCAAATCCACCAGCCTTCACTTAGAAAACATTTATATGTGAAAAATAAAACAGTGTTTATTGTTCTGCCAAACAAAACCTACAAGCGCCAAGTCTACATGTGCTGCGGTGAATGTTGCTGACTTTGCAAAAAAATCCAGAAGCATTTTAAGAAATTTATTTTTACCTGGTTTATTACAATCATAGTTTGTTTTTTTTTTTAATCCATCAATTAGCTGTACCTGTATGAACTTCAGCTCTCAAACATTTCAGAATAGCTATATTGGAAAACGGCTACTTTTTGCTTAATTGGAAGCCGTGTAGATTCACCACAGTGATTTAAGGTATTGTGATAATCAGCATTTACCTATAATCCTCCTGCAAAGCTTTACAGCTCTTACAGCAAATACATAAAACATAGGCAGCAGGTGACCAAATGATTTATATCATGCGCATTATCATATTTACATTATTCATTCTGAACCTGCCTGAAGCACATAAATGGAAACACTAAACATATAAATTAAATTTAACCTTAAAGAAATTCCGAGACCTAAAGAATATGGTACTATATAGTGTTTTAAATTGTATTTGTAGATTGTGATTCTATATTGTGACAGATACTGCATTTGTTTAATGTCCAACATGCAGTTTTAGGGTAATTTTTAAGACACACAGTTATAAGCCCATGATGACTGAATTCTTGGGGATCTGCGGCATGGATGGTTAGCTGTCTGTATCGCTGACAGCAGGCCTACGCGATTCCAGTGAGTGAGATCCGGCCCACTTACTTCTCAGCACATAACTGCAAAGCGTGTTTATCTATGCAGCACAGGGCTGTAAATAACACAGCTACAGAAAAAATATTATTTGCATCATGCTTTGGTTTAACTTCAACCAGGAAAAATGAAAAAAAGTTAAATATACAAAATAAATTAATTGAATCAGGCACATAAGAGGACCTATTTTCAGCCATAGATTATGTTTTCTGTTGATAAATAAAATATGCGTCTATGATTAAATGATTTCATTATTTAAAGTCATGTATGATATCTTATTTGTAATAAAAAACAAAGAATAATTCTTTAGGAAACAATTTCTTAGGACCTGTTACTTCAAAAGGGAAACAGTGATAGTGACTGATTTCCTTGCTGAAAACTTCTGAATAATTTCTCACATTATTTTCGGATGGCAGGTTTTAAAACTGTTTTAATGTTATATTTCTATCCATCAGTGTAACTGTCTTAGTGGAGAAAAAGTCCTGATTGTTATACAGGTGACAGTGAGAGCAGTAAACACCCACAGATTGTCAGTTGGCTTGGTGCTGTTCCTTCATGAACACTACGCCAAAAACCTAGTCCTCTTTAATCATTTAATGAATCACCTGTAGGCAGTTTCTGAAGCACGTCTTGGGATCTGCTGTGCTACTACTTCAAAAGTATCTTGAGGTACATCTTGTTTGTTCATGGACAACGAGAAGACCGTTTATGGTTCCGCTAAAGCAGTGTTTCCCATTTCTGTCCTTGCCCCCCCCCCCCCTCGAGCTCCTGGAGCAAATAAGTGGAATGTCTGGCTGGAGCTGAGGAAGCGAAAATGTGGATCATCTTATGGTACCCAAGGACTGTGACGTGTAACAAGGACTGTGACGTGTAACAAGGACTGTGACGTGTAACAAGGACTGTGACGTGTAACACTGCATTAAAATAATTCATTCATTCATTCATTCATGAATCCAATTTCCAACCACTTATGTAGTTAAGAGTCATGGGCTGTTAATGTGATGCTTAATGCAATTAGTACGGAAATAGGGCACAGCCATGATAAACATCGTCATCAACTTTTTATGTAACGTAAGTTGTGTGTATCTTAAGCTAAATTACTCTACATTTCTACATTAAAAGTCTCTGAGCAGAGAGAAAGAGAGAGATGGGTTTGCGACCTATAGCCGGGTGACCTGCTCATGAAGCAGCATGCCAGATGAATGAGATTTCAAGCTCAGTAAGTCTGGATTAGCAGAGGCAGATAATGGGTGAGAAGCGGCGGATGCTCACACTCAAGCCTGCTTGGCAGATTACACTTTAATAGGCGATTTCACTCTTTTTCTTTAGAAGATGAGAACTTTAAATAAATGCCAGTAATGTGATGCTCCCGCAGCCCGGAGTGTCGTACGTGTGCACATCTGTGTGTCCATGCACACTCACGAGACGTACATCACCGGCTGCTCTGTGATCCGTGTGATTGGAGCACTGCGATTCCACTGACTGCCACCTCCCAGAATATGCACTGTACGGATGCCATTCTCTGACTTTATTTTCATTTGTTAATCACTTTCTTATTCCTTTGATGGAGCTGTGGATGAAATTCATTACATTCGGCAATTGTCTCAAATCAAATAGTTTATATTTTCAAAACAAAATTTGAATGATAAGGATACTGATGAATATTAAAAAGATTGGAACGACTGGATGCTCCTTGCTGAATACTGTATGCTTCATTTTAGCGGGAAAAATAAATACAAAAGATCTTTAATTATGCTTTCACCTTCACACTTTCCACCCTTTAAAATGCTTTTTAAAATGGGTTGTGAAAAACAAAGAAGTCTGTGGTGTGCGACTCAACATGGTTCGAATAACTATTTGATCAGGACTAATTAATTAGGCCCCTCGAATACAGCACATACAAGCATTCACAGTTTGCAGCCACCAGGGCAGGGCTGCAAACTGCACTCTGTGTGAGCTGTCTAACTCTCCTTCAGGCTTTCTAGGGGCAACATGGGTCACTGAGAGCTTTTTCATCCTGTGAAGCAAACTGATGCCCTTCCAGCAAAAAAATAGAAGAAAAAAAGCAATAATTAACCCCAGTTGAATGTGGACCTTAAGGCTGCGGTAAGTGAGCACCGGCCTGCTACCACCTATGCAGAAGCAGACCATGCAGGCCTCTGTAACTGTGAGACAGCAATGGTAACACACGTCTTACAGCAGGTGGCGAGTGCTTCAGCAAGCTATCCAGCCACTGGGGGCATCAGCAGTTACTGCCTCCCCGTGATAAACCCCACTTGTGGGAGATCACATGGCAGGTGTTAAATTGACACACGGCGGAAGGAGCTGTAAAAACACGGAGACGAGCCCCGTAAGCTTCGGCGACAAGACTCTCAAGGACACCCCATCTATAACAGGAGCTATACCCGGCGATTTACCAGACCGCAGGGGAAAATAAGGGAGGCAGGATCTAAACGCCAAACAGCAGAGTCTGTGAAGCAGACATCCATCGCGGCATTAGCCGTCTGGCAGCTCTTTGGCCGAGCACATAAATTCCTCATCAAATCTGAAAAGAGCGAGATGGATATTATATGCATCTGGCAGGTTCAAAATGAAAGGGAGCTGATTACGCTTTCACCAGACTCTTACTATGATGCATACACTATTCCTCTACTTCAGCCACTACTTATACACTGGAAGGCGACACCACAGAATACTGTGCTTATGTGTGATTTAGGTTCTTGGTAAAACTTCCTAATTTATAAACTGAAAATTGTACTGGATGTATGTCCCCAATCTGCGAACCCAAAACATCCCACTTGCTCAACTAAGATCTGACACTGATGTTAACCACCCCCCCCTCATTCTGTTTTAATTGGTTTATTTACCTCTGCATCTGCACTAAGTCTGACAGGTGTGCAATAGCACGGGTAGGTGAATGCACAAGAGAGCTCGCATGTGTACAGAGTTCATGGGCAGAAAACCTGCAAAGTCTAAAACAAGACATCCCATTTATCTTCATGTCACTCACACACATTTCCTATTCCACTCATCCAATTCATATTCCTGCCTTGTTTCCATGCATTTGTCTTGCTGTTCTCCAGAGTTACTATAACGAGCTGTCAGATGTCAGTCAGACTCTGCCAAATTAAAAGTCAAGAAACAGTATTAAACTAAAATTGGCTGACTTCAGCAATAGGAAATTAGACAGAAGAAAGACATAAAGAGATTTCTGAATTAAGCAGAGATGATGTAAACCTAGAAAGGAAAAACACAAAGACTATGAAACCTTCGATCTCATTCTTGTCAGGGTATATAACCAAATCCGATTAATTTCAGCCTCTGATAACATTTCAGATGGAGCTTTTGTCTGTCATTTCGTAAACACAACTAAAAGAAAAATCACCATAGTTTCTGGTCTTATGGGGTCAGCCTGGTAGTTTCCTCCAGATCTTTATATCTTCCATTATTCAGTTAACAGTTGTTTTTGCGGCTGCTTGTTTCTAAAAATGATTTCAGTACGTTGCTTAAGTTTCAGACCCATCAGCTGGGCTGACAAGCACATTGTCACGTTCACTACTGCATACTCATTTTCGTTCCAGCTGAACTCGCATTTTCCATCTTTATTCCTCTCTCGAGCTGCAGATTGAGCAAACGTTGCTGCGAAAATTACATAAATGGCTCGTTCCCCAAAAGGAGGGTTGTGTTTACAACAGTGGCGTTCAGTGACAAGACAATGGTCCTTTTTAAACAGACATCCCTAACATGGAGTTACTTTAACAGAGTTCGTGGCTCACCTTGAATAGAGGCGTCATCTTTAAAAATTGTCCACAATTCATTATTTTCAATTGTTTTTACTAAAGTGGTTTTTGTGATTCAGCATAATGATAATAATACTCACGTGTTTGTCTAGAGTTATAGGGTTTATTTGTTTTCCCCTTTGTAAAGTGAAAAATATGAACACGAAGACTAGTTGTTGGATGATCTTTAAAGACCCCTCTTTTCCTGATGGTCTTTAAAGACCCCTCTTTTCCTGATGGTCTTTTCCCTGCCGCCCATCTCTGGATGCTACTGTGCTATAGCATCCTCGCTGTTGTTTTGTTTTCGTCCATGCAGACACATCATCCAAGTCTCTTGGTTGACTAATTCCCCCTGTGATAGGAAAGACACTCGCTTCCGCATCTTAGATATGGGAAGCTCTCTCTCTCTCCACTGCAGGGCGTACCTGGAGACACCAAATGCTGATTAAATCGTACCGCTCGACCCGGGGGAAATCAGGCACTGTTGTGACCATTGTGCACAATGCAGGGAGAGCAGACCTGTTTACTGTACTGCCAAGCAGGCATTCATTAGATGCCTGGTATAATTGCACTTCTTTGTGGTGTTAACAAGCAAAAACATACAAGCACTTGTTCTCCAGATGAATTGCACAGGTAACCAGTAAGGGCATGACTGGATAAACTGTGAGTACATTATGTAATTTAAAATTATTGTTCTGCTTATTGGAATGAAAATGCACATTTATTCTGATTTGTTCAATTTTTGTTTAATTTTAATAGATTAAAATCTTAACTGAACAAAACGTGTTTGGCAAAACTGTGTCTGGAACTCTCCCCACCACTCAGATACTGCCACACACTTAAAATAAAATGAGCATTACCCTCCTTTTTTGAGCAACATAACATATTAATTATCACTTCCGTTTCCAGATGGTTATTTGCATTAGCATTTAGGAAAAAAAAAACAATATTTGGAAACTACAAAACATATCACATGACATACTCTACGAATAAAAAAGGCACTTGCAAATAGCCTGAATTCCTGACGTCACCAATCAGCAGGGGCCTGACTCTTATCATCTGAGGATGTGACACCCTTTCATCAAGCCGCGTGAAGAGTAATTGCATCTCCAGGGGAGGACTAGGTGAGTCCTACTGGGGAAGCAGCCTTGTAGTTACAGATATACAGAAGTCTTCTGTGAACATAGTACAGCCACTAATAATATCTAGGTTAATGAAATTGTGAATACAATAATATTCATCATTTACAGAGAGCACTTTGGAATTGCCACAGAAATGCTCACTTTAATAAAAACAGGGCAACGTTGCTAAAAAAAAAAAATGCACTTGAGTTTTCAGTTCTGTTCTAAACATTTACAAAGTTACTTTGCATATTTATTCATCCATGTGTATGAAAGTGTTTCAATAATTCCCTAATACACGTAATTCTATATCGTTCAAAAAACCAACGGGTTATTTACATATTTAACTGGGTTATTATATTTATGTGGATTTCAACAGTTTTGAACGAGAATGAAGAACTAATTATGCCATGTTCCTTACTGTGCATATCTGTGCACAATAAGCATGAATTACCCCCCCATTAGAGTGAAGCACTGTTTCACTGGCAAACGTCAGAGAACCCCAGAGGTGATAACGAGGCTGGCTTTCACAAAACCCCATTTCCCCTTTTCACTTGTATACACCCACGTTTGTTACCTCCTGGCCCCCTTTACTGGGAGCCACGGTGGGGGGGGGGGTGGGGGGGGGTGGAGAGCCCTTCCAAATATCACAGCAACTCCGCAAAAGACCCGTCTGCTAGTCAATAAATTATATATATTGTTGCAATAACCCAAAGGAAACTGTATATGCTCTCACCATCAAAGACAAACCAAAAAAATATATCACATTTTAATATGATACACAAAGAATCGTCTGACAGCCCATGAGAGTAAAATTATGCAATGAGTACAGATTTCAAGTCAGTATTCAGCAATAATTCTATGTTAACACTCATTACACATTCTTAGTTTTGCAAAAATTTGCTGAACTTACTTCAATCGCACATGAATACTAACATAAATCATGACGATAATGTATCCCTTGGACAGCCAAATCACCCCTCGCCCATCTAACCCCTACCTCCCCACACCCCCAACCTCTACAATTTCTAGAATTACTGGATGGACCAACAGGAAATGTAAAAGCCTATACATGTATTTTCCCTAGTGCTAATCGTGAAATTACACGTATTCATTACACATTCCTACCAATTTGCACGTTCTTTCCCCTCCACTTAAGTAGATAACTGTATTTCTTTGTGTATGTCTCAATGTTTATGTTTTAAAATGCAGTCTATACTATGTATATGCCTGAATATTGATGTTCTATTTGTTACTTCCTCATTTCCACCATGACCAATGTTTTCCATGACATAACAGTAAGGACTGTAACACACACCAATAGTATAAGCAACTACCATGTAATGTCAAGCAGACACAAAAGAATACCGACACACACACAGACCCCACAATGATTTCATTCTGAGATCAAATGTTACCATTACTGAGATTGTTTTCACTGCACACATACAAGCTCCAGTTAAATTTCCCACAATAAATTGTGCTGAACAAAAATTCTGAAGTAAACCAAAAATATGACCATAATAATGCCCACCCCAATGTTACACTCTCTCCCCACCTCTCAAAAAAATCTTTATATTTTCTCTGTACTCTCTCTAACTATCAATTGTCAAAACTGCCCTTTTCTTTGCTATCACAAGGCTTCAGTTTTGTCGTGATCTGTCTTAATCAGGTCCAGGTTGTCACCCATACAGTGTCTCAGCAAAGTTTTAAAAAATCTATCAAAAACTTTTTGAGTTATGGTCTTAACGAGTCTGCAACAACAGAGGTAGACCTGTCCCAAAATCTTATATATTCCCCTTCCTGGGAATACAACAATTAGGATAAAACCTTTCATTTTGCTAATACAAATTTTTTTCTTGAATTCCTTTGATAATAAATTGAGTAAATTACATGGCAATGCCAGAAAACTGCCACTGGGCACATATTTTGTGTTATTTTATTTCTCACCACACAAATCCTGATCTTCCCAGTTTTCTTTAATATATTTATCTATAAAATAATCTGTTTGTATCTCACCACTTCAGTTTCAATTTCATTACAGATACTGTACTGTAATGCATTAATTCTATACTATAAACTTAAACATGAACAAATACTTGATAGATATCACTATAAATATATGGACTGATCTGTTTCCTTAAAAAGCTTCTGTAAACTTCTCATTAACTTCACTAAGGTTTTGAACACCTGTGTTCTTTGTCATATTTGTTGGCCAGAAACACTGTGATAATTTGCTTTAGATTTACACTTGGCTGTGTTTTATCGCCCAGCTTGAGTGGCTGTCGTAAGGTTTATCTGTGCCCAAATCTTTCAGAGCCAAGCAGCTGTCAAGTCTGCTTCTCATTAGATTTCCATAAGTGCAGGTTAAAGAATCAGGAGATTATTAATTTCCTGGCTGACAAGAGGACTGTCAAGATATTACAGGTTTTGGGCAGCATGTAAAATTTTCTTTAGAAAAACTTTTACATGCAGATGATCTGAGCTCATTTAAATTTAGGCTTAAATATTGGTATGATGCAGGTTTTGGTATATTTTTGATGATTACTACATTTTTAAGAGTCAGACTGCAGAATTATGATACACACATGTGCTCCATCGCAGAGGTTTCTGTAAGGGCCGTTAACACCCTTTTAACCTTAGCGAGAAAGCCACAGTCTCTCCTTCAACATATATCCTCTCACTCAGTGAGCTCAACTTCAGCTTTCAGTTGCTGGGCTTATCGGCGTGGAAATGATCGTGGTATTAAACTAACATGGATTGCCTGAGGCTGTGCCTGGGGAGGTAGATCAAGTGTGATAACAAAATACTCCCAGAGTCACATAAATGTATAGGTTTCATATAGTGAGACTAAATATCAACCACATGAGGAAAACGTACTCCATTAATATGCATCTTGTCACAGGAAAACTAATGACAAGTCTCATAAACGATTTTACTCTTACTATTATATTGTTACACATGATGCTACTACTATACTCTGCAAAATTTTGCATTGAACTGCTAAAGGTGGACCTACAGATACTGTAAGCAGTGCTGGATAAGCCTGAACTTTGTGTAGTTTTCTGAAATAAATCATAAACAGAATGATTTTGTGTTTGCATAATGTGTTTTACTAAAATACCAAAGAGCGCACAAGGACAAATGATTGTGTGGAATTGAAAATTTCTGTCTACGTCTCATGAATAATGAATACAGGGAGGTGCCGAGTTTTTTCTTCTGGCTGTTAACGTGGATGGTTACTAGTGTGACAATTAAATGTCCAAAATACTACATGCCTTAAACCAGGAAAAGGTCATTTGTATGCGGTGATTTCTGGAAACTTTCGTATTTGGTAACATTCCCCCTTCCGAGCGGGTGATTTGCGGCTCGGAAGGCCGGCCACGAAAACGACAGTCCCTTTTGTGCAAAGATAAATAAATAAATAAAAACAAAGACAGTCAGATTCAATATCAAGTGACAAATAATTTGGTTGCGCTTACCTCAACATAAATGCAAAAATTAAACCCAGAGAAAGAATCAAGAACAAATCATCTGCTTTTGGAGTCACAGTATTCATTCAATTGACATTCATAATGCATTGTCAGCCGCACATAACGCCGCTTGACTTCCCATCCCACAGATAAGAAGCATCCAGCAGTGGTCTTAGTGTTTCAAGTGTGCTGCCCTTCTGGTCTCCTGAGGTTACAGGGGATTCTTTCGGAGATATTGTGTCTCTTTATAAAAGGGGGGGAAAATCCAGGCAAGACAATTACAAGCCATGATCAGCTGTGCAAGGAGCTGAATGATATGGGAGGCAAATAGGCAAATGCGTTCAGTGCTGGAATTGGCTAAATGCTACATTAATAGCTTCAAGGTCAGGGTTATACAAAAAGCTGGCTTTTGCTTTTCGTGCTTCGCAAGTATTCGAAAAAATACTGTTCTCATGCATTAATCTAGGTCATAAGAACATAAACCTGTTACTCTGTTCATTTGTAGATGCAACTGTATAGAGATAGGTGGATAGTAAGATAGATGGATAGTAAGATAGGTGGATAGTAAGATAGGTGGATAGTAAGACTTCCACAGTATATACAGCAGTAAAATTCAACACGTTTATTACATGTCGTCACCACTATTAAAATATAAAAAACTATAAAAACATTTTTAATGGCTAAAAACTGAACGCTAAAAACCTTCTGTTTGAGTATTCAATGTTTTGTGTTCCACTTCACGATTTGCAGTTAATATCAATATTCCGCATTATGCAGTGATTTGTTGTTAACAACTGAAAACTCAATAGTAGCCGACAGCTCAGTGACTCAGGGGTGGAAAGTTAAACATGCATATTGAGCAAAGAGAGAATACTTTCTAGAAGTATTTTCACCTATTGAATGTTCCCTCTGCCAGAGAGAACTTAGTGTTTGTTGAATGATTTATAAGGATCCATTTCTCTGAGACATTGATAATCTGCACCAAGTTATAAATCAATAATCTGTATCATGTAGTTGGAGCCATAAACGAAAATAACACCAAAAAAATGATTGCATACAACTGTTTTTCTTTTGACGTTTGTATCTTGGGGAGTGTCAACACCCCCAGGATTATGTGCTTCCTGCCCTGGGCTCTGTGTTTGTTCTTCCCCTGTTTATGTGGGTTTTATTTCAGAGTATTCCCACAGCCCAAAACTCTACAGTGTCTCTAAACTGCCCATAGTGCGCGATGGTTTGTTTGTGCCCAGCATTGGACTGGAATCCCATCCAGAATGCCTCCATGCACCCTGTGACAGGCTCAGCCTGACAAAACTCAGCATAAGCCATTATGGAAGAGGGAACGGTGTGTGAATCTCTTTCGTACACGTCACAGGAATGGAGGCCTTTACAACATGCAAAGATACCCTCAATTCCTGGAATATGTCAAGCTAAGCTGAAATATTTAATTCTCAGTTTTCATTAATCATTAATCGATCACTGAGCCTCCAGACCTCCAAAAACCTGGTGAACATTCCTCTAAAATTCTGCGGGGTTCATAACTGAACACATCATGCCTCTTTTGAAATCAGAAATCTTATTAAGGTTGTGTGCCATTACCTTCGAATGGCACATTTGTCACTTGTCTGTTCTGTGTCTACTGCTATGTTTACATCTGTGTACATACTCTGTAGAGTAAACACACAATAAATTATACTTCAACTAGACATACATGCAGAATATCAAACTTCAATCATCAATTCCTCAGATTCCTGGCTGTTTGTGAACAGACTAGTCCACGCTATTTCCTTATTTTGACTTGCCCCTAACTGTTTTTGTTGTGTGCTGGACGTTCTCCAACAAATACCAAGCAAACATCGGACCAAAGTAAATGAAGGACAGACTTCCTTTTGCCCCTCAACCTTTCCCTTTCAAAATAAGCTGTGGCACGAGTGCCGAGTCAGCTGCAAGACGAAGCTGAACCATCCATGCTCTCCCAGAGACCGCCAGGTCCACTGCTTACAGAAGTTTTACTTACAGAAAAACGTTCTGAGGGCAGAAGGAACAATGATTGGTTCAGGGAGATAACCAATTAGATTGTAGAGGATATGGGCCCAAGCAACTAGAGGAAGCGGGACCAACCAATTCAATGTCTTGGGCCCTCCTCTTCTAACTGCTTGGACCCACCTCCTCTACAATGTAATTGGTTATCTCTCTGTACCAATCATGGTTCCTTCTGCCCTCAGAACATTTTTCTGTAAGCAAAACTCATACAAGCAGCTCCTCTGCAGTGAAGATCCATCCTTGGCTGGAGTCCATAAAGCAGCCACTCCTGCTGGCTTCCCCTGACAGGTGACCTTGGTCCTCATCTACAGGTGTACCACAGTAACGTTTTCCCTTTATATGTCACGTTAGCTTTCTTATTTCCTCTCATCGATTCTCATCCCCCTTTTAAGCAGATAACATTTGCTTATATCCAGCCCCACGCCCCCCCCCCTCTCCGACACAGATGCACATAACTTCCCTGACAGTGCTGCCATCAGCTTGAAACTAAAAATTCACGTTTAACCTAGAAGCATTCACAATGGATGTTTAAGAAACGCTAAAGGTTTTACAGATGTTTGAATAAAACTGTACCATGTATATGAATTTTTTGGTGATGATCTTTTTTGTCATTTCCTAAATATATCTTGAAATGAATGCCCATTAAATGAATAAAATGTCAAGCAGAAACGCAAGCTTTCTGAAAATTCAGTACAAAAGGAATGAATTTTGTTCATTTCTGGCTTTTTAGAAAATGTGTAAGACTGCAATAAAAAGTTTGATTATGTTGCCCCTTTTTTGTGAAATGTAGCATTTCAAAGTAAATTCTTTATAAAATTAAAACAATTCTGCTGAATTCCATATACAGAGGACACGTGCCGTCTTTAACTCTGCGATATCGGTGCCTTTTAAAATTTCACAATGCGATTTTATTCAACTATTCCAAGTCTGAGAATTATTAACCAATTAAACTTATCAACCAATTACAGCTGTTTCGCGTTTACAGTCAACGTTATACAAATACATAAAAAGGATTTCCCACAGGACTGTATAGACATGAGTCTACAAGACGTGAAAAATACACTGTGGAAAAAGGTTTCCACTCACTGATTGCCCAATTTAACATTCGAATGATAGACTGAAATTAAACACAGCCAGAGGCTTAAGGAACTGCTGTTATGCAAGCAGTTTAAAATATCTTGCTTTCCTGCGTCCCCCCCATTTCATTTTAAAGTGAACATTACATCTCTGTCGTCTTACGTTCACCTTTCATCTATTCATCCTCAAGAACATGCCACCATCCTTAAGACAAAAGGACTATATTCACTGCCTTTTGAAACTGAGAAGCTGCGAATAAGACGCCGTTATTAATTTACCAGAGTAATAAGGTTACCCATATTTAAAGAGACATTTAAAACTTAGCCGGTCTTATATCGAATGATTATGAATCACAGAAATACTGAATATATTTTGATATTCTGGTGTGGTTATGGCTGTAGTACGTTAGGGTGCTGCATCATGGCTCTTGGGTCTGGCTGTTTAACTCTAAACATTACTGTGATTTATCATCAATAATCAAAATCAGTCATAAGTCAGAACACACTGCTCTGAGTTGTGTGTGTGTGTGTGTGTGTATGGGGGGGTTGGGGGGGGGGAGTTGCGTATATAGGTTAGGGATGGGTAGGGGTTAAGGTCATCATAGTTGGGATTTTTCCCATAGAAATGACTGGGCAGTCCCCACAAAGACATGAACGTGTGTGTGTGTTTGTGTGTGTCTGCAACCATGAGACTAAACAAGTGGTCTGATGTGTTTGTCAGGGAAAGTGTGTGTCCTCTTGTCTTGTCCTTGTTTTACTCCGATTTGCTCCTTAAATTCATTTGGATGGAATGGGGTGAACAGCGACCTTCCTGGATTATTGGAGAAAGCTTTCACACCTTCCACCTTCTCTTCGAGCGGCTGTGCCAATTGCTTCCGGTCCTTAAGAGAGATCTTCCCTGTTTCTGGCTTGGAACAGACTCTGTGACACAGCCGCCGATCTCGTTTCACACCGGCATCCCTGCCCCCCCCCCCCCCCACGCCGTGGGCGGGGCCTCTTGGTCTCGCGCTGCATTTCAAACTCATAACGTCTGAGGGGGGGGGACTGTTGCTGATGCTGAGTGCCAGTAAGAGGGGGCCCGTTAATGTTGTTCCACATCGGCGTGTAAGAGATGAATAAACAAAGGAACACCTGCCACCGTGACCTGGGGAGGGGATTATAATTGCAAGCGTGTGTTCTAAGGAATGGGGGGGGTGGGACTCTGCAGTGATCAGGTGGCAGTGGGGAGGGTGTGAGCAAAAGGACGAGAGTGAACAGGAGGCCGACCTGTCACGGCTGGTCGGAGAACAAAGCGTAGCGCTTAGCGGGGGAAAGGGGATCATCGAGATCCCCCCCAACATCAAGCGGGGTCTCCCAGGCAATCCGGCAGGGTGGCGTGGGCACTGACTGGCTGTCCATCGACAGCATGACCTTTCAGAGTCCGCCTCGCATTCTGTACTTGGCCCGCATGGTGACACTCGACACGACGAGTGACAGGTCAGCCGGCCCGTCGGCGGATATCCGACCAATCGCTGTCACACCCGACGGCCGAGAATAAAAGGCACAGCTTTGCATTAACCTTTGCAGCATAGAAAATATGAATACTTCTTTTTCCAGGTGCTTTGGGCTCTTCACCGATGCCATTGTGCTGTCCTTTGAGATGCAAATAGAAGTGAGAGTGAAGTGTCAGGTGATTAATTCTACCCTCCTGGAGAATTTGGGAGGTAAGGGCTTTAGTCAAGGGTTCAACATGATCAACTGGTGGGGCCTGGTATTCAAACCGGCAACGTCCCAATCACAGGCACGGAGCTCTGGCTGTTCAGCCACGCTGTCCCCTCGTGCCTCAGCTGCCATCCCCTTTACATCATGATCATGTGAAACCAGCACATCAGTAGACAAGGTTCAACTTCTGGGCATAAAGTCAAACCGTTCAATTCTGCATTTAGGGCGGACAAACTTTACCAGTGATCCCTGGCTTTATCCCAGTGAGTACAATGATTCCTCATTGGATGCTGACTTGCATCTCACTGCTGTTAAGAGCTGGAAGTAAGAAAAACTAAGCCATTTCGTAAAATTAGATCAATGAGAGGGAGACTTTGGCTAGAATATGCAGCCACACGGGCCACCGTGGGGAATAGCCACCATGCCAACGATACAGTAGGGCTCACACATTTGGCTCCTTTCATGCAGATTATTTGTCTGAGGAATATTACTTAAAGACTAATCCATTCTGAATTTCAGTCTATGAAGCCTTTCAAAGGAAAAGATGTGCAACGTTGCTTTCCATCAGCCCTAACTTGTAGGCTTAGGCTTTTGGTGTTACTGCAAATACTATAAGAAGCATATGAGATGGCCGTACTGCAAGGGACTGAAATTGTTTTAAAATAAATGCAGTGACAGCAGCAATACTCTCGTTAACCTGAGTATTAATCTAGGAGTGACTGTAATGGTCAAATGGCATTTTGTACTAGAATATCTACAAAGAAAATTACGTGTAGCACTGAACCAAAGTCTTCATTTTCAATTAAACGCAGACAGTGTATTTTAATGTTAGAATATCCATTTGGATTCGATTATAGAACACGTACATTAAGGACGCAAACATATCATTAAGGGATCTCTAAACACTAGATTACTCGCACAACTCGCAAATTGGGTGGAATAGGATGGAGAATTAGGCAATTGGTTTGGTTGGATGATTAAAATTTACTACAGATCTTTGTGTTGGTCTGATTGGATCATTACATTTGGCTGCTTCGCTGGTGACATTTGCTTCACACTACAGTGAAAAGAAGACAGTAATGGTCTCAATACGGATTAGCACAAATACCTGTCCCTGAATTAAGGTTTTTTTTTCCTTTTTTGATTAAATTTTATACATTGTCCAAATCATTGTATTACGTTTCATATTATCGTCTGCTTTGGCATATATCAGTCATAAATCCTCATATATATAACCACAGACAGCCTTTTCAGAGTGCAATCATACAGCTACAATTATTCATTTAAAAATGCACTCAGCATTAAATAGAACAATCTGGCTATTTGTATCTTAATGGGAAAAAAAAGATTAATGTTTTCCTATATTTGGGTATTAGAAGAACTTACATTCTAAATTATGCTTTCCAAGCACAGCCTGCCCCAAATACATAAGAATAAGCGTGCAAACTTCTCAGAAAGAGCTCTGGCATGCGCATATCACAAGTTCTTAATAAGACTTCACCTGTGAGACACCCCACCGAAGAGGACAGCACCAGCAGTTTCCATAGCAACATCATCTTCAATTTCTGGGGTCAAAGTAGGCTTCACGTCCAATCACAAGAGTATGATATCCTTTTAGTAGCTTCCCACGTCTTTATTCTGAATGAAAAGAAGAAGAAATAAAGAGAATTCATTACAAACACAAAGGGCCACATTCAGAGCAGGTACTGTATAATGTACAGAGCACGGCAATACAAAAAGCAATGGATTTCAATTAGAACTTTTAAATTAAATATGTATTACACCACATGTGTTATGCCATTAATAACAATATTAGCAGTAAAACAATATTATATAAAATACCTGAAATCGTTAAAAAGTCTTCCATTTTTATAATTAAAATAGTGTTAACATTTTTCATTGTGTGACATATTTATGAAGGTAAATGAGAAAAGTGGCATAATGAAATCCAGGCATCTTCCGGCTGCTTATGCAGCAGGACTGTGGGTTTATCCTGAAGCCAGCAGCGGGCAGCGCAGGGCATGGGGCAGAGGAACCTCTGGGATGGCAGAGCAGCGCCCCGCGCCTGGGAATGCCCACACACAAGACCGACGGCTGCAGAAAAACCAGTGCGCTGAAGTGCACGGCCGCAAGAGGTAGCGGGAGTAGCACAGGGACCTAACGCAAACTCCACATGCACAGCACAGGCAGGGTTTGAACCCCAAACACCGGAGGTGTAAGGTAACCAGCGTCACTCACTGTGGCATAGAGCCACCTTGACTTTCCTGGAGCAGTAAAACGGCACCGCGCTCTGGCTCTAAAGGTAACCCTTCGGGCTCCTACTCCGAGCAGAATCACTAAACCACCCCTGCTTTCTGTTAAGGACAACAGAGTATCTTGGCACTGACAAGTGTCAATGTCCTTTGTATGATTTTAGTAATAATTCCTAATGTCGTTCACAATATCAGTGTGCGCTTTGAACAGACATACTGTAGCCTGGTACTGTAGCCTGAAAGACTGGTTCAAAAGTACATCACAGTCGTTTGAAAGTCATGCACGCATATGATTTTTTACAAAGACTGAAAGAGCATAGATAAAAAAAAAATCACTTGACCATGTACCAAAAAAAAAATATATTAAAAATTCTTGCATGGCTGTCAAGGCCTGTAGGTTTCCAAAAAACACGAAATAGGGTTGCGTCTAAAAACACAATACCGGTAAAGAACTCTATTTTTATATATTTTAATCTCTTTATTGGTGTAGAAAGACATTTGCTATCAAACACAGTGATGGTGCATTTAATAGAATGATATTTATATATATTTTTTGGACAAAATTCCATCCATCCATCCATTCATCCATCCATCCAACCATCTTCTGCTTATCCAGTGCAGGACCATAGAGAGCTTAGAGTTGATTCCAGACAGCACAGGACACGAGGCAGGAAACATCCTTGATGAGATGCCAGGACATCGCAAAGCTTTTGACAGAATTGTCCCATTAGTTCTGAAAACTGACTAACACTGAGAAAATACTTGAGAAATCAAGCCATTTTACAGCATTTTGCATGTGAGGGGTAAAAGCCTAATACACACATAGCATTTCCCAATAAATAGTTCTGGCAATCATTATCTGCACGCCAGATACAGTGTAAATGAACATTCCACATTTGAAGCCCTGTTTCAGTAGTGGAATAACCCAGTGCACAGCAGCTCGACTCCCTTGACAACAGAGCTTCCACTGTGCCAGAGTCTCCTGCATGTCACCCCTCAGCGGAAGTCCCAGGGGAGGCGAGCCCACCGCAGAATCATCACCCCCCTGTGCTTAAATGCTGCCTTTGTGTCTGAGGGACAGTGATCCTCTGTGTGCTGCAGGCCTGGGACAGAAAGGCGCAAGGAAAAGGGTGAAGGGAAAAAAAAAGGAAAAAAATCGATACCATCTTGAGATGCGGGGTCCATCTTCAGTGCACTTATAGCAGCAGAGCATTAATGCAGATTCCATGCAGATTAAAGAAAAATTGCGAACGGCAAAGTGAATGGTAGCCTCATCACTTATCTCTACATTTGGTTTTCCTTTATTCATCTGCTTATATAGAACACAACATCATATAATATTTCTACAAAATACATGGTGACAATCGTTGTAAATGCTTCTCTGCTATATATGTAAACCATTACAGTGACATTAAAGCACATTATTTTATAGATCCTCTTATATACTTAGTATGTATCTAAAAAAAAAAAACCTACAAAAAATGCTTACCCTTTTGCACTAGTGATTTAACTAAGCAGCAGGTGTAATGACCTATTTGAATGCCATGAATGCTATAAATTCAGACCCAGTGTTGAGTGCATCACCACTATTAATTACCATGTATACAGTATGTGTAGTAGCTTTGCCCCATCTGCAGTTTTGCCACTGTATCTTTTGTTCGTTTGTGCTGACACAATGCTACCCAGCATGTATTCTGCATGCCTCTGCATGTATACATTCTGTAATGAATTTACTTCCACTATTCCTGGTTAAAATGTGCATACTGACAGTATGATTCAGCACATTGTACACAAAAGAGACTCACTCACTACAGCTAACCGACTCTTGGAGTCAAATGTACCGCTTCAGTTCTGTACCCAATAAAAAGGAAAATCTGGCATCACATGTGATGTGAGATCGTACTTTTAAAAGTGCAAGCAAAAGATCTTATATTTTCGTATGAGCAATGATCAGTAAATTACGTTCTAAAATGAATAGCCCTGGATTTATATGTATTATAGTAGATTACTAATGAACATTATTCAGTTCAATTCAATTAATGAATTGAAAAAAGGTGCTCTCCCTGTGTGCGGCCGAGACTCGTGTGCTCTTCCTCCGTGCGGCCGAGACTTGCGTGCTTTTCCTCTGGGCGGCCGAGACTCGCGTGCTCTCCCTGTGTGCGGCCGAGACTCGCGTGCTCTTCCTGTGTGTGGCCGAGACTCGCGTGCTCTTCCTGTGTGCGGCCGAGACTCGCGTGCTCTTCCTGTGTGCGGCCGAGACTCGCGTGCTCTTCCTGTGTGCGGCCGAGACTCGCGTGC